>CM063500.1:92668032-92685532 GCA_032207245.1 Pardosa pseudoannulata
AATATGTTTCGTGTTGCCACTTAGCCTTGAGCAAATTTGTTTAAATTTTTCTGAAGTTTTTTTTCTGTAAATCTGTTATATTAAGCAAAGGAAATAATAAGGTTATGCGTAACCACTTACCTTAGTTTTTTAGCTAGAGCTTTTGTGTAAATTTATCTCCAGATATTTTGGGGAAACCTATTTAATCAAATAAAGAAAGCGATAAGGTTCTGTATTGTCGCTTATCTTAGCCTTTTAGCTAGCTCTTCTGTGCAAAATTATCTCTAGAATTTTTTTGGAAATTTATTTAATCAAATAAAGAAAATAATATGGTTGTGTATTGTACTGTATTTTTTACAAGGCTGTCACATTTAACATTGGAACTGTCCGAAAGCTGTTATTACATAAAGCTTACACATTATCATCTTGTATTTGGACCAAAAGTTGGTACCCTTGTATTGTGATATGACAAACCAAACAATCAATATATATGAGGATGCTGCACAGTAGGACATATTGAAAACAATTCGATTCTCACGGCAATTTAATAGGGCATAGGGAGTTATCTTTATCTGATAATATTGTAGAAAAATGTAGAATGCCACTGAGGATTGTGTGCACAAATGTGGCACGAGTGCCAGACGTTGATGACGCATGATCTAGACCAGGGATGGACAAACGTTTTCGGCCGAGGGCCAAAAATCGAAAGAAAATACGTTTGGCGCACCAAGATAAATTTCTCTAAAATTTAAAAACAATATACAAGTACCAAACGGTTTAAATACGTTAATGAGATGAATGAAGTTGCGATTTCATTTTTAAAAGTTCCTTATACTGAGGTTGGAAGTGAGATGTACTGATTTTAAGGAACGATGCTAAATGTTCATCTGCCAGTCAGCTTCTGAAATTATTCTTTCTAAGGTTCTCAGTTGAAAACACTTGTTCACATATAAGAAGCAAATATACCACCAATCTTCTGGACGTGAGATAATAAATTTGGGTTATGATATTTAAGCAGAAAAGGAGATGGATATATAATGTATAAATATATATTTCTTTTAATTTGACTCGGACCGACAACTAAAAATTCTATCCACGTGCCGGATAAAACCTTCCGACGGGCCGGATTTGGCCTGTGGGCCGTAGATTTCCCATCCCTGATCTAGACTAATAACTAATCTGAACAATACATAGTTTTTTAGTACAGTTGAGCTGTAGTGTGAATAAAAGTTACATTTTTACCAATAAAAATACATTTGCTGCATAAATACAGGACATTTTTTATCGTAAAAAATAAGAAAAAAAGAAAATACTACACATGTCGTCTCCTGCAAAATAAAAAACTGAAAGTATTCCCGCTGGAAGATTTATTCAGATTGTATTTTTTTTAAACATTTTAAAGCGATTACGATATTTATCTCATTATATTCCGCATTACTTTGCTATGAGTACACTGTTCTAATGATTCCCAGATGAATTTCATTTAGATTACACTCACCATTAAGTTAGGAAAAAAAAAGGGGGAAAACGCTTTTGAATATGTATTAAAAATCTTCCAGCAGAACAGGAAGTTTACGCTCGAATTTTCTCTTTTCATTTCCGGGCTCTCGTCACCACCTGCTTCGGCAGCGTTCTTTTTTAAATCATTCTTGTTTCCAGTACACAGTCGGCGAAAACAAAATGGTTTACAGCTCGCACCAAGCCTAATCGGCATCGTGGAGAATATGTCTAATGTTAAAGGGACTAACATTTTGCGATTGAAAAGGAGGACATAATTTTAATAAATAAATAAAATAATATTTTGCAAGAATAACTAAAATAAAATTATATTTTGCAAGAATAAATAAAATGAAATAATATTTTACAACAATAAATAAAAAGAAAGCATTGTAATATACGCATACTTTTCCTGCTAATAATATAGTGAATTATATTTAATTAATTTAATAGACAATTATAAGGTATCAAATAAATATTGAAAATGTATTATGCATAATTATTTGTGTAAGTACTAATATTTTTCATCGATTCGTCATTTTCAAACAATATATTGAATATTCATACAAGAACTATTTTTCATATTAAATTTTATAAAATGTGTTGCAACTAGAGTATGAACTTTGAGTCTTGATTTTTGAGAATGATTGTTGTTACAACAGATGCAAGATTCATAAATGATGATGAATGTTTGAACCAGATGACATTAACATGTAGAAGGATTATTGAACCATAATAAAACAGTTGTTTATAATTTAATATGTTTCTGCAACTCTGTTTTCAAATTTTGATGCTGTATAAAGTATGTAATTTTCTAAAAGAAAAGTAAAAGATAATAAAATATAAATCCTATCTCAATATTTTTTTTTTTCATTTTAACAGTTATTCATAAAACTACTTTAGTTTAAATTTGTCTGGAAAATACTAGAGCCTAAATTCAATCCAATATTTACCAAGCAAACTCAAGCCTGGCAAAATATTCAGGTGTAAATTAAAAGACGCAATATGATTACAAATATACTTTTCACGATACTATAAAATTAAGCACAACGATGTTCATTCGTTTTATGACATATTTATGCATGGATTACAAAGCTATGAATATATAAGACTTATGCATGGATTACAAATGTATATTTTTGTGTGTGGGGGCGTAATGTATTGAGACTGAAAATTTGCTGTGATTTGTATCAAGATTTTATACCCTCCTCTAAAAAAATTCTGGGTGTGTCACTGATATAAAATGCCCTCATTTCATATTTTGCTGTATATAAGTGAGTGGGGTAGGTGAAAGGGGAAAGTTAATGCAATATTGATTTTATTCAGTTTGGTTTGGAGGGCTACGGATTATTATCTTACTCACGAAGGCTAATGAGACTAATTTAGTATAGAAACCACATTAATAACAAATATTTATTAATTTCAAATACAGATGGCAGCACTATTTAACATGCTATCCGAATGTTTTGATACGTTTTGATTAATCCTATGAGAAAGATGTTAACTAGAAACAATTATTTTCATAATAATTTTTCTGCCAAATGTTTCAACTACATAAAATAAACATGAAATTATCTGAATTAAGTAAAAAAAAAAAAAAAAGATGAATTTGTACTAGTATGCTGCCCTAGTATGTTCTTTATGTTGTAGTAATTAAGATTTTACATTTAATTTATATCGATATCTGCATTTCTATCTTTGATTTTTATTGTAGTTATAAATGCAAACATAATTAGTAATTAATTTTTACAGCAAAGTTTAGTAATTTTATTTGTTTATTACTTTCAAAGTGTTAGAATGGTGATGGATACCACAAGAAGTTTTTTGTAAAATATTTACTTCTAGTTTTTTAAAATTTTCGACATCATTACATTTAACTTTACCTTAATTGAGCATATAAATTTTTAAATTAATCAATTTTTTTAATGTTGAATTTTCTTATAGCTTTTCGTTAGTTTTTATAAAATGTTTCTTTATGCTTAGCTTTCAATTCTTTTTAATTTTGTCTTATTATTATACTTAAATATAAAATTTGAATATTTTTTTATATTTTTAATATATAGATAAAATAGTTAATTTATAGTAAATGATTTTAAATCTCTTCATTTGTCTTTTGGGAAAAACGTTTTAAAACTCATTTTTCTAAATTTAAAATGAAAACGTTTTAAAACTCATTTTTCTAAAATTTAAAATGAAATCAATAATATAATTAATAATAATAAAATAATAGATCAATAATATAAGAATAAATTTGAAAACTTAAAGAATAACACACATATTTATTAGTAGGGATGTTTTCTATAAAAATAAACTATGTAGAAACATGTGTAAAGTTAAATTCCAGAAATTATTTTAAAAGGCAAAAAAAAAAAAAAACCTTTAAATATTTTTAATTGAGAAACCTTAATGATTTAACCGGGTTTTAATCTGATGTATACATGAGAAAAAATTCATAACTCTAAGTTAATAATTATCGAAAACAATTTTTAATGACCTTCGTCCTTTTTATTAAAGTTTAGTTGAAGCAGTTAAAAATGTGCAATAGATATTAACAGATGGCAGCACTAAACCAACGGAATGAAAGGAAAGAAAATGAAATAGTATACTCAATGAATAGTAGATGGCAGCACAATACGTTTTAAAAAATTAGCACTTGAAAAGTAATTACGGAAACTAAAGAAATTTGTAATTTAATTAACCACAGTTTTTTAAGCTCACAAATAGTGAAAACATTCCCCGAAACTCAAACATTACTGTTCTTTTTTAAAAAAATTAAGCTTCATTCATTCCTGATTAAAAAAAAAGGTCAATATAAATGAACTGAGATATTTATTTTAGAAGGAAAATGAACTTTCTTTTATTAGTTCCACTTTGGAAAGACTTATTCGCGTTTATATAAACAGCTCTATCATTGGAAAAGGAACAAGTGGAAGTCCTAGATTTAATTAAAGCTTCGAAACGAGTGACAATAAAAAAAAAAAAAGATAAAGTTATGCAAAGTTGCTATCCACGTTATTAAAGCAATTTTTGTGAATTTCATTTCCTAAAGAATCAGAAGATTTTATTTTGAAGTTTTGAAGGAATGAAGTGATTTTATTTTAAAGTTATGAAATGGTGAAGTGATTTTGTGAAGAAATTTTTGTTAAGATATTTGTTTAAATCACTCATTAACAGGGCCTGATTATCGCACGGGCACTTAAGGCACGTGCCCTGGGCACGGAAATTTTTGGGGGGCACGAAAATTCAGTCGAGTGCTTGAAACAAATATTAAGTGTGGAAAAATTGCAAACTTACACTACCATCGTTAAATTTTAATAAATTATTGTACGAGGTAATTATGTATGTCATGAACTCTATTGTTTCCTATTTACTTTAATTTTACTGTTATTTACCCGATAATTAATTCCCTCAACAAACCTGGTGCTCTTTTTATCCTATGAGTTATTGCATATTTATAAGACAGATTATTAGCAACGTACCACTATAAACCATTAAATCATCTCATCAATTTAAATCATTTTTAATTCTATTATTATTTTTTTTTCACCACAGAGCTTGTGAGTGTGACAAGGTAAAAGTTAAAAAAGTGGGTCACCCTAGGTCTTGAAAAGTCCTTAATTTTTAGCATGGCTAAACAGATATAATAATGATTACGTAAAATGAAAATTTGGTGTTTTTCATTTTGAATATTACAAATGACAATTTCTTAAATATGTTTTCTAATTCAATGTTATAATTTTTATATGACTGTAATTATGATAGTAACTTGTCACTATAAATTTGCAATGGGAGTGGAGGGCACAAAAATTGGATTGCACCTTGACCACAAAATATCTTAGTCTGGTCCTGTTCATTAGCACCCAACGACATTATTTGAGGAAGTTATTAAAATTTCATCTTGATGAAGAATGATGTGCCGATTTTTTTTTTGTTTTTTTTTTCCTGATTTCGTTTATGACTTTGATGAAACAAATTTCTGTATACCATTTACTGTTGACAGTTTCTAGAATCCCTAAAGGAATGGTTAGGATATGTCCTGTTAGACCGAGCAATCATTTTCTTGGAAGTGCTTCGTGAACGGACAACTTTCGGGCAATAAGTTGAATTATCCAAAGTGTTCAGCGGATGTTATAAAAGTACCTATTTTGCTCTGATTACGATTCAGTTTAGAACTGAAGGGTCTAACTAGTTAATGTAATCAAGAATCAATCATTATCAGTTGTACTTCTAAAGTGACACAGTTCTTGGTGAAAAGTGAAATCTGTGAATAGTCCAATCTCGGAAAATAGTATGAACGTTACTTTTTTTTGTAAATTTTAGCTAATAGAAGTTCTTTTGTTTTTTATTAATTATTAATGAATTCTTGTATTAAATGTTGATTTTGTTAAATTACATTCTTTTATTTACCTTCACTACATCAAATGTTACAATGAAAGCCATGATCAAAAATCCGTCAATTTGACGAGTGCTGTAAAACTAATATAGCATGTAACCTATATACACACACACACACACACACACACACACATATATATATAAATATATATATATATATATATATATATATATATATATATATATATATATATATATATATATATATGTATATATATATATGTACATATATATACGCATATATATAAGTATATATATTTATATATATATATTATATATATATATATATAATATATATAATGTATATATATATATATATATAATATATAATGTATATATATATATATATAATATATATAATGTATATATATATATAATATATATAATGTATATATATATATAATATATATATATATATATATATATATATATATATATATATATATATATATATTATGTATTATATATATATATGTACATATATATACGCATATATATAAGTATATATATATATATATATATATATATATATATATATATATTTATATAATATATATAATGTACATATATAAATATATATATATATATATGTATATATATATATATATATATATGTACATATATATACGCATATATATAAGTATATATATATATAATATATAATGACATTATAAAATATATATATATAATATATATATATATATTATATTATATATTATTTTATATATATATATATATATATGTATATATATATATATGTACATATATAGCATATATAAGTTTTATATATATATATATATATTATATATATATATTATATTTTTGTTTATATATATTATTTATATATTTTATAATACTATTTATATATATATATATATGTATATATATGTATATATATATATATATGTACATATATATCGTAATTTTTTATAGTATATATATATATATATATATATATATTATATTTATTTTTAATATTTATATTTTATATACGTATATCTATATATATAATATATATATAATATATATAATGTACATATATAAATATAATAAATATATTTAGATTTATTTATATATACATATATATTTATATATATATATATATTTATATATATATTTTTATATATATATATATATATATATATATATATATATTATATATATGTATATATATATATGTACATATTTATCTCGCATTTATAAGTATATATATATATATTTATATATTTATGTACATTTATATACGTATATTATATATTATATATATATATTTCAATTATATATACATATATATATGTATATATATACATATATATATATGTGTGTACATATATACATTAATATATATGTACATATATACATATATATATATATATATATATATATGAATATATTATATATATTTATATATTATTTTATATATATATATATATTTATGAATATATATATATATTTATTTATATTTATATATTTATATATATATATATTATATATTATATAATATATATATATATATATATATGTATATATATACATACATATACATATATTTACCATTGGTAGTTCTAATATTAACCCCTTAAAGTGCACGCTCGAGTTAACTTGAGCGCGCTAAACGGGCTAAACTGCGCACACTCGAGATAATTCGAGCGGAGTTGTGCTTTTGTAGATATTGCGCTGTGTGTTGTGCTAAAAGAGATAGCAAAGGAAAATAAAAGAGAGTCGTTACATGTGTAACGGTTGCAATGTTGGGCTACGTGCTGCACTTGTTTCGAAATATGTCACACAAAAAGAAAACTTTGATTAATTTTATAAATACTAGTATCGTTATTATTTATGTTTTAAAAGTATAAATAGTATTTTTCGATAATAATGTTTGTTCTGAATTGAATTCGAAAAGTATAAAAATTCGATGTGCGTTAATATTTCAATATGTCGATTTTTCTGTAGTGTTATCCAAATAAAAATTGGAATAAAAATTATGATTATTTTTGTATTTGTAATTTTTTTTAGCAATATAACGTTCTAAATTGCGTTTTTACATTAAAAAATTTATTTTTTTTGTCTTTTTTTTAAACTATGCATAAAGGTTAAAACGGTACTTACTTAAAAAAAATAAATATGCATAAAAAAGTTTGCCATGAAAATTTAATATTGTCAGTCTAAAAATTCTCTTTTGGCATGATATATGTTCGAAATAATTAATATTATATTTTTGTCTCGAGTATTCAAGACCAAAATATTGTAACCCACCCTACGTTTTGCAATGAACTCGCCTGGATGACGTGGAAGGCACGTGATCAGTTGGGTGTAGTATTTAACTGCTACTGAAGAGTCTGAAGAATCATTCATTCGCTTAAATCTGTGTGTGATATTAAAAGTGGCTGATCTAAATGATTTTGATACAGGGCAGATTTTAATGGCTCGGAGGCTCGGAACAAGTATTTCCGAAACTGCACGACTTGTGGGTTATTCGCGATCTACAGTTGTTAGTAGTTATGCAAAGTGGATGAATGATAGTGAAACCAGCAGTAGACAGCATGGTGTTGGACGTCCACACGCTATCAAAGAAAAGGTCGTCGGAGACTGTCTCGCATGGTGAAGCAAAACCGGAGCCAGACAGTGGCTCAGCTGACAACCCAATACAATGCACGGCCAAGTAGAATATTATCGGAGCACACTGTTTAACGGACACTGTTGGATATGGAGCTACGCTGCAAACATTCCACTTGTGTGTCTTTGCTGACCAAGCGTCATCGCCAACCGCACCTACGCTGGGACCGGGAACATCGCACCCTTAGATGACCTCTGTTTTTCCAGCTGGAAATGGAATGTTCCAACTGGACAACGGCCCTTGTCACAAGGCTAAAATTGTGTTGAAGTGGTTCCAGGAACCTGATGCTGAATTCCATTTAATGTCCTGGCCGCCTAACTCACTGGATCTCAATCCGATAGAACACATTTGTAATGTCATGGGACGGCAGCTCAGAGTTCAAAGACCACCAATTCGCAATATCTCGGATTTGATTAACCGTTGATTAAACATCTTGTACATGTGATGAGGCGATTTAGATCTGTTATATAATTGATTCATTCATGCAAGAAGTAAAATGTTCGGGATCTAAATCTGACCTCATCACATCTTTGTAAAGAGATGGAGGACCATAAATTTCTATTCAACGGATATTGTTGTCTTGTACGGTGGTCTCGGGCGGGGTTCTGATCCCAGTCCCAGATTAGAATCCCGTCTCCGTACTTGACATTAAATAAGAATGTACCTTTGTGGAGTATTTATGAGTCCCTAAGGGACAGTGCCCAATTAGAAGGGATAAGGTTTGGCACGTTGGCGGTCTCAAGGCGGGGTTGAAGCAGACCAATGAAATTCTTACAACTATCCCGATTGGACGACAAGAAGGAAGAAGGCCAAGGTTGAAATAATTAAATATGAAAAATCTAAAAGATGAGACGATGGTTCGGAGGTCCCAGAGAAGAGGTTCGGAGGTCCCAAAAGAAGGTGTTCGAAAGTCGGGAGTCCAGTCGGGTCCGACGGAAGTTGTTCGTGAGTCCAGAGGAGAAGGTGCTCGATAGTCCAGACTAGGAGAGTCCAGCCAAGTCCGACAGGAAGTGTTCCTGCACCAAATAGTACGGCCGCACCCCAAAGACTCAGGAGGAAGCCCCTGACGAGACCAACGGATGATATATAGATTCCCTCTCCTGATCAGCCATAGATACCCTTCAACCAGAAGTGTTCCGGGCCCAACATTTTAGACCCACAAAGGTACCCCAAATTTACATACATTTTTGAAATTGAGATTAGGTCCTCTATCTATTTACAAAATTACTTAAGTATATAAAAAATTTGTCAGAACTAATTTAGAAGATGTTGACAAAGCTTATTTTATGAAAATTAGCATCAGTTTTGTATGTAAATAGATGTATATATATTATAATAAATTTACTTTTTTTTTAATATTAAGCTAGTCTCGGTTGCTGTCAATTTAGCTGTTAGTTTATTTTCATTTTTATGTCTGTAGTTTCTCAGAACCTGTGGTTAAATTTAGTACAAAAATACTTAACACAACGCAATTAAAAATAAATCACCACTATACATTTGATCACAGGTTGATACTCAAATATAAACGAGGACTACACGACAGTACAATCTGTCTCCGGCCATCTACCAAGGACTTGTGACATCCATGCCAAGGCGGGTTGATGCTGTGTTGCTATGGGTCAACTCGTTATTGACAGGTTGTCATAATGTTTTGGCTCTTTAGTGTATATACACACACATAAATATGTAACTATTTTAGTACAGTAATGGTGAAATAATAAAACAGAATGCAAATTTTTTTAAACTATTGCAATGTTTATTTTTTATTACTAAATCATTGACATACACAGCAGTAAAACAACGAACAAAGAACAAACAAAAAAAATCACAATTAAACGCGTGAACAATAACACAATACACATGACGGCAGAAATAATAAATGGGTCTCTCAACTCGAAAAAAAAATTATTTTTTTTCCACACATGTTTAATAAATTAGACATTTAAATAGTGAACAAAAAAGCATGATTCGATGAAACAGTGCACACAAACAAACAAATAAACAAAAAAATGCAAGTTAAAAAAATAAACATACAGACAAACAGTGAAGCAAATGTCCCTGCAGATGTAATATCGTATTGCAAAACATAACACCATTTCTGATACCCCCATGTGTTTCCATAACCAAACAATGAATTTACAAATAAATATATCGACAAAACATGAAATCAAATATTTTCAGAAGAAGTAACACGTTAAAGTTCTCATTATATCGTATCATGAACAGAACTTTAAGATTTGCTTTCGATATAGTCCATAAAAGAATTGTTCAAATCCATATCTCTCCAAAACAATACAATGCAGTTATAGCTCACTGATTAGTTAACCGTTGAAATATTTATGCCGTATATTTGCGATCCATGTGTTTAGCTTCAGAAGAGTCAAAAACGAAGAAACTTCTTTTCGTTTTTCTTCAAGAGGAAGTAGGACGTTAAAGCACCATTGAAATTTTAAATATCCGGAATTATGATAGACTTTGTTAAGGTATCCGTCTACGTTAAAAACGTCATTTTTTGCCAAAAATCATATTTTTTTTTATTTCTCTATTGTAAAATTTCAGCTTTTAGGCTTCTAAATCTGTTTTTGTTTTGTCTCTACGGCATTTTAAAGAAAAGTTACAGCTGTTTAAACATCAGTGACAGCTGTCAAAACAAAACGGAAGTAGCGATTTCGGAACCAGAAGTTGTGAATTTAAAGCCTTAAGAGCATTTTTTGGACAAAACTTTTTAAATTTTCATGAAGATCAGTTTAAACATTTTTCTAGTATTTTTAATAATTAGCAACTTGGAAATTAGAAATTTTTGAAGCACTAAAGTGTGGTGATTTTTAAACATGTATTTCAGTTTTTTTAACAGTTAAACTTGCTTTCATAAACTTCAAATGCGTTTTTCTCAGAATGGTATTTTTAATAAACTGTTGAAACTTGAAATGTGATTTCTCAAAAAGTTCTTAAAATATTTTGTTGAAAATTATTATGAATGCTTTTGATAGTATTTACTAGTGAATGACCTAAAAGCTTTAAATTTGGATAATTTTTAATGATGTTACACTCATAGTTAGATATAAAGGTAATAAAAATTCTTTAAAAATTCAATGTGTATGATTTTGAAGGACCAAAATTTTTTTACCAAATGTAAATTAAGTAAAGATTTTAAGTGATTCACTAGTCCAGTGTATAAGAAATGTGTTGCATCAAAAAATATTGAAATAATTTAATTTATTAAAAGATTAGACCTTTTGAAAAAAAACCAAATTTTTTACTAAATTTTCTTCATTTATTAGACATTTTATAAAAACTTCTCCGGGAATAAATTTTTTAAGTGCAATTCTCTATGATAATATAAAAAATAAATCTAAAAATGTAAAAACATGAACTAGTTTCTACGTTTAAAGAAAAAACTTCTCCTTAGACTGATACCTTAAATCTTATATGCAACACTATTCTTATAAGTGATAATTAAATTTTATCTTGAATTTTCATAAGTTCATAATGAAATATCTCTATCCTGATTATGGATAGTAAAATTATAAGGTAAACTTGAATTTTCACAAGTTTATAAAAATTCCTATTTTTATAATTAATGTACTTTTAAAGAAACGTTGCATTCATACAAATTTAATCACTTTCTTAAAAGACATCTTAAGATTGTAGCTTTTAAATCTCAAGTGTATTATAAAACCTTTTTCACCACTAAAACATATTGGTGTGTATATTTCACAATTTTAATGACGCAGATTATTTCTACTGAAATATGTGTCATGCATATTTTAAAGCATGCATTTAAAAATTATTTATGTAACTATAACCATAGTTACATAAATAATTGTGTTTCTTAGTGTTTTATTTGTAACATCTTTAATTATTATATAACGGCGAAATTATCGATTACATCTAATGTTATAAAGCGAAAAATCTTTTTCAGCTCTTTGCAGTATGTGAAATTTTTTAGTACATTGGAATTTCCTCCAGATTATAGTTCCTCAGGATTAGTAATTAATCCAATCACGTCCAGTACCCTCTATACACCTCGCTGAAGACAGTACATTTCAGAGAGTACACTGATTGTACTGTACAGACAGTACAGTACATGCAGTGTCAAATTGTGTCATTTGTGTCAATTCAGTGTCAATTTGTGTCATTCAGTCACAAATATACTGTACAGACAGTCCAGTACATTTGTGATTACGACAGGAATTCCACAATTAGAACCCAGATAGCAAATTTAGTTTGTAGCAAACTTGCAGCAGTCTAGCTTTGCAAGTCTGCAAACTTGCAGCAAGTTTGAAACAAGACTGCAGCAAGTCTAAGAATTTTCGCATCTTCAAGGTTGTCCTGATAAGGTTGCCACAGTTTTGCAGCAAAATAGCGTTGCAGAGGATAGGTCGCTTTATGTTCCTTCTAACTTGCAGGAATTTTGCTGAAAGTTTATCGCGTCAAACTTGTTATGGCAGGATATTATCCAGAAAAAAATCCAACTTGCTGCAAGTATGCTTGCTATCTGGGAATAATTCAGTTGGCTTCAACGTTGGTAAAACACAGCATTCTTCCATTAGAAACACTAGAAGTCAAAATCGATGACTTACACGTTTGCAAATCATTTTATACGGCACATAAAATCAGTTCTTAGTTGATATCCTTTTCACAAAAATAACATGATAGTATCATATAACGTGTTCAGCCAATTTAAAGCATTTAAATCGGCGAGCTACCAGTGATACTAAAACTTAATCGTGATAAGACCTTTTCCCAGACATACACAAAAGTGAAAACAAGAGAAAAAAAATGGTTTAAGGGTACACACAACATCTAGATAATGATTTTAGAAAATTTCAGTGAAATAACGACAGTATTTCTTTTTGGAACAAATCTGTAAATAGTGAACTTGTAGTTTAGTCAGTATATTTTATATTTAAGGCAAAAATTAAACAACACATTTATTTTCAGGTGAACTTTTCTGACCATACAGTTAAACTAGCTTTTGAAAATTGATTACGATTGAAGAAAAAGGCATCGTAAATAATTAAGACGATAGTGTATCGCTCTTTCGGACAAGAAAAAAAAATATATTAAATATATTTTAAATAAAACTTTTTTTACAACTGAGATCCTTATTTAGGCCTGTCATTTTATATATCACTATAGTTTTTTATACTCTGTCATTTTATATATAGGTGCAGTGATTGCACGTAGAAATCTTTTAGTAGGCATTGTTGTACGCTATTTTTACAGGTGCAGAAATTTCGAATAACCTGTTTTACAACATACTAAGAGTGAGAAAAAATATTTTGATAAATTAAAAACTGAAAATATATATATCTTTTCAAACGTACCTTTCAGTACTTAAATTTTGAAAACTTTTTATGAAATCTATAATTTTAGAATTGCAAGAAAATTTTACACGAAAAAATTTATATTAAACATATTTTAAATAAAACTTTTTTAAAACGAGATCCTTATTTAGGCCTATTTTCTGTCATTTTACATATCACTATCGTTTTATATCTTCTGTCATTTTATATACAGGTGCAGTGAGTGCACCTATAAACCTTTTAGTAGGCATTGTTTTAGAAATACGTTATTTTTACAAGTGCAGAAAATTCAAATAACTGTTTTACAACACATTAACAGTGAGAAAAAATATATTTTGATAAATTAAAAACTGAAAATATATATATCGTTTCAAACGTACATTTTAGTACTTAAATTTTGAAACTTTCATGAAATCTATAATGTTATAATTGCAACCATTCGGTTTATATTTCTATAAGTTTCATCTACGTTATTTCTACAAGTGCAGAAATTTCGAATAACCTGTTTTACAACATACTAAGAGCTAGAAAAATATATTTTGATAACTTAAAAACTGAAAATATATATATTTTTTAAAACGTACCTTTAAGTACTTAAATTTTGAAAACTTTTTATGAAATCTATAATTGTAGAATTGCAACCATTCGTTTTATATTTCTATAAATTTCACCTATTTTTCCATGTGTACCCTTAAACTTACATAGAAAATACTTCCAAATGAAAAATAAATGTGTGGTGATGTATGAAAACATTGACATTCAAAGAAAAAAACACCTCCCAGAAAAAAAAATCAAAACTAACTGCTAAAAATAAGGCACATTTCCACGCACAAAGAAATGATATTCTTGAGCAAGTGGTATTCAGACCACTACATGAGGCGAGTGATCTTCCAGTTTCTTTTTCTCCTAAAACTACGTATAAAACAAAAATCACCGGATAGCCATTCAGATTTGTTAGTTTTTTCTTCTACATAACAGGAACTAACGTCTTTTAAAATGCGACTGAGAAAATTATGATGCTCATTTTTTTTAAATTACTTCCCAGCAATTGTTGAGGTATCCCTAGGATAACGTATCAAACGCTATTATAGGAAAAATAAAAATGTAATTAAATTTCTAACTAATACCCTAAATTAAAAAAAAAAGATATTCGAATGAAAATTGCTCAAATTCCTACGAAAACGTTTGAGAACAATAGAAAGCGTCCAAAGCTTTATAATACATGGAACTTGGTGATAGAGATAAGTTTGTCTATTTCTGAAATAAATAACGAAAATTCTATCACAAAGTTTGCTTATTCCATACTCTAATTTGTGATCTTCTATTTTAAACCAGATTGAGTTGAGTGAGTACCTCAGAATGTTTGAAGGAATAAAGGATAAAGCTAAGTTTTTTTATTATTCTTAGCAGATTTCATGCGAAATTGACTCTTTATAATGTAGAACATTTTAGGAGGTCTACCAGCACAAAGTCTGAACAAACGTTGTTAACCTTCTGGACACACGTATTTCAACACTTTTCGAAAGTAGGACGATTGATAACCTCTGGCCATTGTGTTCCTTTTCCCCTTCATAGCCTTCTTGCCTTTCAGAGAGACAATTTTTATGTTTGTGCCCCTTTTGAGAAAATTGTTTGACATTATTACTTTGTACAACTATAAGTACAAAGGAAGAAATAAAGAACATTTTGAAAAGTAAGGGAAAATATCCTTATTACAACAGAAGTAATTGAATAGGATGGCTATCATCCTCCCCGTATAACAGCTAAACAGTAAACTATGAAGGAAGGCCCATATTTTTGAAAATCATTGTTCTTGGTTGAAATATCGACTACCCGCTCTCAAAAGGTGGATTTCAATGAAGTTCTACATACTAAAGCAATCGTAATTTCTAGGAATATGAGAAATCAACAAACGTTTGCTCAGGATTTATCGGATAACATACTTAATATCCTTCTTTGAGTAGACTGTGTATAAAGAAAGTATTCCATACATGAATACGTAAGGTAGTAAAGTAGGAGAACGTAAAGGAGGTTTTCTTTACGTTACAGTCTACATAACGTTAAGTTTGGAACTTATATCCTTGTATTACATAACCAAATTTGTTGATGGTAGACAATTCTACATTATCTCCTTTTTAGGTACGCTGTGTTCCAGTTGAGGGTTCCCTGTGTATATGAAATATCCACATATATATGTGTATACATGTCCATATGTATGTGTCTATGTAAATGTATACGTAGATATGTATGCCGATATCTATATAATGCTATTCCTCTATTATATTTTCTCAGTCGCACTAAAAAAGTTCTTAATTCATAGATCCCCAATCCACCAAATTCGACTGGATGTCAACGATCGTTCCCTCTTCAAGGATAGGCTGACTGGTAGTCGCTGTAGAGGGGGTTCCTTGTCCCTTCACCAACCATCTCAGCTGCAAAGGGAGTCTCGAGGGTCTTGGCGTTCTTTCGGCCCCTGGACGTCGTTCCGCCCCCACCGCCACCCCCGCTGGAGGCGTTGTCGAGGTCCTTGAACATGGTGAAGACGGTGGAGAGGGAGTCAGCGTAAGAGAGAGGCTTGTGCGGGGGAAAACCGCCGTACTTGTGAATGGCGAACAGCTGGGGCGCGAACACACCTAGAAGAACAGCTAGCCCTGTCGCTAACAGGGCGGCTGGGGCGGCCACGTTCCGGCTGGCAGCATCAGGCAGGAGCCAGCAGGCAACATCCCATGATAAGAACACCGCGAGGCAAGACACTGATGTGAAGATCAGGCTGCGGCTTTCTGGTTGGTTGTATGGGATTCTGCGGAGAAAACGGAAAAGATTATATATATATATATATATATATATATATATATATATATATATATATATATATATATATATATATATATATATATATATATATATATATATATATATATATATATATATATATATATATATATATATATATATATATATATATATATAGTCTACATAACAGTTATACAGTATACAGTCTAATACATATATATATATATATATATATATATATATATATATATATATATATTCAGAATGAAGTGGTATGATCTTGAGGTCTTTGTAAATTATGTCATTCCTTTCAAACCAAGATATAGCAACACACAATTTTAAAGCATAAATTTGTACTGTAATCCAACTTCTTCTAACTTACACTAGGAATTCTTGGAATGTCCACCAATCAAGTAACCATTGACTTTACGTTTATTGACAAAACACATTAAGAAAAACATATCAAAAACAATTAACGGAAGAAAACACATAACGTCTCTTTTTTATATCGCCGCTAGAAGGCGTTGTTAGTCATGGGGTTACAATACTTAAACCTCCATAAATTGTTTCAAAGCAGCAGTTCCTCATACGGTAGAGTCATATTACATAATGAGTCTGACAAAACTCTTAAACTTTCGTAAAACAATCACTTCGTTTTAAGAGTCAAGTGACAAGTATGAAAGAAAACGCTTCAAAGTACTCATTGAAGACTTAAAAAATATTACTTTTTCTTTTGCCGACTTCTTCTAACTTACACTAGGGATTTTCGGGGTGTCCACTAATTAAGCAATGGTTGACTTTACGTTTATTGACAAAACACAGTAAAGAAACATATCAAGAACAATTAACGAAAGAAAACGCATAACGTTTCTTTTTTATACCGCCGCTAGGAGGCGTTGTTAGTCATGGGGTT
>CM063500.1:92690532-92695532 GCA_032207245.1 Pardosa pseudoannulata
CAGATTTGTTTTTAGAGATATTTTCCCACAGATGTTGACCCAGGTGTTACGTGTCGTGTACTTAGAACTTCATGCTAACTGACCCTTCAGTTTGTCCTGTCCCTATGATGAAGTGTGAACCGTCTTTAATATTGGGCGGTAAATTTTGCCATGAAGCTTAACCACTGGTGCAAGAAGATTTTAACTTGACTCAGACTTTAACATTTCATAATATGAGAAGACTGTTACTGCTTTTAGAATTAAAGGGACTTTCAATAAAATTAGGGAATCCCTTTCAGAAATGCCATTAGAGAAAGTAGATGACTACTTGGGACATCTTTAATAAAATTATTCGTATATATAGCGGAATCATTTTTTAAATAAATAAGGATATATATAAATTAGAACATTAGATATAATTTATTGTAATTTATAATATTCCATATAATATATATTTTTATGAGATTAATTTTTATATTAATCATATATATTATTTTAAAAATAAAGTTGTTTATATATACGAATATTATATATATTATAGAAATTTAATGTTAAATATTTTATATATTATGTTTTTTAATTTTTAAATATAAAAAATGATAAATATGTTCATTTATTATGATTTTATTACATTTTTCTATATTTATATATAAAATATAATATTTTAAAAACTATTTATATATTATATAATAAACAATATTTTATAATTTTATATTTATAATAATAATTTATATTTGTATTTTTTTATGTTTTTTATTATTGTATTATGATGTACTATAACAATATAATTAACCTTTTGTACAATCATAGCAGAATGCCAGGCTCACATTCGGCATCAGCCTCTGGAGTCCGCAGAGAAGGGCAGATGGTTTCCACGTGTAGAGGGCAGCTGCCACGTAGAGGCATAGCAGGGCAACAAGCTGGGTGCCGGCTAAGCAGCAGTTGGTCTTCTTGAGGCTACCCTCGCATGCCTTCACCATGAGGAAGACCAGGACGTAGAGCGTGGCAAGGATCAGGAAGCCACAGACTCCCAGCACTGACAGGGCCCATGGGCGGCCCAGCCAAGCGGACAGTGTGTACATTAGGACGACGGACGACACGGACCGTGTCTTCGGAGGCGGGCGACGATGGTAGGACTCTCTTCGGTGCAACAGACTCCGGGGATCTTGATCGAGAATCTGTTGAGATTTGGGTTGTTAAAGAGGATGTAAACTGTTTTATATTATATATATATATATATATATATTTATATATATATATATTATATATGTGTTTGTGTGTATATGTATATATGTGTATATATGTATATATATATTTATATTATATATATATATATATATATATGTGTGTGTGTGTGTGGTGTTATGTATATATGTATATATGTATATATACACACATATATATATGTATATATATATACATACACACACACACACACACACATATATATATATATATATATATATATTAATATATATATATTATATATATTATTTATATATCTATTTTTATATAATTGAGACAGGGTGCTCCATGAACCCTCTCTGAACCTTTCAAGAAGAACCTTTCAAGTGACTTTCGAACAGTCCAGTTCTTCATTTAATAGTCCATCTAATGATTTCACACGACTCAAGGCGACATGAGTTTTACCAGCTGGGAAATATTTTCGTCCTAGATATATTACTGCATAATCTACAGTGTTACGTTGTTGTATAATCTACAGTGCTGCATAATCTACAGTGTTATTCTTATGTACTGTTGATGCCCATGATACTATTAATGGTAGCATTCTTCGTTCAGCAGTGCCGTAGCGGCGTTTGGCGGAGAATTTCACTGATATTGGCTTGATTCTGTGAACACCATTATTGCTAAATTCCACAGTGACTGATGGAAATTAATTAATTAAATCTAATTAATTAATTAAAGTTTGAAGAAAACTGTATTAACATCAAGTGTCATCCACTACAAATTTAAAAAAAGATTTGAACTTGAGGGTATGAATAAAAAGTATTAACGATTGAAAATTTAAACAAGATATACTATAAATACAGTCTGTTTGTTCCATTACAGCGTAGATAGAGCACAGATACCGGCTTAATTGCACGTGTTCTTCAAACATTAGAGAAGAATGTTTTATAGTTATATTCTTTATTCGATTTGTCTTGCTCTGTTTAAATCAACAGTTCCAAAATGAGTGCCTCGTATGCGAGATGTTTTGAGGCAGTGTTTCTGTGTAACCATCCAAATATGGCCAAAAATGTCTTGTGCAACTGCAGGCCGGTACATGAGAAAGTGGGAGTCGTTCGTCAAGAAGTGGGTAGCACATTATAAAGTGGTACAAAATGCTGACGACCTACCGGAACAGGGTAAACTCATCTCAACGTCAAAATCGAATGATAAAGTGATTCTTGCATAATCGATAATAATGGGGACTGGACAACTTATTAGGTGAAATGCATTTCAGTTTATTATGTATACTACAAGGTACAAATGTATTTTTAACTTATTCGTTTGTATTTTCAGACAAATAGACGACATGCTCATATAGGGTGACTGTAAACTAATAGTAGGAATTGAAAAAAAATGATGTATTTGGCATTAAAGTTTTTTTCAGTTTTTAACAGCGTATTATTTATAAAATGTTTACGATGCATAAAGATAGCGTTCTGGGGTTAGCTATCAAGAAACGTTCAATAAGTGTTCATGGTTTACAAACATGAACTCTGTGATGTAATAGAGACTTACATTACATCTTTACTAAATGAATCAAACCCTGATCCATTAGTCAATTATTAAGGAGCGTAAATGTACGTTTACTCAACGAGGGGAAGCGATAAGAACCTGTAACACGAACTTGAGGAATGAGCATGAATAAATGAATAAGCTAAACATTTTAATTTGATTAATCGACGCGAAATATCCGAGGTCTCTTCGGGGATGTTTAAGGAAAACTGATAAATTCCTTCCGTTTTGTTTAGGCGGCAGCAACAAATGCTGTAATATTTATGCTTAATCGGATTAAATCTCTAACTTGGAGTACAAATATTATCCACCTTAATTTAAGTAGCTCAACAGTACTAATTCCCTTTCAATCTCAGATGTCTTTAAGCATTTATGATGCTTCAGTGGCTGGAATTAGTTAATGCCGTGTATCTGTTCGTTTAGTCTGCGATTAAGTCAATACTAATATGTTTTGAATTGATAATGCCTCAAGCTACATTCAATTTCCATTTTGAGCTGAGTCTTTTTTAATTACTGGATTTATGTTGTGGGATGATATTTCATAATTCGTTAAACTTGAATTCAATATGTCTTTTTTATTTACAGACTTTGTGAAATGATAGAAGTAATATTAATAATATTTCGTTCTTGATTCAGTTTAAATTAGAGTTAATTTTAGGAATAAAAGTACTTTATATTTTCGATTATCATAAATATATAATGAATAATGTTGATTAGATAAATTAAATTAACTGTCATAATTATGATGATTCAATTGATTATGATAAATTATTATTGTTAACTGTATATTTAACAGTGGTAATCGAATTAATAATTTAATTATAATAATTGAATAAAAAATTACTATTACTATAAATATGCTATTAGTATAATATAAAAACTGATTATTATTAATATGATATGATATTGTTATTTTTAACATGACAGAATATTATTATTAACATGATTACTAGTTATGATAATCATACACTATCGCAATTCATTAGGTTTGAATTTACTGCAACTTTTTACTTATGGATTCTGCAAAATTATATGATTTATATTATATTTGTTAATGCCTCAAGCTATATTCAGTTTTCATTTTATCCCAGTCTTTTTTAATTACAGGTTATGGCTTGGGATGATATTTCATAATTCATTAAATTTGAATTCAATATGTCTTTTTTATTTACAGACTTTGTGATATGATAGAAGTAATATTATTTCATTTTTGATTCAGTTTAAATTAGAGTTAATTTTAGGAATAAAGTATTTTATGTTTTCGATTATCATAAATATATAATGAATAATGTTGATTAGATAAATTAAATTAACTGTCTTATTTATGATGATTCAATTGATTATGATAAATTATTATTGTTAACTGTATAATTATCAGAGGTAATCAAATTAATAATTTAATTAAATTAATTGAATAAAAAATGACTATTACTATAAATATGATATAAAAACTAATTTATTATTAATATGATATGATATTGTTATTTTTAACATGACAGAATATTATTATTTACATGATTACTAGTTATGATAATTATGATGATTCAATTGATTATGATAAATTATCAGTGTTAACTGTATAATTAACAGAGGTAATCAAATTAATAATTTAATTAAAGTAATTGAATAAAAAATGACTATTACTATAAATATGATATAAAAACTAATTATTATTAATATGATATGATATTGTTATTTTTAACATGACAGAATATTATTATTAACATGATTACTAGTTATGATAATCATACACTATCGCAATTCATTAGGTTTGAATTTACTGCAACTTTTTACTTATGGATTCTGCAAAATTATATGATTTATATTATATTTGTTAATGCCTCAAGCTATATTCAGTTTTCATTTTATCCCAGTCTTTTTTAATTACAGGTTATAATTTTGAATAATTTTTCATAATTCATTAAATTTGTATTCAATATGTCTTTTTTTACTTACAGACTTTGCGAAATGATAGAAGCAATATTGATAATATTTCGTTCTTGATTTAGTTTAAATTAGAATTCCGAAATATTTTTTTAATTATAGAAATTATACTGTGGATGATTTTATTCGTTCAATATCAGTTTGAATCTAGAGTTAATTTAAGGAATAAAAGTATTTTGTATTTTGAATTATCATAATTATGAAATGAATAATGTTGATTCAATAAAATAAAAACTGTCATAATTATGATGATTCAATTGATTATGATAAATTATTATTGTTAACTGTATATTTAACAGTGGTAATCGAATTAATAATTTAATTATAATAATTGA
>CM063500.1:92705532-92708032 GCA_032207245.1 Pardosa pseudoannulata
ATATTTCTTATGAATATATATTTCTGAATGAATATAATTTTATGAGTGAAATACTATTAAAAATTTATAAGACAAAATTACACTAATAGGTATAATTTTAAAGTATATAACACATAAATTATAAATAAAGTATATTCACAGAAATTGCCAACTATTTTCTTTATTTTGTGACACATTTATCAACACTACTTTGAACGTCTTTTCATGGTACTGCTATTATTTAAGTTTAGGAAGTATTCCTGAACAGTGTTTTCAAAATCTTTTTCTGAAAAGCATTTTCCCGATGAAATTTTCAATAGAAGTTCAAATAAATGGAATTCTGAGAGGATTTGATGACTATTGGATGGATGTTTCAGGACCTCTTATTTATATTACGTCAACTACATTTTTGTATGCTGTGACAAACTAGATCCATCTTCAAACCGTTAGTACCAAATGTCAATTTTTATTCAACCTAAAACGTTTAACCGATAAACACCATACAATTTGAGATGAATGTTGCTTTAATTACCTCCTTCGACTTTCAAAAATTTGATAAATGAACGTATATCAAACTATCTGCATTTAGATCAACAATGTTCCGTTGCTCTCGTAATGCTCAACTCTATCATGATTTAAGGTATAGTACAATGTTTCTTACCTTAAACCTAAGCATATGGAGTAATATAATGCTCTCTGACATTGTGTTGTTGGGCTTTGTACAATAGCACCCTGTGCCTTTATATTCGGACTGTATTGGTATAATAACAACACCGATGTTCATCTGGATATCCCTGTACTATATAGAAATGTCAGCTGAACATCCTGGAAGTCGAATGGATGCCCAATATTTATATAGTTTTACCTATAAACATCATACAATTTGCGATGAATGTTGCTTTCATTACCTTCTTCGGCTTTGAAAAATTTCATAAATATCAAACTATCTGCAATTAGACCAACCATGTTTCGTTGCTCTCGTAATGCTCAACTGCATATTGAATTAAAGGTTAGTACAATGTATATTACCATACGTCTAAACGTACAAGACTAATGTAATGCTCTCTAACATTGCGTTGTCGGGCCTTGTATAATAGCACCCTGTGCCTTTATATTCGGACTGCCCTGGTATAACAGCAACACGGATGTTCATCTGGATATCCCTGTCGCGCTATATAGAAATGTCGGCCGGACATCGTGTAAGTCAAATGAATGTCCAATACTTATATAGTTTTACATATAAACATCAAACAATCTGCGATGGATTGATTACCTCCTTCGACTTTCAAAAATTTGATAAATGGACGTATATCAAACTATCTACAATTGGACCAACCATGTTTCGTTGCTCTCGTAATGCTCAACTCTATCTTGAATTAAAGGATAGTACAATGTATCCTACACTACTCCTAAGCGTATAAAGTAATGTAATGCTCTCTAACCTTGCGTTGTTGGTCTTTGTACAATAGCAACCTGTGCCTTTATATTCAGACTGCCCTGGTATAATAACAACTGATGTTCATCTGGATATCACTGAGACACGATATAGAAACGTCGGCTGGACATCGTAGAAGTCGAATGGATGTCCAATATTTATATAGTTTGACCCATAAAAACCATACAATTTGCGATGAATGTTGATTTGATTACTTCCTTGGACTTTCAAAAATTTGATAAATGAACGTATCTCAAACTATATGCAATTACACCAACCATGTTTCGTTGCTCTCTTAATGCTGAACTGTATCTTGAATTAAAGGATAGTACAATCTATCTTACCTTACTCCTAAGCGTATGGAGTAATGTAATGCTCTCTAATATTGTGTTGTTGGTCTTTGTACAATAGTAACCTGTGGCTTTATATGAGGACTGCACTCATACAATAACAGCACTGCTGCTCAGCTGGATAGTCCTGCGCACTGTATAGAAACGTCGGCAGGACATCGTGGATGTCAAATAGATGTCGAATATTTATATGCAAAACGCTTACACGAAACGGACTCTTACCTTCTGGGTGGTGGTCTCAACTCCTGCTGTATCCTCAAATATTTTCCACTCTGAGAAATCTTCCTGGCCGTTCGCCTTAGTGGAGACCTTCTCCTCGGCAATGCTCGAGGCTGTCGGGTTGGGGGTAGGAAGGACCTTATCCGGCTTCAGCTTGAACTTGGAGTCCGGCCGAGGAGTGAGAGTGATCGGAGTGACCGTCTCAGCAGATGGGGCCTCGGTGAATGACTCCATGACGTGACGGTCAATGTTCAAGCCTTCGTCGTCGCTGTAGAAACCCACCTGCAGGTGAACAAAATACCAAAATTAAGTTTACTGTTTCGAAAGGTTTTCAATAGTTATTTTAAATTTAATGTACCTTCTTATTCTCAAGAAAGTACATAAATGCTATTATTGATTTTTTTTCTTATTAACCCATTCATACCCTATCATTTCTATATAATATATATTGATAAATATGTCTACATTATTATAGCCTTCTGATAGAAAAACAAATGAAAAAATTTCAAATATTTTC
>CM063500.1:92718032-92720532 GCA_032207245.1 Pardosa pseudoannulata
AAACCACCAACAGTGTCTATGGCAAGAATTTCAAAAGGATCACTTGTAGGAGGTAACATTTGTAAAAGGCCGAATCTGGGTTGTCTTGGTTTCTTATTTAATTGGCATACTTCACAATGCTTCACAAAGTTGCTTACATCTTTGGTTAAACCTATCCAATAATATTGTGGAGATATTAAATTTAGCATTGCAGAGACTCCTAGGTGTCCATAATCATTATGAGCTTTTTTCAATAGTTTTAATCTTAAAGAGAAAGGTACTACAATTTTGATTAAACCTTGTTTCTTAACTGTCCAAATATTATTTAATTTTCTATAGTTTACACCGCAAACGTTATCTAAATTTTGATGTTGCTCTATCTCTTTCGGCGTTAAAAGTGGTTCGCGTACAGTCATATGGTAGGAGATCGGGTTTCTAGTTAACATATCTGCTTCATAATTTGTTGAACCTTTTTTGAATTTTATATCGAACGAGTACATTGATAACTTCAAACTCCAACGGAACAATCTACCTGTCGGATTTTTGATATTTTTTAGCCAAACGAGAGATGCGTGATCCGTGTAAATTGTGAAATGAGTCCCGTGTAAGTAACAATAAAATTTATCAACTGCATCAATTATAGCTAAGCATTCTAGTTCTGTTATAGCATAATTTAATTCATAAGGTCTAAGTTTTCTAGAATGATATGCAATGGGATGTAGCGATCCATCAGGATGTAATTGTTTTATAACTGAACCAATCGCTTGACCTGACGCATCCACAAATATATGACATGGGTAATTAGGATTATAAATCGTTAAAATGGGTTTAGAAATAAGAGCATCTTTTAAATATTGAAAAGCTTTTTGGCATTCTTCATTCCATTCAAATTTTACTTCTTTCTTTAATAATTTATTTAGCGGTGCGCGTAGTTTTGCATAATTTGGAATAAATTTATTATAAACATTTACGCTTCCCAAAAATCTCTGTAAGTCTTTGACATTTCTAGGTGGTTGAAGTTTTTTGATTACCTGTATGTTTGCATCACTGGGAGAGTATTTACCTTTTTCTACTTCATATCCTAAAAACTTAATTTTTCTTTGCGCGAATTGACACTTTGAGAATTTTAATTTTATGTTTTCTTTTTCACAGATAGAGAATATAGTCTTTAAGTGTTCTATATGTTCCTCAAAAGAGTTCGAAAAAATAATTATGTCATCGAAATAGTTCAGCGCGAATTTAATTTGATACTTATTTAAAATTTGTCTTAAAGTCCTTTGAAAAATAGCCGGAGCATTCCGGTATCCAAAAGGCAATCTATTCCATTCATATAATCCAAAATTAGACGTGAATGCTAATTTTTCGGTGTCTCTCTCATCTAATTTGATGTGCCAATAGCCACTTGCTAAATCAAGGGTCGAAAATATTTCAGCTTGTGTCAAAGAATCAATAATATTTGCAAAAAGGGGAATAGGCTCGGAATCATGTTTACTAATGGCATTCACCTTCCGATAATCTACACAAAGTCTAGATTTAGAATTTTCATCTCTTTTGTAAGCTAGAGTAATTGGTGAAGCATAAGGACTATGAGAAGGCTTTATTATATTTTTTTCCAGGAGTTCCTTTATTTGTTTTTCGATCTCTAAGTTATCTTTTGGAGACGCTCTGTAGGGTCTAAGCGCTATTGGTAACTCCGAATTTAGTATTATTCTAGGGGCTTCCATGCGGATGCATCCGACATCATATTTATTTTTTGCAAATATTTTACTATACTCATTTAATAAATTATGTAATTCAAAATTTTCATGGTTAATCAATAGATCATCACATTTAAAACTATTATTAGAATTAGTACAAGAATTAACAATATTAGCATCATGAGAATACACAATATCATTTTCATCATCATCATAAGTTAAAAATATGTAACTACTATAAAATTTTTCTGCGGGTAAAGTTTTACTAATATTTACATTATTTTGGTACACACAAAAATCATCAAAATTTAAATTTAAGTTAAACAATTGTACACTGTCGCTGTTTAAAATGCAATAATTAAGAGGAGAATCAATAACGAAAAATGAGATATTATTACAAATTTGACCAATTTTAGAGTCTATGTTAATAATTTTAGAAGGCTTAATCTTACCTGCTATTGTGTTTATCGTAATTTTGTTTACATTTTCATTTAAATCAATATTATAATAGTCCAGTTTGTCCGAAATCATTTTTGGCATGATATTAATGCTTGAACCTGTGTCTAATAATACACTCACATTTTTCCCATTGACAACCATCTCAGTTGAGAACAAATGGCCAATCGTTGAATTTTCTCAGATGTGATTATTCACGTAGGGCTGGCGATTTCCTCCACCTCTGTTTTGACGAAAGTTGCCCCGGCCATATCTGTATGAGTTAGGCATATCTTGTCCAGCATGTCGAATCGGCTCTCTCGGCATCTCTCCCCGCTGCGGAAAAGGCTTTACCACACGCTGCGCTAATCTCAGCCATTCCGTAGTAG
>CM063500.1:92722439-92724939 GCA_032207245.1 Pardosa pseudoannulata
TATATTTTTACAGAGTATATTCTTCGACTATGTATATACAGTGGAATCTCGGTCTGTAAAGGAAAAAAATTAAAAACAATGAATGCTGGAAATCGATGTAGAAAGAAAAGAATGTAAAATTTATCGTTTTTAAGAAAGTCTTATTATAATAAACACGTTTTTATAGTGTATTTTCTTCGTACAATGTATATACACTGGAATCACGGTCCATAAAGGAAAAAATGGAAAACGAGGAATACTGAAAATAGATGTGGAAACTCAAAAAAAAAAAATTTAAAATTTACCGATTTAAGGAAATTTAGTTACAATACATTTTTACAATTTATATCATATTAATATACAGGAATATCGGTTGATAGAGGACAAAAATGAAAAACGGTGAATGCTGGAAATCGATGTAGAAATTGGGTAAAATGTAAAAATTCCCAATTTTAAGGTAATTTAATTGGAACACTTTTCTACATTGTATTTTTTCGTACAATACATATACATTAGAACATCGATCAATCGATTTTCAATGGAACGAAGATGGAGTATGATGAATGCTAGAAATCGATGAAGAAACTGTGAAAAAATTGTAAAATTTTACGCTTTTAAGAAACTTAATTGCAATACATTTTTACACAGAGTGTATTCTTCATACAATGTTTATACACTGGAATCTCAGTCCATACAAAAAAAAAAAATGAAAAACGATGAATTCTGAAAATTGATGTAGAAATTTGGTAAAATGTAAAAATTCGAGTTATTAAGGTAATTTAATTACAATTCATTTTTACAGTGTATATTCTGTTATAATAGTAATATACTGGAATATCAGTTAATAGAGGGCAAAAATGAATATCGACAAATGCTGGAAATCGATGTAGAAATTAGGTAAAATGTAAAAGTTCGTGTGTTTAAGGTAACTTAGTTGCAACATTTTTCTACTGTGTATATTTTTCATACAATACGTATACACTAGAACAACGATCCATCGATTTTCAAGCTGACGAAGATGGAAAACGATGAATGCTGGAAATCGATGGAGAAACTCTGAAAACATGTAAAATTTCACGTATTTACGAAACTTAATTGCAATATATTTTTACATAGTATATTCTTCATTCAATGTATATACACTGGAATCGCGGTATGTAAAGGGAAAAATAAAAAATGATGAATACTGGAAATCGATGTAGAAAGTCAGAAAGAAATGTAAAATTTACCGTTTTTAAGAAATTGAATTATATTACGTTTTAACGGTGTATATTTTATTGTACAATGTATATATAGTGGAATCATAGTCCATAAAGTTAAAAAATGGAAAACGATGTATGAATAAAATCGATGTAGAAAGTCAGAAAAAAATGTAAAATTTACCGTTTTTAAGGAAATTTAATTACAATACATTTTTACAGTGTATATTCTTCGTACAATATTGATGTACTGGAATATCGGTTAATAGAAGACAAAATTGGAAAACCGATGTAGAAATTAGGTAAAATGTAGAAATTCCCGTTTTTAAGGTAACTTAATTGCAACATTTTTTTACAGTGTATATTTTTCTTACAATACATATACACTAGAACATCGATCCATCGAATTTCAAGCTGACGAAGATGGAAAACCGTTGAAATGCTGTAAATCGATGAAGAAAACTCGAAAAAATGTAAAATTTCAACGATTTTAAGGAAACTTAATTGCAATATATTTTCTACAGTAGTATATTTTCGTTACAATGTATATACACTGGAATCTCGGTCCATGAATTTCAAAAAAATGGAAAAAGGATGAATGCTGGAAATCGATGTAGAAGTCAGTGAAAATATAAAATTCGTGTTTTTAAGGAATTAAATTACAATATTTTTACAGTGTAAATTCTTGTACATATTATTATACACTGGAATATCGGTTTGATACAGGACAAAAAAAATCGAAAAAAATGAATGCTGGAAATCGATGTAGAAATGAAAAAAATTAGTAAAATATAAAAGTTCCAGTATTTTTAAAGGTAATTTAATTACAATACATTTTACAGTGTATATTCTTTCGTAATATTAATTATACACTGAATATCGGTCATAGAGAAACAAAATGAAAACGATAAATGCTGGAAATCGATGTAGAAAATTAGGTAAAAATGTAAAATTCGCTTTTTAAGGTAACTTAATTGCAACACATTTCTACAGTATGTATATTTTCGTACAATACATATACACTAGAACTCGATCCATCGATTTTCAAACGAAAATGAAAATGAATGCTGGAAATTCGATGAAGAAATTTGAAAAATGGAAAACATTCGCTTTTAAGAAACTTTAATTACAATATATTTTTTACAGAGTATATTCTTCGTACAATGTATATACACTGGAATCATCGTCTGAGGAAAAAATAAAAATCGATGAATGCTTGGAAATCGATGTAGAAATTTTGGGTAAAATGTAAAAATTTCGTTTTTAAGGTAACTTAATTACACATTTTACAGTGTATATTCTTCGTACAATACATACACATA
>CM063500.1:92729939-92732439 GCA_032207245.1 Pardosa pseudoannulata
TAATATCCCACAGCCTGTCCTACACACACACTACCATATATGTAAAATGTAAACCTTAATAAATAAAACCCTGTAAGTCCAAAAGTTGTAAAATGTCTTTAAATAAATTTGAAATTGGACCGTTTGGATGGAAAAGTAACGAAAAAAATTTTTTTAAATACTTGACGCCACCAAGCATACAGTCATCATAACTATCATTAGATTAAATTAAAATTAACACTTCGCCTGTACGGGGATTCGATCCTGGAACTCATACCCGGAAGCCCGTTGCACCGATAATCTAGCGTATTATAATCTCCATAAGAGAGTATTCCTGGGTGTTATAAAAAACACATTTTCTATTGGATCAAATTGTAAATCTAAACTCTTCTCGAATCAACTTAATTACATGCACAAAATTTCATCAAAATGAGTCCAGCTTTTTAGGAAGAATTCTATTACAAACACACGAACAGGAGAATTATATATATATAAATATATATGTAATATATCAAAATTAATTAACTCTAATATTTCTTTAAAAACCTCCTGTCTCCCATTTTAATTCATTTAAATCTTTCTCCCAACTTCTAAATAGTTTAATCAAACGAGTATTTTCCACTTAAAATTCCTTTGTGTCATAAAACTGTAAACTTTCTATCTATTCAGCAGTTTCCCAGCTGTTGGCGGAACATGGTTTCGCATTTTGCTGATATTGCATTTAATTCGCTTGTTAAGTTGTTTTTTTTACTGTGGGAAAATTCTTTCTGTCATCGCTTTTGGTTGCACCTCTGTCCGATCAGAGTGAACTCTGTGGTTTTTGGTTGTATGTTGTCCAGAAGATTAGAAGTGTGTTATTGCCGCTCTGGAATAAAGTATAAATTAGACTGGTGCTATGTTCTTCAATGTTGGCCCGACGTCATTTTTACTATTGCTAGCTGTTGAGCTTTCTCCTTGTGAAGGAGTTTTATAAAAAATGGATTACATATATATATATATATATATATATATATATATATATATATATATATGTGTGTGTGTGTGTAAAAATATTCACAATAAATATGTAGCTCCTATTGTTTCTACTTGCCCGGGCTACTGAGCAAAACGAAAGCTAATCAACTAGCAGTAATAAATATGCAGTCGGGTGACATTGAAGAGAAAGGCACAAGTCTAATTAAAACTATTTTAGAGCTTCTAAAACTGTCATCTCACAAAAGACACAAAAATCATTCTGCTCGAACAGAGGTGCACCCAAGAGCAAAGACAGAAAGAATTTTTCCAAGGGGCAATAAAATTATTCAGCATATTAAACTGTTAAGATCAGGAAAAAACAAGGAGTCATTTGCCAGCGACACCTGGAAAACGTGTAGAATGGACAGAAATTTTACATCTATAGGACAGAAAGCTTTGGGAAATGTATCGAAAGAATTTTAAGTCGAGGACACTCCTTTGATTAAAACATTTAGACGCTAAAAATTTTTTTTAAGGAATTAGAATGGGAGAGAGAAATGTATTTAAGGAAATATTAAAGTAAAATGATTTTGATATAATTTAGGATCACTACTGAAATCCTACTTGATAAAAAGAAACACAAAGATATTACTGTATAAGGTATTGATCAAGTCAGTTTTGACTTATGCCTCGGAGACTTGGACCCTAACAAGAAAAGAAGAGAGGATGTTGGCAACCTTCGAAAGGAAGATCCTGCAAACCATCTTTGGTGCTGTCTTTGAAAATAACAACTGGAGAAAAAGATATAATTTTGAATTATATAAGATCTTTAACAGTGATGATGTTATCAAATCTATAATGGTGAATAGAATGAGATGGGCAGGACATGTAATGAGAATGAGCCCAGAACGAACAACTTTGAGTGGTTTTAATGCACTCCCTTCCAATAAAAGACCAAAAGGAAGGCCTAAGAAACGGTGGAAAGACTGTGTGGATGAAGATTTTGCCATCTTAAAGGTAAAGAACTGGAGATCAATTGCTGGGAGAAGGGCAGATTGGGAAAAGCTTCTGAGGAAGGCCCAGGCCCACAAAGGGCTCTCGTGCGAATGCTGATGATGAATTTTGATATAATATAAATATATATATATATATATATATATATATATATAAATATATATTTATATATATATATATATATATATAAATATATATATATATATATATATATATGTATTTATATACATATATATACATATACATATATATGTATTTATATACATATATATATTTATATCATATATATATATATATATGTACATATATATATACATATACATATATATATACACTCACATATAAATATATATATATATATATACATTATAATATATATATATATATATATATAATATATATATAATATATATATATATATACATACAAATATATATATATATAAATATACATATAATATACACATATATATATATATATATATATATATATATATATATATACTATATATATATATATATATATAAATATATATATATATATAGAATATATA
>CM063500.1:92737439-92742439 GCA_032207245.1 Pardosa pseudoannulata
TATTAGGGCATGGGGAGTTATCTTTATCTGATAATATTGTAGAAAAATGTAGAATGCCACTGAGGATTGTGTGCACAAATGTGGCACGAGTGCCAGACGTTGATGACGCATGATCTAGACCAGGGATGGACAAACTTTTTCGGCCGAGGGCCAAAAATCGAAAGAAAATACGTTTTCCGCACCAAGATAAATTTCTCTAAAATTTAAAAACAATATACAAGTACCAAACGGTTTAAATACGTTAATGAGATGAATGAAGTTGCGATTTCATTTTTAAAAGTTCCTTATACTGAGGTTGGAAGTGAGATGTACTGATTTTAAGGAACGATGCTAAATGTTCATCTGTCAGTCAGCTTCTGAAATTATTCTTTCTAAGGTTCTCAGTTGAAAACACTTGTTCACATATAAGAAGCAAATATACCACCAATCTTCTGGACGTGAGATAATAAATTTGGGTTATGATATTTAAGCAGAAAAGGAGATGGATATATAATGTATAAATATATATTTCTTTTAATTTGACTCGGACCGACAACTAAAAATTCTATCCACGTGCCGGATAAAACCTTCCGACGGGCCGGATTTGGCCTGTGGGCCGTAGATTTCCCATCCCTGATCTAGACTAATAACTAATCTGAACGATACATAGTTTTGTAGTACAGTTGAGCTGTAGTGTGAATAAAAGTTACATTTTAAAAATACATTTGTTGCATAAATACAGGACATTTTTTATCGTAAAAAATAAGAAAAAAAGAAAATACTACACATGTCGTCTCCTGCAAAATAAAAAAACTGAAAGTATTCCCGCTGGAAGATTTATTCAGATTGTATTTTTTTAAAAAACATTTTAAAGCGATTACGATATTTATCTCATTATACTCTGCATTACTTTGTTACGAGTACCCTGTTCTAATGATTCCCAGATGAATTTCATTTACATTACACTCACCATTAAGTTAGGAAAAAAACAGGAGAAAACGCTTTTGAATATGTATTAAAAATCTAACAGCAGAACAGGAAATTTACGCTCGAATTTTCTCTTTTCATTTCCGGGCTCTCGTCACCACCTGCTTCGGCAGAGTTTTTTTTTTAAATCATTCTTGTTTTCAGTACACAGTCGGCGAAAACAAAATGGTTTACAGTTCGCACCAAGCCTAACTGGCATCGTAGAGCACATGTCTAATGTTAAAGTGACTAACATTTTGCGATTGAAAAAGAGGACATAATTTTAATAAATAAATAAAATAATATTTTGCAAGAATAACTAAAATAAAATTATATTTTGCAAGAATAAATAAAATGAAATAATATTTTACAACAATAATTAAAAAAAAATGCATTATAATATATGCATATTTTTTCTGCTAATAATATAGTGAATTACATTTAATTAATTTAATAGACAATTATAAGGTATCAAATAAATAATGAAAATATATTATGCATAATTATTTGAATAAGTACTAATATTTTTCATCGATTCGTCATTTTCAAACGATATATTGAATATTCCTACAAGAACTATTTTTCATATTAAATGTTATAAAATGTGTTGCAACTAGAGTATGAACTTTGAGTCTTGATTTTTGAGAATGATTGTTGTTACAATAGATACAAGATTCATAAATGATGATGAATGTTTGAACCAGATGACATTAAAAGCTAGAAGGATTATTTTACCATAATAAAACAGTTGTTTATAATTTAATATGTTTCTGCAACTCTGTTTTCAAATTTTGATGCTGTATAAAGTATGTAATTTTCTAAAAGAAAAGTGAAAGATAATAAAATATAAATCCTATCTCAATATTTTTTTTTCATTTTAACAGTTATTCATAAAACTACTTTAGTTTAAATTTGTCTGGAAAATACTAGAGCCTAAATTCAATCCAATATTTACCAAGCAAACTCAAGCCTGGCAAAATATTCAGGTGTAAATTAAAAGACGCAATATGATTACAAATATACTTTTCACGATACTATAAAATTAAGCACAACGATGTTCATTCGTTTTATGACATATTTATGCATGGATTACAAAGCTATGAATATATAAGACTTATGCATGGATTACAAATGTATGTATTTTGTGTGTGGGGGCGTAATGTATTTTCTTTACGAGACTGAAAATTTGCTGTGATTTGTATCAAGATTTTATACCCTCCTCTAAAAAAATTCTGGGTGTGTCACTGATATAAAATGCCCTCATTTCATATTTTGCTGTATATAAGTGAGTGGGGTAGGTGAAAGGGGAAAGTTAATGCAATATTGATTTTATTCAGTTTGGTTTGGAGGGCTACGGATTATTATCTTACTCACGAAGGCTAATGAGACTAATTTAGTATAGAAACCACATTAATAACAAATATTTATTAATTTCAAATACAGATGGCAGCACTATTTAACATGCTATCCGAATATTTTGATACGTTTTGATTAATCCTATAAGAAAGATGTTAACTAGAAACAATTATTTTCATAATAATTTTTTTGCCAAATGTTTCAACTACATAAAATAAACATGAAATTATCTGAATTAAGTAAAAAAAAAAAAAAAAGATGAATTTGTACTAGTATGCTGCCCTAGTATGTTCTTTATGTTGTAGTAATTAAGATTTTACATTTAATTTATATCGATATCTGCATTTCTATCTTTGATTTTTATTGTAGTTATAAATGCAAACATAATTAGTAATTAATTTTTACAGCAAAGTTTAGTAATTTTATTTGTTTATTACTTTCAAAGTGTTAGAATGGTGATGGATACCACAAGAAGTTTTTTGTAAAATATTTACTTCTAGTTTTTAAATTTTCGACATCATTACATTTAACTTTACCTTAATTGAGCATATAAATTTTTAAATTAATCAATTTTTAATGTTGAATTTTCTTATAGCTTTTCGTTAGTTTATAAAATGTTTCTTTATGCTTAGCTTTCAATTCTTTTAATTTTGTCTTATTATTACTTAAATATAAAATTTGAATATTTTTTTATTTTTTTAATATATAGATAAAATAGTTAATTTATAGTAAATGATTTTAAATCTCTTCATTTGTCTTTTGGGAAAAACGTTTAAAACTCATTTTTCTAAATTTAAAATGAAAACGTTTAAAACTCATTTTTCTAAATTTAAAATGAAATCAATAATATAATTAATAATAATAAAATAATAGATCAATAATATAAGAATAAATTTGAAAACTTAAAGAATAACACACATATTTATTAGTAGGGATGTTTTCTATAAAAATAAGCTATGTAGAAACATGTGTAAAGTTAAATTCCAGAAATTATTTTATAAGGCAAAAAAAAAAAAAAAAAAACCTTTAAATATTTTTAATTGAGAAACCTTAATGATTTAACCGGGTTTTAATCTGATGTATACATGAGAAAAAATTCATAACTCTAAGTTAATAATTATCGAAAACAATTTTTAATGACCTTCGTCCTTTTTATTAAAGTTTAGTTGAAGCAGTTAAAAATGTGCAATAGTTATTAACAGATGGCAGCACTAAACCAAAGGAATGAAAGGAAAGAAAATGAAATAGTATACTCAATGAATAGTAGATGGCAGCACAATACGTTTTAAAAAAATAGCACTTGAAAAGTAATTACGGAAACTAAAGAAATTTGTAATTTAATTAACCACAGTTTTTTAAGCTCACAGATAGTGAAAACATTCCTCGAAACTCAAACATTACTGTTCTTTTTTAAAAAATTAAGCTTCATTCATTCCTGATTAAAAAAAGGTCAATATAAATGAACTGAGATATTTATTTTAGAAGGAAAATGAACTTCCTTTTATTGGTTCCACTTTGGGACAACTTATTCGCGTTTATATAAACAGTTCTCTTATTGGAAAAGGAACAAGAGGAAGTCCTAGATTTAATTAAAGCTTCAAAACGTGTGACAAAAAAAAAAAAAAAAAAAAGATAAAGTTATGCAAAGTTGCTATTCACGTTATTAAGGCAATTTTTGTGAATTTCATTTCCTAAAGAGTCTGAATATTTTGTTTTGAAGTTTTGAAGTAATGAAGTGATTTTGTTTTGAAGTAAATTTTTGCTAAGATATTTATTTAAATCACACATTAACAACCAATGCCCTTATTTGAGGAAGTTATTAAAATTTCATCTTGATGACAGGGCCCGACTATGATACTTTTGTGATCAGGGCACAATCCAATTTTTGTGCCCTCCAAACCCATGCAAATTTATAGCAACAATTTATTATCATCATTACAGTCATATAAAAATTATAACATTGAATTAGCAAACATATTTAAGAAATTAGCATTAAAGTAATATTCAAAATCAAAAACACCAAATTTTCATTTTACGTAATCATTATTATCTCTATTTAGCCATGCTAAAAATTAAGGACTTTTAAGGACCTAGAGTCACCCGCTTTTTTATTTTCTACCTTGTCACACTCACAAGCTCTGTGGTGCAGAAAATAGATAATTATAATAGAATTAAAAATAATTTAAATTGATGAGACGATTTAATGGTTTATAGTGGTACGTTGCTAATAATCTCTCTTATAAATATACAATAACCTATAGCATAAAAAGAGCACCAGGTTCGTTGAGGGAATTAATCTCTTATATAATAATATCCTAAGTTATCTCTCCGTCTGTCCTTGAATTTATGAAGCTCCTAAATTATCGATCCTATTCTAAAATAAATGGTATAAATAGGCTTCATATCACAGCAAACAATACTGTCGTCTTCAAACTGTTCAAATTCCATCCCTTCCCCCCTTTTTGAGCTTTTAATATCATTATTTCGAGCCCTATTTTCCTCGGTTAAGAGCAGGCGATTAAATTTATCCATTTATCACATTATAAGTAGATGAAAATAACCTTTTTTTTCTAGCATTATGACGTCATTCCTTTAACCACCTCATTTAATCATTTCTAATTTTAAATTATTTAAGTATCATCCGCATTATTTTCATACGCTTTATCCCTGAACTTAGATATTACATAAATAATTTTCTT
>CM063500.1:92747439-92764939 GCA_032207245.1 Pardosa pseudoannulata
AGGACGTTAAAACACCATTGAAATTTTAAATTTCCGGAATTATGATAGACTTTGTTAAGGTATCCGTCTACGTTAAAAACGTCATTTTTTGCCAAAAATCATATTTTTTTTTATTTCTCTATTGTAAAATTTCAACTTTTAGGCTTCTAAATCTGTTTTTGTTTTGTCTCTACGGCATTTTAAAGAAAAGTTACAGCTGTTTAAACATCAGTGACAGCTGTCAAAACAAAACGGAAGTAGCGTCTTCGGAACCGGAAGTTGTGAATTTAAAGCCTTTTAAAGAGCATTTTTTGGACAAAACTTTTTAAATTTTCATGAAGATTAGTTTAAACATTTTTCTAGTATTTTTAATAATTAGCAACTTGGCAATTAGAAAGTTTTGAAGCAAGAAAGTGTGGGGAATTTTAAACATGTATTTTAATTTTTTAATAGTTAAAGTTGCTTTCATAAACTTCAAATGCGTTTTTCTCAGAACGGTATTTTTAATAAAATGTTGAAACTTGAAATGTGATTTCTCAAAAAGTTCTTAAAATATTTTGTTGAAAATTATTATGAATGCTTTTGATAGTATTTACTAGTGCATGACCTAAAAGCTTTAAATTTGGATAATTTTTAATGATGTTACACTCATAGTTAGATATAAAGGTAATAAAAATTCTTTAAAAATTCAATGTGTATGATTTTGAAGGACCAAAATTTTTTACCAAATGTAAATTAAGTAAAGATTTTAGGTGATTCACTAGTCCAGTGTATAAGAAATGTGTTGCATCAAAAAATATTGAAATAATTTAATTTATTAAAAGATTAGACCTTTTGAAAAAAAACCAAAATTTTTACTAAATTTTCTTCATTTATTAGACATTTTATAAAAACTTCTCCGGGAATAAATTTTTTAAGTGCAATTCTCTATGATAATATAAAAAATAAATCTAAAAATGTAAAAACATGAACTAGTTTCTACGTTTAAAGAAAAAAGTTCTCCGTAGACTGATACCTTAAATCTTATATGCAACACTATTCTTATAAGTGATAATTAAATTTTATCTTGAATTTTCATAAGTTCATAATGAAATATCTCTATCCTGATTATGGATAGTAAAATTATAAGGTAAACTTGAATTTTCACAAGTTTATAAAAATTCCTATTTTTATAATTAATGTACTTTTAAAGAAACGTTGCATTCATACAAATTTAATCACTTTCTTAAAAGACATCTTAAGATTGTAGCTTTTAAATCTCAAGTGTATTATAAAACCTTTTTCACCTCTAAAACATATTGGTGTGTATATTTCACAATTTTAATGACGCAGATTATTTCTACTGAAATATGTGTCATGCATATTTTAAAGCATGCATTTAAAAATTATTTATGTAACTATAACCATAGTTACATAAATAATTGTGTTTCTTAGTGTTTTATTTGTAACATCTTTAATTATTATATAACGGCGAAATTATCGATTACATCTAATGTTATAAAGCGAAAAATCTTTTTCAGCTCTTTGCAGTATGTGAAATTTTTTAGTACATTGGAATTTCCTCCAGATTATAGTTCCTCAGGATTAGTAATTAATCCAATCACGTCCAGTACCCTCTATACACCTCGCTGAAGACAGTACATTTCAGAGAGTACACTGATTGTACTGTACAGACAGTACAGTACATACAGTGTCAAATTGTGTCATTTGTGTCAATTCAGTGTCAATTTGTGTCATTCAGTCACAAATATACTGTACAGACAGTCCAGTACATTTGTGAGTACGACAGGAATTCCACAATTAGAACCCAGATAGCAAATTTAGTTTGTAGCAAACTTTCAGCAGTCTTTACAAGCCTGCAAACTTGCAGCAAGTTCAGCATGACAAGCCTGAAAGTTTGAAACAAGACTGCAGCAAGTCTAAGAATTTTCGCATCTTCAAGGTTGTCCTGATAAGGTTGCCACAGTTTTGCAGCAAAATAGCGTTGCAGAGGATAGGTCGCTTTATGTTCCTTCTAACTTGCAGGAATTTTGCTGAAAGTTTATCGCGTCAAACTTGTTATGGCAGGATATTATCCAGAGAAAATCAAGCTTGCTGCAAGTATGCTTGCTATCTGGGAATAATTCAGTTGGCTTCAACGTTGGTAAAACACAGCATTCTTCCATTAGAAACACTAGAAGTCAAAATCGATGACTTACACGTTTGCAAATCATTTTATACGGCACATAAAATCAGTTCTTAGTTGATATCCTTTTCACAAAAATAACATGATAGTATCATATAACGTGTTCAGCCAATTTAAAGCATTTAAATCGGCGAGCTACCAGTGATACTATAAATACTTAATCGTGATAAGACCTTTTCCCAGACATACACAAAAGTGAAAACAAGAGAAAAAAAATGGTTTAAGGGTACACACAACATCTAGATAATAATTTTAGAAAATTTCAGTGAAATAACGACAGTATTTCTTTTTGGAACAAATCTGTAAATAGTGAACTTGTAGTTTAGTCAGTATATTTTATATTTAAGGCAAAAATTAAACAACACATTTATTTTCAGGTGAACTTTTCTGAACATACAGTTAAACTAGCTTTTGAAAATTGATTACGATTGAAGAAAAAGGCATCGTAAATAATTAAGACGATAGTGTATCGCTCTTTCGGACAAGAAAAAAAAATATATTAAATATATTTTAAATAAAACTTTTTTTACAACTGAGATCCTTATTTAGGCCTGTCATTTTATATATCACTATAGTTTTATATACTCTGTCATTTTATATATAGGTGCAATGATTGCACCTAGAAATATTTTAGTAGGCATTGTTGTACGCTATTTTTACAGGTGCAGAAATTTCGATTAACCTGTTTTACAACATACTGAGAGCGAGAAAAATATATTTTGATAAATTAAAAACTAAAAATATGTATATCTTTTCAAACGTACCTTTGAGTACTTAAACTTTGAAAACTTTCGTGAAATCTGTAATTTTAGAATCGCAAGAAAATTTTACAAAAACAAATTTATATTAAACATATTTTAAATAAAACTTTTTTAAAAATAAAATCCTTATTTAGGCCTATTTTCTGTCATTTTACATATCACTATCGTTTTATATCTTCTTTCATTTTATATACAGGTGCAGTGAGTGCACCTATAAACCTTTTAGTAGGCATTGTTTTAGAAATACGTTATTTTTACAAGTGCAGAAAATTCAAATAACTGTTTTACAACACATTAACAGTGAGAAAAAATATATTTTGATAAATTAAAAACTGAAAATATATATATCGTTTCAAACGTACATTTTAGTACTTAAATTTTGAAACTTTCATGAAATCTATAATGTTATAATTGCAACCATTCGGTTTATATTTCTATAAGTTTCATCTACGTTATTTCTACAAGTTCAGAAATTTCGAATAACCTGTTTTACAACATACTAAGAATGAGAAAAATATATTTTGATAAATTAATAACTGAAAATATATATATCTTTTCAACCATACCTTTAAGTACTTAAATTTTGAAAACTTTTTATGAAATCTATAATTGTAGAATTGCAACCATTCGTTTTATATTTCTATAAATTTCACCTATTTTTCCATGTGTACCCTTAAACTTACATAGAAAATACTTCCAAATGAAAAATAAATGTGTGGTGATGTATGAAAACATTGACATTCAAAGAAAAAACACCTCCCAGAAAAAAAAAATCAAAACTAACTGCTAAAAATAAGGCACATTTCCACGCACAAAGAAATGATATTCTTGAGCAAGTGGTATTCAGACCACTACATGAGGCGAGTGATCTTCCAGTTTCTTTTTCTCCTAAAACTACGTATAAAACAAAAATCACCGGATAGCCATTCAGATTTGTTAGTTTTTTCTTCTACATAACAGGAACTAACGTCTTTTAAAATGCGACTGAGAAAATTATGATGCTCATTTTTTTTAAATTACTTCCCAGCAATTGTTGAGGTATCCCTAGGATAACGTATCAAACGCTATTATAGGAAAAATAAAAATGTAATTAAATTTCTAACTAATACCCTAAATTAAAAAAAAAAGATATTCGAATGAAAATTGCTCAAATTCCTACGAAAACGTTTGAGAACAATAGAAAGCGTCCAAAGCTTTATAACACATGAAACATGGTGATAGAGATAAGTTTGTCTATTTCTGAAATAAATAACCGAAAATTCTACTCACAAAGTTTGCTTATTCCATGCTCTAATTTGTGATCTTCTATTTTAAACTAGATTGAGTGAGTACCTCAGCAATGTTTGAAGAATAAATAATAAAGTTATTTTTATTATTCTTAGCAGATTTCATGCGAAATTGACTCTTTATAATGTAGAACATTTTAGGAGGTCTACCAGCACAAAGTCTGAACAAACGTTGTTAACCTTCTGGACACACGTATTTCAACACTTTTCGAAAGTAGGACGATTGATAACCTCTGGCCATTGTGTTCCTTTTCCCCTTCATAGCCTTCTTGCCTTTCAGAGAGACAATTTTTATGTTTGTGCCCCTTTTGAGAAAATTGTTTGACATTATTACTTTGTACAACTATAAGTACAAAGGAAGAAATAAAGAACATTTTGAAAAGTAAGGGAAAATATCCTTATTACAACAGAAGTAATTGATTAGGATGGCTATCATCCTCCCCGTATAACAGCTAAACCGTAAACTATGAAGGAAGGCCCATATTTTTGAAAATCATTGTTCTTGGTTGAAATATCGACTACCCGCTCTCAAAAGGTGGATTTCAATGAAGTTCTACATACTAAAGCAATCGTAATTTCTAGGAATATGAGAAATCAACAAACGTTTGCTCAGGATTTATCGGATAACATACTTAATATCCTTCTTTGAGTAGACTGTGTATAAAGAAAGTATTCCATACATGAATACGTAAGGTAGTAAAGTAGGAGAACGTAAAGGAGGTTTTCTTTACGTTACAGTCTACATAACGTTAAGTTTGGAACTTATATCCTTGTATTACATAACCAAATTTGTTGATGGTAGACAATTCTACATTATCTCCTTTTTAGGTACGCTGTGTTCCAGTTGAGGGTTCCCTGTGTATATGAAATATCCACATATATATGTGTATACATGTCCATATGTATGTGTCTATGTAAATGTATACGTAGATATGTATGCCGATATCTATATAATGCTATTCCTCTATTATATTTTCTCAGTCGCACTAAAAAAGTTCTTAATTCATAGATCCCCAATCCACCAAATTCGACTGGATGTCAACGATCGTTCCCTCTTCAAGGATAGGCTGACTGGTAGTCGCTGTAGAGGGGGTTCCTTGTCCCTTCACCAACCATCTCAGCTGCAAAGGGGGTCTCGAGGGTCTTGGCGTTCTTTCGGCCCCTGGACGTCGTTCCGCCCCCACCGCCACCCCCGCTGGAGGCGTTGTCGAGGTCCTTGAACATGGTGAAGACGGTGGAGAGGGAGTCAGCGTAAGAGAGAGGCTTGTGCGGGGGAAAACCGCCGTACTTGTGAATGGCGAACAGCTGGGGCGCGAACACACCTAGAAGTACAGCTAGCCCTGTCGCTAGCAGGGCGGCTGGGGCGGCCACGTTCCGGCTGGCAGCGTCTGGCAGGAGCCAGCAGGCAACATCCCACGATAAGAACACCGCGAGGCAAGACACTGATGTGAAGATCAGGCTGCGGCTCTCTGGTTGGTTGTATGGGATTCTGCGGAGAAAAACGGAAAAGATTATATATATATATATATATATATATATATATATATATATATATATATATATATATATATATATATATATATATATATTATATATATATATATATATATATATTTTTATATATATATATATATATAATATATAGTCATATATATATATTTATATATATATATATATATATATATATATTATATATATATATATATAATATATAGTCCTATATATATATATATATATATATATATATATATATATATATATATATATATTCAGAATGAAGTGGTATGATCTTAAAGACTTTATGAATTATGACATTCCTTTCAAACCAAGATTTAGCAACACACAATTTTAAAGCATAAATTTGTACTGTAATCCAACTTCTTCTAACTTACACTAGGAATTCTTGGAATGTCCACCAATCAAGTAACCATTGACTTTACGTTTATTGACAAAACACATTAAGAAAACATATCAAAAACAATTAACGGAAGAAAACACATAACGTCTCTTTTATATATCGCCGCTAGAAGGCGTTGTTAGTCATGGGGTTACAGTACTACTTAAACCTCCATAAGTTGTTTCAAAGCAGCAGTTCCTCATACGGTAGAGTCATATTACATAACGAGTCTGACAAAACTTTTAAACTTTCGTAAAACAATCACTTCGTTTTAAGAGTCAAGTGACAAGTATGAAAGAAAAGAAAACGCTTCAAAGTACTCATTGAAAACCTAAAAAATATTACTTTTTCTTTTGCCGATTTCTTCTAACTTACACTAGGATTCTCGGGATGTCCAACAATCAAGCAACGATTGATTTACGTTTATTGACAAAACACATTAAGAAAACATATCAAAAACAATTAGCGAAAGAAAACACATAACGTCTCTTTTATATATCGCCGCTAGGAGGCGTTGTTAGTCATGGGGTTACAGTACTACTTAAACCTCCATAAGTTGTTTCAAAGCAGCAGTTCCTCATACGGTAGAGTCATATTACATAACGAGTCTGACAAAACTTTTAAACTTTCGTAAAACAATCACTTCGTTTTAACAGCCAGGAGACTTATGTTGGAGAGAATTGTCTTCTATCCTTAATCTTTCTTCTCGTTATGTTTTTCTTTCCCTTTTTAGTTGTTTATTATCTGCTCTCTTCATTTTTGTGCTCACTATTAGAATTCTCTGGATTAGAGGGCTCGGCCCAGAGAATCCAGTTGAACTTATATCTTGTAGGTGTTGTAGGAAAAGTGCCCATTGAAGATTTAAATACAATATTGAGTATTCGATAACTTTATTTAAGTATTAAGGTTGGAACATGAATTCCAAGTCATGGTATTTATAACCTACGACAAATTCACATAAGTGAGGCACGTGATACAAAAAGAAGAATGAGCGTGAACCCAAGTTGTTAGATTCCTGATATGCATAAATGTATTGTGTGTCCACCATCTGCCAATGAATTTTAGAACATTATTATTTTATGATTAAGGGGCGTACTCTGGAAGTGGCAGTTCATTTCGAACACTCGTTGTGACGTCATTTCGAAGTCAGCCTCATCGTTTACTCGCAAAATGTCCGCAATCTGACGTCAAAGTGACGTCACAACGAAAGTTCGAACCGAAAAGCAATTTCTAGAGTAAGGACCTAAAAGTCTGATTGCCCTCTGATTCTGTTTGGACACACCAAAAATAATTAAGATAATTTGTTCCTTTTAATGTTTTTTTAAGCATGAAATTGAGTATTGTATATCCGGTATAATGTATTTTAAAAAGTAAATTTCAGCTTACTTTCTAGTGGATATGGCCAAAGCTGTTGCCATCAGGAGCAGGAGAGTGACGTAAATTTGCGACTGCAATATCTCGGTCTTTCCTGTGGTGCATTCCAGTGTGTCTGTGAAGACTGCAGGGGGTCTGATAAGCCACCATTGCGTCTCAAGCGCCACCTGGACTCCGACGATGAAAATGAGGGTCAGCATTTGGTTGCAGCGATTCACACTTCCTCCAAGACCCAGACTGTTTTGGGCTCTCAGGTACATGCCTAAGGAATACACAATGTCAAAAGAATTTACTTTTCGAACGAAATACAGCAAATTTGGTAATTTACTCTGAAACAGAACTTGATTTGACAAGTGAAAAGTTAATATAACTGTATAACATACCATACTTTTAAACATCCTGAGTAGATTGTCAGCTTTATATAAGTACAGAACTATCTTCCTAAACTAAAGATTCGAAAGTTATTGGAAGTGGAGGAACAGAAATATAAACGGGTCAATATCAACAGTAATAAACGCAACAAAACAAGTGTCTGAAGATGGTACCCTGATCAATGTCATACTTCTGAAATTACACGCCAGAGGGTAGTATAATACGGACTATATTGGATTCCTTTAGACCACTGTTGACCTATACAAACATTTTCAAACCCCAAATGCTTTCTATTAATATATTTCTTCAAACAACTACTATAGAACTATTACTACCGATATATACTATATTGCTATCGAAATATTCCTATAGCGCTATAACTTATTGTTATCGTCTCATGAATTGAAACTCCCGTGGAATGAATGGAACACCTGTAAGGACTTTAAATAAAATTTGAGTTTTTATATAAATTTAGTGAAATGTTCATTTTTCGTGCATTCATCTTAGATATTTCATTGTAGCTTACTGAAACCCCGGATGAAAATAAGAGTAGCAGATATACATAAGCATAAATATTAATATATATGCATATATATATGTGCATACATATGTATATATACATCATTTATATATATATATATATGTACATATATATGTATATATATACAAATATATGTATATCTACTATTTTTATTTCCCTACGGGGTTCCAGTAGGCTACACTGAAAAAGACTGCAGAAAAAAAAAACATTTTACTATATATATATATATATATATATATATATATATATAATATATATATATATATATATATATATATATATATATACATATATATATATATATATATATATATATATATATATATATATAATATATGTATAAATATATATAATACATATAATATATCTATATATATATATATATATATATAATATATATAAGTATATATATAATCCATATATATATATATATATAATATATATATATATATTATATATATGTACATATGTATATATAAATTTATATATACTGTTATATAAATATATTTATATATATGTACATATATATATATATATACATATGTATAATATATATATATATTATAATTACATATGAATAATATATATGTATATATATGTATATATATATATATGTAATATATATAATAAAATATATAATATATATATATATATATATATATATATATATATAATATATATGTACATATGTATATATATATATATTTATATATATATATATATATAATATATTTATATATATATATATATAAATATATATATACATATGTATATATATATTTATTTATATATATAGTATATAAATGTATATATATATTATATATATATATATATATATATATATATATATATATATATATATATATATATATATAATGTGTGTATAGATACATGCAAATATTCAAATATTGTTATCGGAAATTCCACGGAACCCTTGGAATATTTATCCCACAGTTATGTCTTTGTTCTTTTAGTATAGACTACTGAAACTCCGATTATGATATAGCTCTGTATATAAGTATATATGTGTAATTATATTTATATACAGTGTGTGTATAGCTATTAACAAATAAGGCTATACCAAATAAGAGATCGTTCACCCGCTATCACAGGGATAAGACTGCTTCCCAGCAAAGAAGGTATAGTTCACACATAATCCAAAAATACATAACCTCGAGAACACTCTCAGACAAAGATCGCATATCATGTAATCAAAAAGAAAAAGTTTTAGCCTTCGGATAAAACACAATACTTAAAGCAGTCTACGGTAATAGTATTTAAATTCTATTTCGAGATTTCATTTCACGTTTTAGAGAAAAAAAGAAAGGAAATTAAACGCACTGATCTCCTTTCCCAAAGGCTTTAATCTGGCTCAGGTCATTTTCCGCCAAAGCTCTTTAAAATTCGGCAAAAATAAAGACACACAACCAGTTAATCCTCTTTAGAATGGACGTCCCGCACGCAAAACAATTAAACTCGCGTTGCCCAAATCCTCTCTTTAAACCCCCAGGTTTCGGGGCTGTAAAGGCTGTTCTCTTATTATCCTCATAAACTAGAGCGAATTCTTTTTGTGCCTTTCTCTCTATTCTGTTGCTTCTCATTACTTGACATGCTTCGGGGGATTTATTTTTAAAATGTGAAGAGGAAGAGGGGAGAGGGTGTGGAAAGTCAAAACTTTTTCTCGAGTCAATTGCGTGGATGCAAAATGCTAAAAGGGTCTTAACGCAAAGCGAGTCTTGTATTGAATTGGAGTCATGGTTTGGATTGGTGATAATGAATAAAAAGCTTTCGGATAATACCCTCGAGCGTTTCGTCTCTAATATGAAGATTTGGCTTTGAATCCGGCAAGAGTATTTGGTGTGTTTAATAAACAGTAATCCCTCAGATAAACAGAAGGAGGTAGAATTGATTTATTATTGTAGTCGCTAAATTTATAAACAAGAAGCGTATGCTTAAGCCGTTTGATGGATGGAGCGCGTTGCTGAACTTTTAGTTCACCAGGCCAAGCATACAATGAGAAAATTAAACATTTTTCGAAAAGAGAACGACATCTTATAGTAGCATTATCTTCCGAAGTCTTCTGTAGTAAAAAAACGTACATGGAAATTTGTAGGAATGTAAGATCATGATTATTAATGGTTAATCACGTAGGGGACACTTACTGACGTGGGAGAAGCAAAACTATGTAAAGCGTTACATAAGAGTGAAGATTGAATCAAGAGTTAATTTTGGTGTTTACGGTCACACCAAATTGGTAAAGAGAACAAAAGATAGTAGCCAAATTTTGCAAGGAAAGAATTACCCCAAAATTATTTTAAGATAGACTTATAATTAGGTTGGTTAGTTTTTTAGGTTAAACTATCATTCTAAACACATATATGTAAGGAAAATTCTCAGGGGTTTTCCAAACTTAAATCAAGAGGCAATTACCTCTTCATTTTGCATTCCCCTTTTTAACCCTTAACCTAAATTGACCACTGGGGCTACAGTTTAAGCCCTCAGAGAAGGGGCCTGTCCAATTACAATCCTACATGACCCTAGCGGACAATTTAGGAAATTTCCAAATAAAAAGGAGATACACGCTGTCGGAGAGAGATTTTTTCTAGAGATATTTTAACACAGATGTTGAGTCAGGTGTTACGTGTCTTGTACTTAGAACTTCATGCTAGCTGACAATTCAGTTTGTCCTGTCCGTATGATGAAGTGGGAACCCGTCCTTCAACGTTATAATAATAAAGGTCTTTAGCTGAAACGGTATCATTTTTATGGCAATGACTGCAACCACCCATATCGTGAAGTCCGTCTCATTACAGGTCGATGCTACCTGCAACCATTAAGAGATCTAGAGTAAAATAACGTTGAAAGATGGGTTCCCACTTCATCATCGAAAATCAACATCGAAATTTTGAAATTCTCAATGCCGAATTAATCATACAAGCAGTTAATTATTCAACGGACATTAATGCCACTGAAAATAAAGATGAAGACTTTAAGGATTCTACGACTATATGTCATAGTGAAGGTGTTCAAGCACCCACAACTGCCCTAAAATATTTGGAGCAAAGAAACGATGCTACAGCAATGGATTTCCTGTTGTTCAAAAATTGGCGCTATAGGGATGCCCGTGATAGAAATTCTGAATTTTTGCAACGAAAGATAATAGACTTTTTTTAAAAAGCTTAAAATTAACAAATTATTGTATATTAAATTTTAAAAATACAATATTTTCTTGAGGTTTGTGCTATTTTTTAAAATGCATCTTTCAATATTTAACTAAGTATAGTTAAAAAAAATTCCATTTTACTTTTTAAAATTTACTACTAGAGTTGATTTTCGTTTTAAATATTAATGAAACATAAGTTCATATATGTTTGCTTTTATCATTTAAAGAACGTTCTATTGTTTTTTACTTTAAAAGTTAGTTAAATTCGCAAGCACGGAAGGTTTTTATAGAGGGTTTCTATTAACTGAGATTTCCGATATCCGAGGTACAAGCGGTCCCAATTAGCTAGGATAATCGAGGTTCTACTGTACAAGCAAGTTAAGAAGAAACCATTACAAACTGTTTAACAGAAGAAAACTCACCTTTTAACAACAGTCCACCGTAGCAGAATGCCAGGCTCACATTCGGCATCAGCCTCTGGAGTCCGCAGAGAAGGGCAGAGGGTTTCCACGTGTAGAGGGCAGCTGCCACGTAGAGGCAGAGCAGGGCAACAAGCTGGGTGCCGGCTAAGCAGCAGTTGGTCTTCTTGAGGCTACCCTCGCATGCCTTCACCATGAGGAAGACCAGGACGTAGAGCGTGGCAAGGATCAGGAAGCCACAGACTCCCAGCACTGACAGGGCCCATGGGCGGCCCAGCCAAGCGGACACGTGTACATTAGGACGACGGACGACACGGACCGTGTCTTCGGAGGCGGGCGACGAAGGTAGGACTCTCTTCGGTGCAACAGACTCCGGGGATCTTGATCGAGAATCTGTTGAGATAGGGTTGTTAAAGAGGATGTAAACTGCTTCATTATATATATATATATATATATATATATATATATATATATATATATATATATATATATATATATATATATATATATATATATATATATATATATATATATTATATATATATATATATATATATATATATATATATATATATATATATATATATATACATATATATATATATATATATATATATATATATAATATATACATATATATATATATATATATATGTGTGTGTGTGTGCGTGTGTATATATGTATATATATATGTGTGTGTGTGTATATATATGTATATATATGTATATATATATATGTATATATGTGTATATATGTATACATATATATGTATATATATATATGTGTGTGTGTGTATGTATATATGTGTATATATGTATATATATATGTATATATACACACATATATATATATGTATATATATATATATATATATATATACACATATATATATATACATATTAATATATATATATATATATATATATATATATATATATATATATATATATATATATATATATATATATATATATATATATATATATAATTGAGACAGGGTTGCTCCATGAACCCTCTCTGAACCTTTCAAGAAAGAACCTTTCAAGTGACTTTCGAACAGTCCAGTTCTTCAATTAATAGTCCATCTAATGATTTCACACGACTCAAGGCGACATGAGTTTTACCAGCTGGGAAATATTTTCGTCCTAGATATATTACTGCATAATCTACAGTGTTACGTTGTTGTATAATCTACAGTGCTGCATAATCTACAGTGTTATTCTTATGTACTGTTGATGCCCATGATACTATTAATGGTAGCATTCTTCGTTCAGCAGTGCCGTAGCGGCGTTTGGCGGAGAATTTCACTGATATTGGCTTGATTCTGTGAACACCATTATTGCTAAATTCCACAGTGACTGATGGAAATTAATTAATTAAATCCAATTAATTAATTAAAGTTTGAAGAAAACTGTATTAACATCAAGTGTCATCCACTACAAATTAAAAAAAAAGGATTTGAACTTGAGGGTATGAATAAAAAGTATTTTATTAACGATTGAAAATTTAAACAAGATATACTATAAATACAGTCTGTTTGTTCCATTACAGCGTAGATAGAGCACAGATATCGGCTTAATTGCACGTGTTCTTCAAACATTAGAGAAGAATGCTTTAGGGTTATATTCTTTATTCGATTTGATTTGTTGTGTTTCAATCAACAATTCCAAAATGAGTGCCGCGTATGCGAGATGTTTTGAGGCAGTGTTTCTGTGTAACCATCCAAATATGGCCAAAAATGTCTTGTGCAACTGCAGGCCGGTACATGAGAAAGTGGGAGTCGTTCGTCAAGAAGTGGGTAGCACATTATAAAGTGGTACAAAATGCTGACGACCTACCGGAACAGGGTAAACTCATCTCAACGTCAAAATCGAATGATAAAGTGATTCTTGCATAATGAATAATAATGGGGACTGGACAACTTATTAGGTGAAATGCATTTCAGTTTATTATGTATACTACACGATATAAATGTATTTTTAACTAATTCGTTTGTATTTTCAGAGATATAGACGACATGCTCATATAGGGTGACTGTAAACTAATAGTAGGAATTGAAAAAAAAATGATGTATTTGGCATTAAATTTTTTTTCAGTTTTTAACAGCGTATTATTTATAAAATGTTTACGATGCATAAAGATAGCGTTCTGGGGTTAGCTATCAAGAAACGTTCAATAAGTGTTCATGGTTTACAAACATGAACTCTGTGATGTAATAGAGACTTACATTACATCTTTACTAAATGAATCAAACCCTGATCCATTAGTCAATTATTAAGGAGCGTAAATGTACGTTTACGCATCGAGGGGAAGCGATAAGAACCTGTAACACGAACTTGAGGAATGAGCATGAATAAATGAATAAGCTAAACATTTTAATTTGATTAATCGACGCGAAATATCCGAGGTCTCTTCGGGGATGTTTAAGGAAAACTGATAAATTCCTTCCGTTTTGTTTAGGCGGCAGCAACAAATGCTGTAATATTTATGCTTAATCGGATTAAATCTCTAACTTGGAGTACAAATATTATCCACCTTAATTTAAGTAGCTCAACAGTACTAATTCCCTTTCAATCTCAGATGTCTTTAAGCATTTATGATGCTTCAGTGGCTGGAATTAGTTAATGCCGTGTATCTGTTCGTTTAGTCTGCGATTAAGTCAATACTAATATGTTTTGAATTGATAATGCCTCAAACTACATTCAATTTCCATTTGAGCTCAGTTTTTTTAATTACTAGTTTTATGTTGTGGGAGGATATTTCATAATTCGTTAAATTTGAATTCAATATGTCTTTTTTATTTACAGACTTTGTGAAATGATAGAAGTAATATTAATAATATTTCGCTTATGATTCAGTTTAAATTAGGAATAAAAGTATTTTATATTTTCGACAATCATAAATATATAATGTAATGTTGATTAGATAAATTAAATTAACTGTCTTAATTATGATATTCAATTGATTATGATAAATATTATTTTAACTGTATAATTAACAGTGGATAATCAAATTAATAATTTAATTGTAATAATTGAATAAAAAAATGACTATACTATAAATATGATAAAAAAAACTAATTATTAATATGGTATGATATTGTTATTTTTAACATAATAGAATTTTATTATTAACATGGTTACTAGTTATGATAATCATTCGATTATAGCAATTCCTTCGGTTTGAATTTACTGCAACTTTTTACTTATGGATTCTGCAAAATTCTATGATTAATATTATATTTGTTAATACCTCAAGCTACATTCCGTTTTCATTTTACCCCAGTCTTTTTTAATTACAGGTTATGGCTTGGGATGATATTTCATAATTCATTAAATTTGAATTCAATATGTCTTTTTTATTTACAGACTTTGTGATATGATAGAAGTAATATTATTTCATTTTTGATTCAGTTTAAATTAGAGTTAATTTTAGGAATAAAAGTACTTTATATTTTCGATTATCATAAATATATAATGAATAATGTTGATTAGATAAATTAAATTAACGTTTAATTATGATTATTCAATTGATTATGATAAATTATTTGTAACTGTATAATTAACAGAGGTAATCAAATTAATAATTTTAATTAAACTAATTGAATAAAAAATGACTATTACTATAAATATGATATAAAAACTAATTGTTATTAATATGATATGATATTGTTACTTTTAACATGACAGAATATTATTAACATGATTACTAGTTATGATAACTATGATGATTCAATTGATTATGATAAATTATTATTGTTAACTGTATAATTATCAGAGGTAATCAAATTAATAATTTAATTAAATTAATTGAATAAAAAATGACTATTACTATAAATATGATATAAAAACTAATTTATTATTAATATGATATCATATTGTTATTTTTAACATGACAGAATATTATAATTAACATGATTACTAGTTATGATAATCATTCGATTATAGCAATTCCTTCGGTTTGAATTTACTGCAACTTTTTACTTATGGATTCTGCAAAATTCTATGATTAATATTATATTTGTTAATACCTCAAGCTACATTCCGTTTTCATTTTATTAATGTCTTTTTTATTACAGGTTATTTGGGAATATACATAATTCATTAAATTTGAATTCAATATGTCTTTTTTATTTACAGACTTTGTGATATGATAGAAGTAATATTATTTCATTTTTGATTCAGTTTAAATTAGAGTTAATTTTAGGAATAAAAGTACTTTATATTTTCGATTATCATAAATATATAATGAATAATGTTGATTAGATAAATTAAATTAACTGTCTTATTTATGATGATTCAATTGATTATGATAAATTATCATTGTTAACTGTATAATTAATAGAGGTTTACAAATTAATAATTTAATTAAACTAATTGAATAAAAAATGACTATTACTATAAATATGATATAAAAACTAATTGTTATTAATATGATATGATATTGTTATTTTTAACATAATAGAATTTTATTATTAACATGGTTACTAGTTATGATAATCATTCGACTATCGCAATTCATTCAATTTGAATCTACTGTGGTTTTTTACTTATGGACTTTGCAAAATTATATGATTAATATTATATTTGTTAATGCCTCAAGCTACATTCCGTTTTCATTTTACCCCAGTCTTTTTTAATTACAGGTTATGGCTTGGGATGATATTTCATAATTCGTTAAACTTGAATTCAATATGTCTTTTTTATTTACAGACTTTGTGAAATGATAGAAGTAATATTAATAATATTTCGTTCTTGATTCAGTTTAAATTAGAATTCACGAATATTTTATAATTATAAAAATTATGCTGTGGAGGATTTTATTCGTTCAATAACAGTTTGAATCTAGCGTTAATTTAAGGAATAAAATTATTTTGTATTTTCGATTATTATAATTATTAAATGAATATCTTTATTCAATAAATTAAATAAACTGCCATAATTATGATGAATCAATTGATTATGATATATTATCTTTCTTAACTGTATATTTAACAGTGGTAATCGAATTAATAAATTAATTATATATAATTGAATAAAAAATGATTATTACTATAAATATAATATAATATTAATATGATATAATATTAGTATGATATAAAACTGATTATTATTAATATGACATGATATTGTTATTTTTAACATCATTACTAGTTATGATAATCATTCGACTACCGCAATACATTCGGTTTGAATTTACGCTTAATTAGCAGCTTTTTAGCTGTATATTTAACAGTGGTAATCGAATTAATAATTTAATTATAATAATCGAATAAAAATTACTATTACTATAAATATGATATAATATTAGTATGATATAAAAACTTATTATTATTAATATGATATGATATTGTTATTTTTTACATTATAGGTATTATTATTAACACGATTACAAGTTTACGATAATCATTCGTCTATCGCAATTCATTCGGTTTGAATTTACTGCGGCTTTTTACTTACGGACTCTGCAAAATTATATGATTAATATTATTTACATTTTTTCTCTTAATTCAATATGAATTAG
>CM063500.1:92769939-92772439 GCA_032207245.1 Pardosa pseudoannulata
AAGCATTTTCCCGATGAAATTTTCAATAGAAGTTCAAATAAATGGAATTCTGAGAGGATTTGATGACTATTGGATGGATGTTTCAGGACCTCTTATTTATATTACGTCAACTACATTTTTGTATGCTGTGACAAACTAGATCCATCTTCAAACCGTTAGTACCAAATGTCAATTTTCTTTCAACCTAAAACGTTTAACCGATAAACACCATACAATTTGAGATGAATGTTGCTTTAATTACCTTCTTCGGCTTTCAAAAATTTGATAAATGAACGTATATCAAACTATCTGCATTTGGATCAACAATGTTTCATTGCTCTAGTAATGCTAAACTCTATCATGATTTAAGGTATAGTACAATGTTTCTTACCTTAAACCTAAGAATATGGAATAATATAATGCTCTCTGACATTGTGTTGTTGGGCTTTGTACAATAGCACCCTGTGCCTTTATATTCCGACTGTATTGGTTTAATAACAACACCGATGTTCATCTGGATATCCCATCACTATATAGAAACGTCAGCTGAACATCGTGGAAGTTGAATGGATGCCCAATATTTATATAGTTTTACCTATAAACATCATACAATTTGCGATAAATGTTGCTTTCATTACATTCTTCGGCTTTCAAAAATTTCATAAATATCAAACTATCTGCAATTAGACCATGCTTCGTTGCTCTCGTAATGCTCAACTGCATATTGAATTAAAGGTTAGTACAATGTATATTACCATACGTCTAAATGTAAAAGACTAATGTAATGCTCTCTAACATTGCGTTGTCGGGCCTTGTACAATAGCACCCTGTGCCTTTATATTCGGACTGCTCTGGTATAACAGCAACACGGATGTTAATCTGGATATCCCTGTCGCTCTATATAGAAACGTCGGCCGGACATCGTGGAAGTCGAATGAATGTCCAGTACTTATATAGTTTTACATATAAACATCAAACAATCTGCGATGGATTGATTACCTCCTTCGGCTTTCAAAAATTTGATAAATGGACGTATATCAAACTATCTACAATTGGACCAACCATGTTTCGTTGCTCTCGTAATGCTCAACTCTATCTTGAATTAAAGGATAGTACAATGTATCCTACACTACTCCTAAGCGTATAAAGTAATGTAATGCTCTCTAACCTTGCGTTGTTGGTCTTTGTACAATAGCAACCTGTGTCTTTATATTCAGACTGCCCTGGTATAATAACAACTCATGTTCATCTGGATATCACTGAGACACTATATAGAAACGTCTGCTGGACATCGTAGAAGTCGAATGGATGTCTAATATTTATATAGTTTGACCCATAAAAACCATACAATTTGCGATGAATGTTGATTTGATTACTTCCTTGGACTTTCAAAAATTTGATAAATGAAGGTATCTCAAACTATTTGCAATTACACCAACCATGTTTCGTTGCTCTCTTAATGCTGAACTGTATCTTGAATTAAAGGATAGTACAATCTATCTTACCTTACTCCTAAGCGTATGGAGTAATGTAATGCTCTCTAATATTGTGTTGTTGGTCTTTGTACAATAGTAACCTGTGGCTTTATATGAGGACTGCACTCATACAGTAACAGCACTGCTGCTCAGCTGGATATTCCTGCTGCACTGTATAGAAACGTCCGCCGGACATCATGGATATCAAATGGATGTTAAATGCTTATATTCAAAACGCTTACACGAAAGAACTCTTACCTTCTGGGTGGTGGTCTCAACTCCTGCCGTATCCTCAAATATTTTCCACTCTGAGAAATCTTCCTGGCCGTTCGCCTTAGTGGAAGCCTTCTCCTCTGCAATGCTCGAGGCTGTCGGGTTGGGGGTAGGAAGGACCTTATCCGGCTTCAGCTTGAACTTGGAGTCCGGCCGTGGAGTGAGCGTGATTGGGGTGACCGTCTCAGCAGAGGGGGCCTCGGTGAATGACTCCATGACGTGGCGGTCAATGTTCAAGCCTTCGTCGTCGCTGTAGAAACCCACCTGCAAATGAACAAAATACCAAAATTAAGTTTTCTGTTTCGAATAGTTTTCAATAATTATTTTAAATTTATCGTACCTTCTTATTCTCAAGAAAGTACATAAATGCTATTATTGATTTTTTTCTTATTAACCCATTCATACCCTATCATTTCTACCTAATATATATTGATAAATATGTCTACATTATTATGGCCTTCTGATAGAAAAACAAATGAAAAAATTTCAAATATTTTCTAATATTGCGGCCTGTTCTCAATAGTGACCAGACGTCAATAGTAACCAGAAGTCATTTTGAACAACTTATGTCACTTAAAAATAAAGAAAAACTTCAAGATAGGATATTAATTCCTTCTCACAATAATCTCTCAGTAAATACTGTACTCTAAAGTAAAGTTTTATAATAAATAAAGTAGCTCACCATAATTTCAGACTATGTACCTGCCTAAAAAGTAAGTTTAGGAACGAGGTTTGAGAAATTATTACATATATCGATCCAAATAACATAATAT
>CM063500.1:92782439-92784939 GCA_032207245.1 Pardosa pseudoannulata
TACAATCTCGAGCACCAGTGGTTGAACCTACCTGAAAGGTGTGGAGGTCATTACCACTATTATGTATAATTCTCCTCAAACCGAGAATTCCGAATCCGTAAAATATTTTGAAATTTTTGGTGGAGATGCGAGTTCTCTTCAGGATAAATTTAGAAAGCTGTTTACGTCAGCAAAAGTTGACACAGCTCTTTACGTCAGCATATGTTGATAGAATGAGGAATACTGATGGAAGTGATGTATTAATATAATTTTAAGTAATTATACAGCAACTACATTTATCTGATGTACATTTAATAAAGAATTTTAAATTTGCATTCGTTTCCATAAGGGCGATGATGAGAATACTATACAACCACGTACTGCCTTCTTTCAACAAAATTTGAAACGACATTGTATATTTCCAATTATCTCCAGATGTAAAAAAGATCCAGTTGGAAAATCCTATTAAATCGGCTACAAAATAAACGCATGCTTTAATTATTTCTTTTACTTTGTTTCATGTAGCCACGTTATTAAAGCTTGTGCTATCCAAAGTCAGAGGTTTTGACTTACTCGAGATGGTGCAGTTTTTCCTAACTAAAGTCTAAAGCTGTTACGCATCCTCGACAATTTTATTTGAGAAATTTTTTATAAACAAAAATACATATTTGGCCGTGCATGATGAGGTCATTATCATAATTCTGGCCATATAACAGAGCCTGGAAATAAGAGAGATAAACATGACTTGACACCAAGACCTCTTACAAGAGAGATTAGCGAATGAAATAAGGTAGCAGAAGTACCTTTTGGGAGGTAGATACAGAAACTCACAGCCCAAGGTATCTGAATCTCAAATATTGCCTAGAACCAAATATTTTACTTTTCATAACGCAACTCACCTTCCCGTATTCAGACACGAGCTTGAGGGTAGCCAGGACATCCTCGTCCTCATCTCCTGTCCGATGGTCGGTGCCGTTGTCCAGGTGAATGGCCTGCATTCCCGAGACCTGGGCCTGTTGTGTGAAGGCTTGGAACAGGCCCATGGGGGGCTCATCTTCGGCCATCACAGCCACTTCCAACAGACGGAGGTGGCGAAGGATGCTTACAGCAGCCTATAAGAGATAAGAAAAAAATTGGAGTGAGAATAGCCACTAATCGCAGGTACTCCAGGGTAGAAACCCTATGAGGAATCTCCGAAAACGCTGTGGTCTTCCGTATTTACTTATATACATGTGTATACGCATATTAAAGAGTGACAATAGTAACTAATCGCAGGTACTCTAGGGTAGAATACCTATGAGGAATTTACGACAACTCTATGGACTTTCGTATTTACTTATATACATGTGTATACGCATATTAACCAGTCCCAATAGTAACTAATCTCAGGTACTCCAGGGTAGAATCCCTATGAAGAATCTACGAAAACTCTATGTATTTCGTATTTATTTATGTACATGTGTATACATATATATAAGTAAATGTGACACAAACATATGTAGATAAATACAAAATCTCACTTGCATTAAGAAAATTGGGTGACAAAAGTGGGCAGTTGAAGTAAGTGTCACGTGACCAAAAATAATAAATAATATTGCCAAAAAGTCATCGCTACCAAATTTCGGGCTCTTAAGATGAGACAAAAATAATGTGAAGGAAAAGGAATAAAATAATACATATTTGTATTCGAATGTCTGTTTATATGTTTATCTGTTTATCTTGCATTGTTTAAAACTACATAATCAATTACAGACAGCATTTTATTCAGAGCGTAGAAAAATCATATTGAGGTGTAAGGTAACATTTTCCGAGTCACACAGCACGAAGTGTATGTGTATATATATATATATATATATATATATATATATATATATATATATATATATATATATATATATATATATATATATATATATATATATATATATATATATATATATATATATATATATATATATATATATATATATATTATATTATATATATATAAAATATATATATATATATATATATATATATAATATATATATATATATATATATATATATATATATATATATATATATATATATTTATATATGTGTTTGTGTTCACGCGCGTGCATTGATATATATATATATATATATATATATATATATATATATATATATATATATATATATATATATATATATATATATATATATATATATATATATATATATATATATATATATATATATATATATATATATATATATATATATATATATATATATATATATATATATATATATATATATATATATATATATATATATATATATATATATATATATATATATATATATATATATATATATATATACTCATGCATATATGTGTGTGCCTGTGTATAATGAGGAAGGCAGAGTGAGACGTATATATACGAAGAGATACTCGCATATATATATATATATATATATATATATATATATACTTATGAATATATGTGTGTGTCTGTCTATAATGAGGAATACACAGAGAGACGTATATATACGAA
>CM063500.1:92794939-92802439 GCA_032207245.1 Pardosa pseudoannulata
TTACATAATAATTAGTGTTCATTATAACCATATTGTTCTCAAAAAAATTGCTACACATTACATTCCTCACTATTAGCATATATATATAAGAAAACTCTTCAGCACTCAAACGGTTAAGCACAGAATATATAGTGTAAACATTGAGTATACATGGATTTAGAATTAAATGATAGCTTTATTCATCGTAAAATCGTCGAATACTTAATACATAACAACACTACTGTTGCCAAATGGTGATAAACAAATAAATCGACCATTATAGTAGACGATTACACTATGTCCCTCCTGACGTTGAAAGTTGAACACATTCAACTTTCAGCAAAATAACTCCGGAAATGAGACACATTGTGTATGTCCTTAGTTTATACAATAAAAGGTTATACTGTTAAAAAAATATCTGTAAACATGTGTTTTAAGCACAGAAAATATAGTGCAAACATTGAGTATAGATGGATTTAGAATTTAATGAAAGCTTTATTCATCGTACAATCGTCGAATACTTAAATTAAAGCATAACAACATTTCTGTTGCCAAAGGGTGATAAACAAATATATCGACGATTATAGTAGACTATTACACTATGTCCCCCTGACGTTGACATTTGAACACATTCAACTTTCAGCAAAATTACCCTGGAAATGAGACACATTGTGTATGTCCTTAGTTTATACAATAAAAGGTTATACTGTTAAAAAAATATCTGTAAACATGTGTTTTAAGCACAGAAAATATAGTGCAAACATTGAGTATACATGAATGTGCAATTAAATGAAAGCTATATTCATCATAAAATCGTCGAATACTTAAATTTATACATTACAACACTACTGTTGCCAAAGGGTGATAAACAAATATATCGACGATTATAGTAGACTATTACACTATGTCCCCCTGACGTTGACATTTGAACACATTCAACTTTCAGCAAAATTACCCTGGAAATGAGACTCATTATTGTGTATGTCCTTAGTTTACACAATAAAAGCGTATACTGTTAAAAAAATCACTCTAAATATGTGTTTTAAGCACAGACAATATAGTGTAAACATTTAATATAGATTGTTGAATTTAGCAATTTTTTTTAAGAAGCTCATTGATTCATGTTTGTAACCATTATCAACTTGTCGAATACTTAAAATTTTAAAGCATAAAAACATTTCTGTTGCCAAAGTGTGATAAACAATATATCGACGATTATAGTAGACGATTACACTCCTTGTCCATCCTGAAAGTTGAACACTGTTCAACTTGTCAACAAAATAACCTCGGAAATGAGACGAACGTGTAATTCTTGTGTATGTCCTTAGTTTATACTAGGGATAAAAGGGAGTATACTGTTAAAAAAAACGCTGTAAGAAAAGAATGGGTTTTAAGCACAGACAATACGTTGTGAAATTCCATTGAGTATAGATGGATTTAGAATTTAACTGAAACATTATTCATCGTAACGAATCGTGAATACTTAACATACAAAATAAGAAAAATCCTAACAAGGGATTTCGATAACAATAAGGGATTGATAAACATTAATAAATCGATGATTATAGTAGACGATTGTACACTTTGTCCATCTTCAATTTGACATTTGAACACATTCAACTTTCAGCAAAATAACCACCTGGAAATGAGGACTCATGGTTGTGTATGTCCTTAGTTTATACAATAAAATGTATACTGTTAAAAAAAAATCGTCTGTAAATATATATGTTTTAAAGCACAGACAATATAGTGTAAACATTTAATATAGATGGATTTAGAATTTAATGAAAGCTTTATTCATCGTACAATCGTCGAATACTTAAATTAATACATAACAACATTTCTGTTTCCAAAAGGGTGATAAACAAATAAATCGACCATTATAGTAGACGATTACACTATGTCCCTCCTGACGTTGAAAGTTGAACACATTCAACTTTCAGCAAAATAACTCCGGAAATGAGACACATTGTGTATGTCCTTAGTTTATACAATTAAAAAGAGTATACTGTTTTTATTTTTTTTTTTTTTTTTTGTTTTTTTTTTTTTTTTTTTTTTTTTTTTTTTTTTTTTTTGTTTTTTTTAAACAAAATCGCTGTCAAAATAGGTGTTTCAAGCACAGTACAATATAGTGTAAACATTGAGTACATATTGATTTAGAATTAAATGAAAGCTATATTCATCATAAAATCGTCGAATACTTAAATTTATACATTACAACACTACTGTTGCCAAGGGGTGATAAACAAATATATCGACGATTATAGTAGACTATTACACTATGTCCCCCTGACGTTGACATTTGAACACATTCAACTTTCAGCAAAATTACCCTGGAAATGAGACTCATTATTGTGTATGTCCTTAGTTTACACAATAAAAGCGTATACTGTTAAAAAAATCACTCTAAATATGTGTTTTAAGCACAGACAATATAGTGTAAACATTGAGTATAAATGGATTTAGCATTTAATGAAAGCTTTATTAATCGTACAATCGTCGAATACTTAAATTAAAGCATAACAACATTTCTGTTGCCAAAGGGTGATAAACAAATATATCGACGATTATAGTAGACGATTACACTTTGTCCATCCTGACGTTGAGAGTTGAACAGATTCAACTTTTCAAGCGAAAATAACTCCGGAAATGAGACACATTGTTGTGTATGTCCTTAGTTTATACAATAAAAGGTTATACTGTTAAAAAAATATCTGTAAACATGTGTTTTAAGCACAGAAAATATAGTGTAAACATTGAGTATACATGGATTTAGAATTAAATGAAAGCTTTATTCATCGTAAAATCTTCGAATACATAACAAAACTACTGTCCAAAGGGGGGTAAACAAATATATCGACGATTATAGAAAACAATTACACTTTTTTCATTCTGACGTTGAAAATTGAACAGATTGAACTTTCAGCGAAATAACCCTGGAAAATGAGGCTCATTATTGTGAATGTCCTTAGTTTACACAATAAAAGCGTATACTGTTAAAAAAATCACTCTAAATATGTGTTTTAAGCACAGACAATATAGTGTAAACATTGAGTATAGATGGATTTAGAATTTAATGAAAGCTTTATTCATCGTACAATCGTCGAATACTTAAATTAAAGCATAACAACATTTCTGTTGCCAAAGGGTGATAAACAAATATATCGACGATTATAGTAGACTATTACACTATGTCCCCCTGACGTTGAAAGTTGAACACATTCAACTTTCAGCAAAATAACTCCGGAAATGAGACACATTGTGTATGTCCTTAGTTTATACAATAAAAGGTTATACTGTTAAAAAAATATCTGTAAACATGTGTTTTAAGCACAGAAAATATAGTGCAAACATTGAGTATAGATGGATTTAGAATTAATGAAAGCTTTATTCATCGTAAAATCGTGAATACTTAAACTAAAGCCTAACAACATTTCTGTTGCCAAAGGGTGATAAACAAATATATCGACGATTATAGTAGACAATTACACTTTCCCCCTGACGTTGACATTTGAACACATTCAACTTTCAGCAAAATTACCCTGGAAATGAGACTCATTATTGTGTATGTCCTTAGTTTACACAATAAAAGCGTATACTGTTAAAAAAATCACTCTAAATATGTGTTTTAAGCACAGACAATATAGTGTAAACATTGAGTATAAATGGATTTAGCATTTAATGAAAGCTTTATTAATCGTACAATCGTCGAATACTTAAATTAAAGCATAACAACATTTCTGTTGCCAAAGGGTGATAAACAAATATATCGACGATTATAGTAGACGATTACACTTTGTCCATCCTGACGTTGAGAGTTGAACAGATTCAACTTTCAGCGAAATAAGCCCCGAAATGAGAATAACTGTTGTGTATGTCCTTAGTTTATACAATAAAAAAGTACACTTTTAAAAAGTCGCTGTCAATAAATTCTATATGTTTAAAGCCCAGTCAATATAGTGTAAACATTGAGTATACATGGATTTAGAATTAAATCATAGCTCTATTCATCGTAAAATCGTCGAATACTTAATACATAACAACACTACTGTTGCCAAAGGGTGATAAACAAATATATCGACAATTATACAGTGGACTCCGCTTAATGGGATCAGTTTGGGACACCGTGATATTGATAACAATAATCGATTGTTAACAATAAACGATATACAAAATTAGATAAATTTACCACTCCCCTTTTAATTCAAAGGTACTAAATTTCAAAACAAATTCCAAAACACACCTTATATGTATGTACTGTATACTATCCTTTAAAACATAAGTACTGTATACATAATTAAAATGATTGATCAATTGTTAAATGTCTACAATTTACTTCTAAGGAGCTCATTGATAAATTGTTTGTAATCATTATCAACCTGTCATACCGATTTAAAATTTCGATCTTTTGTTTTAATGTTAAATCATTTCGCTTTCTGGCTTCCATATCGACAAGCTGCATGCAAACGACCAAGGCATAAAATGGGCATAAGCTTCTTCTCAGTGTCGGTAAGAATGTGTTGCCGAATCGCATATCTGACAACCATTGACCACGAAGCAGGGTGTGCGTAATTCTGAAAAATTCCAGGAACGTGTAATTTCCCACTCGAGAATCGCTGTAAATATGTGTTTTAAACACAGACAATATAGTGTAAACTTTGAGTATACATGGATTTCAGATTAAATGAAAGCTCTATTCATCATAAAATCGTCGAATGCTTAAATTAATACATAACAACAACACTGTTGTCAAAGGGTAATAAACAAATATAACAACGATTGTAATAGACGATTACACATTGTCCATTCTGATGTTGAAAGTTGAACAGATGCAACTTTTAGCAAAATAACCCCTGAAATGAGAATCACTGCATTGTATGTCCTTAGTTTTTACAATAAAAGCGTTCACTGTTAAAAAGTTACAGTAAACATATGAGCTCAGACAATGTAGTATAAACATTAAGTATACATTGATTCAGAATTAAATGAAGGCTTTATTCAACGTAGAATCGTCGAATACACAACAAAACTACTGTTGCCAAAGGGGGATAAACAAATATATCGAAGATTATAGAAAACAATTAGACTTTCTTCATTCTGACGTTAAAAATTGAACAGACTGAACTTTCAGCGAAATAACTTTCGAAATGAGACTCACTGTTGTACTTTATACTATAAAAAGGTAAACTGTTAAAAAGTCGCTGTAAATATATATGTTTCAAGTACCGAAAATGTAGTATAAACATTGAGTATGCCTTGAAGTAGAATTAAAAGAAAGCTGTATTCATCGTAAAATCTTTGATTATTATAAAATATACATAACAACACTACTGTTGTCAAAAGGTGATAAACAAATATATTGACGATTTTAGTAGAAGATTACACATTGTCCATTCTGACGTTGAAAATTGAACAGATTGAACTTTCAGCGAAATAACTCCCGAAATGAGACTCACTGTTGCAGTTTATACAATAAAATCGTAAACCGTTAAAAAGTCGCTGTAAATATATATGTTTGAAGCACAGAAAATGTAGTATAAACATTGAGTATACCTTGAAGTAGAATTAAAAGAAAGCGTAAAATCATTGAACACTTAAATTAATATATATATATATATATATATATATATATATATTATATATATATATATATATATATATATATATATATATATATATATATATATATATGTATATATATATATATATATATATATATATATATATAATATATATATATATATATATATATATATATATACATATATATGTATATATATGTATATAAATGTATATATATATGTGTAATATGTGTATATACATGTATAAATATATATATATATATATATATGTATATAATATATATATATATATATATAATATATATATATATATATATATTATATATATATATTATAAATATTTATATATATAAATATACATATATATATAAATATTTTATATATATATATATATACATACATATAATATATATATATACATATACATATATATACATATATATATACATAATATACATATATATATATATATATATACATATATATATATACATACATATATTTATATATATATAAATATATATTATCTATATATATATTATATATATATATATTTATGTATATATTATATAAATATATAAATATACATATATATTATATAAATAAATATATTTATATATATATTACATATATATATATATATATATATATATATAGTAATTTCTTTTTTTATCTATCTAATTATCTATCTAAAGTTTGTACATATTTGATCTTTAAAGATTATTAATACTGCAATAAGATGATTTTTAAAATGCAACATAAAGACAAAATAATATGTACTTGTGAATCATGCCATTGTGTATTGTAAATAGAGCACAAAAGTTTGTTTCATTTTATTAGTTTTCTCCTTTGCAGGATTTGGTAAATACTGAATGGCGTAAAATATAAACAGACATAGCCGGTTAGCAAGGTGTATGTAGAATACTCGAATTTTAGATTTTCTATTTGGGATGTATATTTTGCAATTTAGTTGCAGTCTCGTTATTAGAAAATCTGGGAAACACCAAAAACTTTACGCTTTTCACTTCGTTTGGATAGATTTTAATGAGGGATTGACTTACCCTTGCCAATGCTTCGGCGGAAGGAGCCGTGCTTAAAGTCTTTGGCAGTGGTTCTCCGGTAGTGGAAATCACTGGGACAGAAAAGGCCTGCAACAATTTCAAAGGTATCCGTAGTGAGTCAGTGTCGCCTTCCGTTATGGCAGCTGAAAAGGAAAAAATACAAAGATCTGTTATGCATATGTATATATATGTATGTATATATATATATATATATATATATATATATATATATATATTATATATATATATATATATATATATAAATATATATATATATATATATAAATAAATTATTTAACTTTAATCCTAAAAACCTCCTTTCTCCCATTCTAATTCTTTAAAATCTTTTTCCCAGCCTCTAAATATCTTAATCAAAGGAGTTTCCTCGACTTAAAATACTTTCCATACATTTCCCAAAGCTTTCTGTACTATAGATGTAAATTTTCTGTCTATTCAACACGTTTTCCAGCTGTCATCGGCAAATGGTTTGGCTATTCTCCTGATCATAACAGTTTAATTCGCTAAGTTTCTTGTCCCTTAGGAAAATTCTTTTTGTCTTCGCTCTTGGGTGCACCTCTGTTCGAGCAGAGTGATTTTTGTGTCTTTTCTCTTGTCTGTCGTTGACTAGTAAAGTTGTCCGTTTTAGCAGCTCTAAAATAAAGTTTTAATTTGACTTGTGCCGTTCTCTTCAAAGTGGGCAGACTTCATTTTTATTACTGCTAAACTGTATAGTCTTCACCTTGTCCAGCAGTTGTATAATTCTTGGATTACATATATATGAGTATAAGTATGTATATAATGATAAAAATTAGCATAACAAATTATTATACTCTAAATTTCTTATTTTGTCCTGATTCGGGGTAGAAATTTATTCAGGA
>CM063500.1:92829939-92832439 GCA_032207245.1 Pardosa pseudoannulata
ATTCGGGTTCCGAACCTGCAACCTCTCATTTACGAGATTGTTTCCTTAACCGGCTGAGCTACAAAGGATCAAATCTGAAATTTAAATAGTTCAATACTGCAGTTTGTCCTCTTGAGTGATCAGCTGTCGTTTTGAATATCTTTTAATTCGATTTATAATTTAAAAAAACATCGGGATAAGGGATTTATTTATGACATGTAAACAGAGTGTTGTAGTTTTAAACTTCATGATAAAGAAGTTAATCATGCTTTCCATCGATGCAAAATTTGTGTGCGATGTTTGAAAAGTCACAAAATGTCGATCCAAATAACAAAATTGTTAATAGTTGCCGATTTCTGACAATTTAGTAGGTTGGTTATTAGAATTGCTCTCTAGTTTTCGTAAAAATAAAAGCTTATCCTGAAAAGACATGCAAATTCAATAAACTTTTTTTTCTAACTGTCCCAAAAAAGGGACAATAGGCATTAATGGATTAGGCTTAAGCACACCATGTTACAGACACACTATGTGAAAAACAAGTACGAATTTTAAAAATTATTTTATTTCAAAACAATATTGGTATACCTTTCAAATTTAGATTAACAAATACTTTTTAAAGTTTCAATATATTGCTATGTCCTTTCTAGCCGAACAATGACCAAATGGGTAAGGCACTGCCCATTTGTACCGGAATACATGGGCTGGAAACCTACTCCTGGCATGGATGTTCGTAGCCGTTAAGAATCACCTTTAAGCAGTCCTGGTTTCATTATCACTTATATAGCATAAACAGTAGGTCTTCCAAATCAAACACTAAATCCTCTCAAACTAATAGTTAAAACATTTGGTTTTGACGCAAAATTATTTCAGTTCAAATCTCCGCATAAGAGCTGATGAATTTCAGTTTAATATAATTACCTTTGTAATTCTGTTAGTCCTATAATTTACTGGAACACTCTTTGGTCTACTGCAACAGTGTTCAATAATAGTCAACTACTGTATGAAAAAGCGAGTATTTTAGTGTGCAGTTAGTTTAACAGTTTTCGGTTATGTCAATCAAACGTTGACTGATTGTTAAAGAGCTTTTCGTTCCTGATATTCGATTTTCCTATCTGTCCTTTGAATATCTACGTGACAATATTATTAGTGACAGGGCTGAGCTTTGTGTAATAACAGTAATTCTTCCATATTTGAGGCCATATTTGTCATCGGGTATATATAATCGCCGAGTGCACTAGTCACAAATAACACTAAGAATTATTTGATGAATAATGTGAGATTAAAAATCCTTACTTATAGTATCATTCTTTTTAATTAATGCATGCCTGAGTATCAGTTATGCATAGAGACAATAGTACGTCCTCAAAGCCAAGGTTTCTGATTACGGCATTTTTTATATTTCTTGGGATTCCCGGAAACTCATAATTTTTTTTTTAATAATAGTAAAATTATATTTAATTTATATCAATAATAATTGTATAAAATAAGGCTATTAGAAAATTATAAACTATTCCTGCTCTCTATGTCTAACTACTGGTTATATAAAAATATGTATTCAAAAGAGTACAAAAAACTGAACTGAGATTTGTCTTCTTAGGAAAAAACGCTTTGGCAAATGAAATGAACTTGTTGAAAGGAAATTAGCCAATGTTCTTTCTAAGAATTAAATCCATTTACCGTTTCAGTAAAATTAAGGAAGTTTTAAGGCGTGCACTTATTTGATTTGTTATTGTCTATAACTTTATGTGTCTATTTTTTGTGTTCCCCTAAATTCCCTGAAATACATAAAGGAAGAAAATTTCGTGTTCTTGGAACACAAGCTCTATTGAAAGTATCTTACATTTATCTTAAATAAAAAAAATTTAATCAGATCTCATAAACGCACAAGAGTAACTGGTATTACTCCCGTAAAAAATCACTGGTTAACATTTTGTTTACGGACTTATAACAGAATGTATACAACAGTTGTTGTTGTTGTTGCCACTTTGACAAACCAAGCACGATTTGAGTCTTACCGTATACGTATTAAGGCAAATGGGTGCGCCATCCTTTTAACCGCTAGGGGGAAAAACGACTTTGCTCAAGTGAGTCCTCGTGATTTTGAAGAATGGACCAAGTAAAAGACACATAAGCTTGTTTTTCTACCCCTTGAGGAACTGTTTGAAAACTTGGAGGACATTGTGACCACAAGCATATTTTAGGAGCTCAAGTTACCTTTAACAAACTCAACTGTTCTTAAGCCAGCTCGAGCTCTGAACCTTTCAACCTTCCAGTTACGAGATCGTTTACCTTTGCCAACTGAGCTACCTCGGCTCAACTAGAAAAGAATAAATTCCAGTTTCAGTTTTTATCTAAACCAAAATTGATTCCTATTCATTTTTTAAATACTAAAAGAGTCAAGTTTTAAGTTCCGAACTTAAGCGTAATCAAATTTAATGGATTTTTAAAGCACGTTCATAATGACACGTAGCTTATTTTAGGTTACATACAACGAGCGAGTAACATACAACGAACATATTAG
>CM063500.1:92837439-92839939 GCA_032207245.1 Pardosa pseudoannulata
TCTATAGATCCATGCTTACAGATTAAAAGCATACATATACACTAGAGCTGTGCCCTTTACATGGATTAATCACTCTTAAAATTTGTCACGATTAATTGCCGTTCAAAACTGCTGATTATTATCTCAAAACTAGAGAAAGTTTCGGCGAGAAAATTGCGTAAAATTACGAAATTTCATTCTTTTGATGTCAGCAGCTGTAGATCATTGTGTGTCAAATGAAAGCTTTAATTTTTACAGTACCATTTAACAGATAAGCATGCATAAACTATTAAATAATACTTTAGGCATTAAAATTATTCTAATTCCCATTAAGGAAATGCAAGTATTCGGGAGTAAAATTTTAAAGCTTTTAATATAAATCAACTGAATATAAAGTATTTTATATGAAATGGAAAACAATGTGAATTAAAAATAAATATTATGAAAAATAATGCTATCAACTATTACTTAAGTTTCTTAATTATAGGTAGAAATTTATTTGTCCATTGTTTATTTGTGTTGTCAAGAATTTACTGTATTATACAAGAAAAAAAGACAATACATTGTCTAATAAAAAATTTCGTATACAAATGTGTATTTTTTATCCCTTTTTCTTTATAATACATTTATTCACTTAATAGAAAACTAATTTGGGTGACTAATTTGGCAACTTAGTGACAGGGCGATTTTATAGGCATTTATTCTAGACCCTTTGAAACTTTCGTTCCTTTTTTGTAATGAGTATATTAGTTACAGAAGTCTGCTATTGCCAGTGAGCCTTAAAATAAAACAATTATTAATACACACGACCACATATCTTTATAAATAAATTGATTCGAGAATGGTTTAGATTCACAATTTGATCCAATAAAAAAGGTTTTTTTTATTAAAAATCCAGAATTGTGCACTTATTATTATAATGACGCTTGAAAGCTTTCGCTGGCAACGTATGTGTGGCTCAGTGGTCGCGCATACCGGGGTTTAGTACAAGAAGTTCCAAGATCGAATCCTCGTACAGGTGACAGGGGGATTCTAATTTAACCTAATTACGTTTGTGATGATTGAACTCGTGATAGTGTCAAGTATTTTTAAAATATATTTTTCCTTACTTTTCCATCAAAGTAATCTAATTTAAAATTTATTTGAAAACATTTTACAATTTTGGATATACAGCGTTAAAACACAGGACAACGTCAGTCGGGTCGTCTAATATATATATATATATATATATATATATATATATATATATATATATATTTTATTTGTATATATATTTTATAAAATATTTAGTTTATATATATATTTATATATATATATATATATATATATATATATATATATATATATATATATATATATATATATATATATATATATATATGCAATAGGACGGAGTTTACGATGGTTGGTTGCAGTCATAGCCCTTAAAAATGACACCTTTTTACCTAAAGACCTTTATTAACAGACCATTGGAGGACGGGTTCCCACTTCATTATAGGGACAGGACAAACAGAGGGGTCAGCTAGCTTGAAGTTATAAGTAAAAAGACCCTTAACACCTGGGTCAACATCTCAGTTAAAATATGTGGGTAAATCTCTAGGAAAATCTGTCTCCGATAGCGTTCTTTGCGTTATCTCCCCTTTGTTTGGATATTTTCTAAAGTGTCCGGTAGAGCAATGTAGTGACCAATTAGACTTCTTTTCTGGGGAGGGGGTAAACTGTGGCCCCAGTGGTTTATTTAGGTTAGGAGTTAAAAATAGGAAAGCGATGCAACGAGGAAATTTTTTCCCTTGACTTGAAATCCCTGAGAATTTTCTCGGGGTGTCTTAGGGGTTTTATGTAAAAACCCTACATTAGTTTCCCGATCTGGTTTACTCTTAATTAAATATATACATACATATATATATGTATATATATATACATATATATATATTATACATATATATATACATGTATATATATATTATACATATATATACATGTATATATATATATATATATATGTATGTGTGTGTGTGTGTGTATTTTTTTTTCTTTAAAATTGCGAAATACTCCATATGTAACAAAAGAGGTATAAAATATATTTAAAGCATTAAAAAATTTAATAATGTTTACTTTCTATTATTATGAACTGTTTTTTTTATCTCTCCTTTAAACACACACATACACACACATACACACACATATATCTATCTATCTATCTATCTATCTCTCTCTCTCCTTCTCTCTCTCTCTCTCTCTCTCTCTCTATATATATATATATATATATATATATAGATATATATAGATATACATATTTATACATATTTATATTATATATATATATATATATATAGATATATATAGATATACATATTTATACATATTTATATATGTATATACATACATATATATTTATATACATATATATATATATATATATAAATATATATATATATATATATATTTATGTATGTATGTATGTAATGTATATCTGTATATATATTTTATATATATATATATATATATAAATATATATTTA
>CM063500.1:92864939-92869939 GCA_032207245.1 Pardosa pseudoannulata
TTAATATATGAAGTTACACTGAAGCGTAATATCAGAAAGAAATTTATCGGGAAAGGCTGGAAATGGCGATATATTCACTCGCTTAATCACAACGTGTATAAATACAATAGAAACTTTCTTATACGAAATATTCAGTTATACGCAGTACTTCAAGTTTCCGGCGAAACACCTTTAAGGACTATGTATTAAATTATTCATTTATACGAAAAATTCAGTATAAGCAATACTTCACGTTTTTGACCGAACTCCTATAAGGCCTATATATTAAATTATTCCCTTATACGAAATATTGAGTTATACGGAGTACTTCAAGTTTCCGACGAAACACCTATAAGGCCTATGTATTAGATTATTCACTTATACGAAATTTTCAGTTATACGCAGTATTTTACGTTTCCGACGAAACTCCTATATGGCCTTATGTTAAATTATTCACTTATACGAAATATTTTGTTATACTCAGTACTTCACGCTTCCGGGAAAACTCCTATAAGGCCTATGTATTAAAATATTCCCTTACACGAAATATTCAGTTATACGCAGTACTTCACGTTTCCGGCGTAACTCCTATAAGGGCTATGTATTAATTTATTCACTTACACGAAATATTCAGTTATACACAGTACTTCACGCTTCCTTAGAAACTCATATAAGGCTTATGTATTAAATTATTCATTTATACGAAACAAACTCTTATATTCAGTTAAGGAAACATACATCAATATGAATATCCCGTTTTAGAAAACATGTATTTATACGAGTATCCATGACACTTATACGTGTATTCAAGTGCAGGAAACATACACTTAAACAAAAGTAAAATTAATATTATTAATTTAATCCCCTAGATTATAAACTCTCAAAGGAGGCGTGACCACCCCTTAGTGGGAGCTGGAAACTTTTAGGGAATGGTACAGGCTTAGAATGAAATGGGTGGGGCATTAATGTAGTCTTGAGGGATGTCAGGGGCATGCTTACCAAATACGTGAACTAATAAACTAGTTTGAAAATAGGTTCTGTTTCATAAACAATCATTTTAACCAGCTAACACAAATTTTTAATATGTTAATGAAATTGGAATTCGTCATTAAGAATTTCGTAAAACTCCACCAGAACCCCCCCCATTTATATATTTGTTAATTTCTTATTATTTTAAAGTTTTCTTTTAAATTTTTAACGAACAATATTACTACCTTTGGGTAGTTGTCACAAAACATATACAATTTCATATGCATATGTGTTGACGCCGGCAGTTATGCTTCACTAATATTTAAATCCAAAAACACAGTTGATAGTCGAGGAAATTTTTTTAACCCTTTTCAACACTTCCGGGTTAATACAAATTTTATATTTAATTAATACTATTATAAATTGTCAACTATTCAAATATGGTGTATGCATCAATCTGTTTTATATTCCACGTCAGAGTGGAGTTGTTAATTTGTTAGTAAATATCAACGGAAAAGAGACAAAAGTGCAGGTAAATTTATCTTATTATTTACGTACCCTTTTGCTGGTCCTGTAATCCAACAAAAATGATAATCAAATTACGTCACAAACACTTCAGCCAGTTTTCTTAGACAGGCAACTCTGTGTCCTTAGAGGAAAAAAAAACAAAAATTAGTTTAGAGAAGAATAATTAATCCATGTCAAATTTTAACACAATGTTTTGCATTTCATGTTATCACAATTGCAGTTGTGTTTTCTTTATTTACTATGCATTTTCATTAGTACATTAAAAAATGACACTCCAGGCCTCCGTATATGAGACTGGTTATCACTACCGGCAGGGATATTAATTGCTGCTATGTATTGCCATATGAATTGCCATATGAATTCTCATATATATTTTTAGTTTCCACCAAGCCGCAAACTAAATAAAGTGTTTATTTAATAAATTACAACATGGAAAATGACTGCAATATCTGCAATTCAAGTGTAGTGCTAATCACTTTCTACTCTTGTTTACATATATACATAATTGGGGTTTCCTTTGAATTTAGAACACATGGAGGTCCTTGGAGACTTTCCTTCGTTGACTAGAAACTATAAAATTCGTTATAGATAAATTAGAGCTCGTAACTGGATGTTCATTTTAAGCTTCGTCCAGTGCTTTTATCGCTTAGAACAAACTCTAAAATTATTTATTTCACATGAAAAAATAGCGAACAGACACCGTCATTATGAATAGTCGTGAATTTATTAAAAATTAAAGTGTTACTAGTACATGTTTGAGTTGTTGTCGATATTCATAAAATACTTCAATTTCAACATGTCTACTATAAGACGTATTGTCAATTCAGAGTGCCATGCTCTTAAAAGTCAATGGACCCGGAAATATTTTTAACAATTATTAAAATTTTAGAATAATTTACAATGGACCCTTTCTTTACATTATTTTTTCTTTTGATTTGTGACTCGCTTCCAAAAGAGTCTGGCCATCCCTGCCTCCTGATGAAACGCTGGGAAATAAATTATAGTATCTCAGCGTTTTTTATAACCCTCCTTACAACAAGGAAAATCATTATCTGCAATTCCAGTGTAGTGATAATCATTTTCTACTCTTGTTTACTTCTATTTATAATTGGGGTTTCCTTTGAATTTAGAGCACATAGATATTCTTGGAGACTTTCTTTCGTTGGATAGAAACTAGAAAATTCATTATAGATAAATTAGAGGTTGTAAATGAATTTTAATTTTAAGCGTCATTCAATGACTTTATCACTTAAATCAAGCTCTAAAATTATTTATTTCATATGACAAAATGGCTGACAGATCCGCCATTATGAATAGTGGTGAAATTATTAAAAATTAAAGTGTTACTAGTACATGTTTGAGTTGTTGTAGGTATCCATAAAATACTTCAACATGTCTACTATAAGACGTATTGTCGATTCAGAGTGCCACTCTCTTAAAAGTCAATGGACCCGGAAATATTTTTAACAATTATTAAAATTTTAGAATAATTTACAATGGACTCTTTCATTCCAATATTTTTTCTTTTGATTTGTGGCTCGCTTCCAAAAGAGTGTGGTCATCCATGCCTCCTGATGAAACGCTGAGAAATAAATTATAGTCTCTCACTGCACCTATAACCCTCCTTACGTTCTTTTCACTCATCGCGGATACGAATCATTGAGTTGTTTTAGGTATCCATAAAAAACTACAATTTCAACATGTCTACTATAAGACGTATTGTCGATTCAGAGTGCCTTGCTCTAATATTTTTAACAGGTATTAAAATTTTTAGAATAAATTACAATAGCCCCTTTCATTTTTCTTTTGATTTGTAACTCGCTTCCAAAAGAGTCTGGCCTTCCCTGCCTCTTGATGAAACGATGAGAAATAAATTATAATTTCTCATCATACCTATAACCCTCCTTACAACAAGGGTAATGATTATCTAAAATTCAAGTGTAGTGCTAATGACTTTCTACTATTGTTTACTTATTGGGATTTCCTTTGAATTTAGAGCACATAGAGATCATTGGAGATTTTCTTTCGTTGACTAAAAACTAGAAAATTCGTTATAGATAAATTAGAGCTCGGAACTGAATGTTCATTGTAAGCTTCACCTAGTGCCTTAATCGCTTAGAACAAGCACTAAAATTACTTATTTCCTATGAAAAATGGTGGACAGACACTGCCATTATGAATAGTAGTGACATTATTAAAAATTAAAGTGTTATTAGTACATGTTTGAGTTGTAGATATTCATAAAATACTTCATGTCTACTGTAAGACCTATTGTCGATTTAGAGTGCCATGCTCTTAAAAGTCAATGGACCCGGAAATATTTTAAACAGTTATTAAAATTTTAGAATAATTTACAATGGACCCTTTCATTTTTTTTCTTTTGATTTGTGACTCGCTTCCAAAAGAGTCTGGCCATCCCTGCCTCCTGATGAAACGTTGAGAAATAAATTATAGTCTCTCAGCGCACCTATAACCCTCCTTATGTTCTTTTCACTCATCGCGGATACGAATTTCATTTCGCGTTCACTCGCTCACGCAAGGCGTATAATTCGAGACAAAGGTAATCATACGAAAGTATTTTCTAAAATTTCCCTTTCTCTCTTCATTGCGGGGCATCTCCAGTTTCCCGAGCGTAATAGCGTCGATTTTCTCTTCTCTTGAAACGCAATCTACGGAAGGACGGCATTTGTCAGATTATTAACTCGAACATTTCAAGACAGCGAACGTCATCTGTTCGTTTTTAAACGGGTTTTAGGGAAACTCAATATTAATCACTGCCTTCAGTGTAGGGATACTGCGAAGAAATGCGATGCGAGCTGGCGATCAAAATAAACAATTACGGCCTGGGAACTGTCAAGTGATACGCAAGTTTTCATTACCACTGGGATTTTTATTCTTTAACTCAAATACCGGATCGTGTATACAATGGAATTTTAAAACATATTTATACATAGACATCTATTGATTGAAAACACTGCAAAAAAGCTGTGAAATGTTTGTGCAAATATAATTCATAAAGTGAATCCCCTATATAATAATAGCCTAGTCCGTCGGTCCTCGAATTTATGAAGCAGTTGAACCTGGAATGAATAGGGGCCTCCATATTGGATTCGTGATGAGTTAGGGTTAGCAAAATTCAAAGTGAGTCTTTAAAACATTCACATGTCAAGTGCTTATATAATGAATTATTACAGATTCATGCACCTGCATTAAAAGAGTGCGATGCGTTTTCTGTTCTCAAACTCATAAATTATTAATATTAAATTTTCCAACCGGACATATAAACATATATACACATATATTCATGCATACACACATTATATATATGTATATATATATGTATATGTATGTAAATATATATATATATATATATATATATATATATATATCAATGTATATGTATGCATATATATATATATGTATATATATATATATATATGTATATATATATGTATATATATATATATATATATATATATATATATATATATATATATATATATATATATATATATGTATATATA
>CM063500.1:92879939-92884939 GCA_032207245.1 Pardosa pseudoannulata
TTTTTTTTAATTTTATAAATATTTTAAATATTATAAAATTATTATATTATAAAAATTACATATTATATAATTAAAATATAATATAAAGTATATAATAAAATATATATATTATATAATCAAATATTATATAAATATAATATAATATAAAAATTATAAATTATATATTATATTATATTATAAATTATTATATTATAAAATTATAAATATTGTAAGTACGTTTTTAATGGTATTTTCCCTCGGATGAGTACCGATTATACATAGCATATAGTTAATTTCGTCGGCACTCAAAGGTTAAAATGAGCTAGATACATAATCAGATTAAATGACTACAGATGTACAAAAAATGTTTCGTGGCTAGACCAATAAGAAAGTGGAAAAGAAGACTTCTAGAACTCAGATGGTTGTACTCTAATCAGTACAACTTAAATACTTTAAAAATTATTTATTAGAAAAATCCAGGGGGAAAGATACGGTTGACTTGTATCGAAATTTGGAGAATGCCAATTCGAGGTTATCATGTGACTAGAGAAGAATAATTATCTTATGTCATAAAAATGAAATGTTAGGTAAAATGTTTCCAAAGGAAAAATATGTTTAATTTGTATTTAAAAGCTAATGAAATTCAATAAAATTGCTTTAAGTACGTATTTTGTACACGAATAGGTGACAATCTTATTATTACTATCATTTACTATTAATATTTTCTACGAATGCTTACTATAGCAATTACTCTTTAAACTTATCCTATAAAGCATGAATTTAAATAATATGCTATAAATTAAGAGCTTCACATTATGAAAGAGATTCGCGTGAAGCATGTTTAACATGTTAGTAAATTTAAGCTTTTAGCCATTTGCATTCTGATGTTGAATCTTATAAGACATCGTCTCTCTTTTATATCAAATGCAACATCGATTTTTCTCGACACAGATTTTTAATTAGGTTTAGATTTATTCTATACACTTACTTAATCCAATTAAAATTGCTAGGTCTGAAATAAATTGATATAACTCAAACTTTAATTTGAATAATATAACTGTGAACGGGGAAAATGGAGTGAAAAGGAATGATGAGATAAAACTGTTTTCATTTTTTAAGAACTGATTTGATTGTTGAAATTACTATGTTTAATTTCTTATCATCCAAGATCGTAAAACAAAATTTAAATTCTAAGAAAAAAGCTTTACAAGTTATTAGACCTGGTAAAAATCTATTCGTGAATAAAATTTGATGATTGTAAATCACTCCTTTCTCTGCGAAAATCTGGTGACAAACATGTATAGTCTCCTTTATTTACCAGTTAAGTAGTAGCACTATCAAATTCTGAAGATCATTAAAAAGGAATCAATTCAAATTCTTCGACATGGCGTGTCTGACGTAACGTGTGTTTCAGACGTTCTCCGAAACATGCGTTCGAGCAAGGCGGAAACAATATAGCTTTCGTTCCCATCTCTATCAGAGTTTATCCGCGAAATTCCAGAATGTTCTCCCTCGAGTAAGGAATGCTAATCCGGTGAGATGAATGCCGTTCGCAAATAGAATTTTTTTTTGTTGTTTCTTCGGAATCCTCGCTCGGAACGTAATGAAATTTATCATTTCTTAATCTGAAAGATGACAAAAAAACGCAAGAATCGCTTCACGTCTGACGGAATAAACAGGATTTTCTCCGCAGTATTCGGAATATTACGATTGACTGATTGCTTTGTCGTAGATTATATTATATTGCACTTGGTGGAACGTAAAAATTTAGCATGATCCAATTGGATATTGACTTTAAATCCCGATTACAACATAGAATTTGTTTTGTTTTATTCCAAAATGCCAAGTATTATTATCATTCTTTTTTTTTCTTTTTGGATTGCATTTTTGGGGTTTGATTTTTATTTTGTGTCCGCTGGGGAATAGAATCTTTTGCTTCATGTAGGGTGGATGCCCGCCCTTTATCATTTTAAATGACATTTCGTATCGATCGGTCGAATTCAGTGATGCCGTTTTTAGAACAATTTATAAATGCTGTTGGCTTTTCACTCAGTTCCGGTGGCAATTTAGTAAACAGAAAATTTTGCAGTTTTTATCTTCTTTTGAATCCTTCTATATTAGGAGATAGAGCCTGTACCCTTATGGGTAAATCATTACCTGTACGCACAGGAATATATTGGTTCGAACCTCATAGTGGGTGTGGGTATTCGTAGGCGTTTGTTATTCGAAACACCCTATTTAATTATGAAAACATACTGATGAATGATATCTAGAGTTTCGTGAAGCTCTCGTTTAAATTTAGGTATTAACCTGTGATCAAATGTATAGTGTTATTTATTTTGGTTAGCCACAAAAACTAAGTATTATTTTGGTTGCATTGTGTAAAATATTTAAGCACTAAATTCAACTACAGGTCCTGAGAGACTACAGACTTAAAATAAGAAAATAAACTAAAAAAGCTAACTTAAAAGTAACTGAAATCATCTTAAAATTAAAAAAAAGCAAATTTATTATAATGATATACATACATCTATATACAAACAATCTGATTCAATCTTCATACAATTTACTTTATCAACACATTCAATTTCGGTATAACAGTAATTTAGGTCTGTCAATAATTTTCCATCAATTAGGTAAATATATATATCTAAGAGAGAGGACCTAATCTCAATTTCAAAATATATGTAAAAATGAGTACCTTTGTGGTTAAATATGGTGTGTCAGGAACACTGCTGGTTGAGAGCTAATCAGGATTGGGTATGTGTGGTAACAAATTTCAATATTCTGACGGTCTGGTCAAGGGCTTTCTTTTGAGTATTTGAAGTGCGGTCGTAATATTTGACACAGGAACACTGCTGGTAACCGCGAGATGTTCCAGACGTTTCTGGAGTTTGTCGAACTCAAGGCTATTCTCCTTGGACTCCCGAAGTCTCACTGTCACAATCGTCTCCTCCGTCTTCTGACTTCTCTAGTTGATTCGACTCCACTCTCGAACACCCCTCTCTTTTTAGACTTTTCTTATTTTTATATTAATTTCTTGTTTATCCCCTCTTACTTCTTTTCGTCCAATCGGGAGAGTTGTAAAAATCTAATTGTCCTCCTTAACCCTGCCTTGAAACCGCCAGCGTGGAAAAACCTTATTCCTTCAAATTGGGCACTGTCCCTTAGGGACTCAAATAATTCCACAAAGGTACATTCTTATTTAGTGTCATGTACGGAGACGCAATTCTAATCTTGGACTGGGATCAGAACCCCGCCCGAGAATCCCGCACAAGACGAAAAAATTCATTGAATATATTTTATGGTTCTTGGTCCTTTACAAAAGATGTGATGAGGTCAGATTTAGATCCCAAGCATTTTACTTCCCGTATCAATTAATCAATTATAAATTATATTACTGATCTAAATCGTCTCATCACATAGAAAAGTTTGTAACAGTTTTCAATGTGATTTAAAAATGCATTAATAAATAAACATAGTAAAATATCCACATATATATAATTTCCTAATTAATACTACCTTATGGATAAACTGTATTTACTTTTCTGTAACATGCACTTTTTTATACAAGTAAATGTGCCCCAAAATGCTATTACGTGTATAACGTACACTTTATATTATGAATGTATCAAACACATGTAAGAGATATTTAAGATTATAAATCAATTTCTACAAGCACCAAACAAAGTAGTATACAACGATCTTTCAGTATTCTAAAATTGCTTTCATTGAAAGAAAATCATTCTAGCATCTTATTGATCATCTTGTATCGTGAGAGTGCTACTATATAGATTTTTTTTGGGAATTGATATTTTCTTATATATTTTTAATTAATATTATTTACATCTGATTTTTTTCTGTGTAATGTATGCTTTTACATTTATATATACATATATATATGTATATTTATATACATATATATATATACATATATATATATATATATATATATATATATATATATATATATATATATATATATGTATGTGTATATTTATATACATATATATATATACATATATATATATATATATACATATATATATACATATATATATATACATATATATACAGATATGTACATATATATACATATTTAAGTATATATATATATATATATATATATATATATATATATATATATATACATATATATACATATATATGTATATATATATATATATATATATAATATATATATATATATATATATATATATATATATATATATATATATATATATATATATATATATATAACACTGTCAAATGGTTAAGGCATAGAAGACACATTTGATTTCATGTATAAAAACTTCTTTATTGTAATCCTTCTGTCCATAGCTATGCCATTTAGATATCCTTTGTGCGTATAATTTTCCACGACAAGCGTGAAGCATGTTGTCAGCCCGAGTTCTCGCAGAGAACTGTCTCTTTTGGCGTTCTACATAAGCAAATTCCTATGTCTACTTCATCGTCAGCTTTTTTACTCTGTATAGTTCCGCTTGAGGGTGTGTCTTTCTCCCATTATTTTATTGTTAATGAGTTCTAACTATATTTAATTATAACTCGCTTAATTACTAACTCTTATTTTTAAACCTGACATATATAAAAGGGATTGTTTGTTTTTATACAACTAATAGACAAAGTATGAACATGCATGATCCGTACAAACTAATAATATGGTATAATACGAGTATCATAATGTAAATTTTTAACGATAAATCTGTTTATATCAAATTCTTTGTGCATTGGGGTTATATATATATTGTGGATATATCTGCATAATTATTTTATAACCATAAGAAAGAAATTTCCTTTTTTTCACAAGTGGATACTGTTAGAAAATTTAGAAAAATAGCACACAGGGAGATTTATAAAGCTACTATATTATATTTCATCAATCAATTTAAGATTTTAGCAATTATCCCACACTTGCTTGCTTACAGATAATTTAGAAAATAGGGATTAAAAGTTTAGAAAATATTAAAATCATTAATCCTTAATTTGGCTAAGTCCGAT
>CM063500.1:92889939-92917439 GCA_032207245.1 Pardosa pseudoannulata
AAGTTTATTTAATTTTAAACATATTCGTCTCAAGTTCTGTCTAGCTTCTGCTTTTAGAGGCTGATGTTTATGAGTTTGACCTTCATTTATAGCATGTATGTTTGTAGTTAGTTGTTTGCTGAATTCGAAATTATTAAGTTTGTTTTTGACCAATCTGCTTGAATATTTAATATGTTTTTAGAAAATATTTATGTAAAAGTGTTTATAATACCAATGTAAAATCTTAATAATTTTAGATGGCTATAATTATTAATTGCTTCGAAAGGACCGTTATTGAATCATACCATTCGAATATTTATTTATATGGTGTCAATTTTATTTAAAGGATACACTTTACTTCTTATATTAAAAGTTTGCTGAAATATTAAAACTTTACTTATATTAAAACTTATGCTAAAACTCCCTTACTGAAAATATAGTTAGACAGACATGAAAGATCCGTTTTTTCCATACAAAATATGCATAGTAATTCTATTCATTCATTTCAAAAAGGTTAGATTTTTAAGCTTGAAATACATTGATATTAATAAATTTTAATTTTTTACTCTGAAAGATAAATTATTGATAAATCTCAAAGGTATGTGAACTATAAAAATTCTCCTAGAATGTTTAAACTTATAATATTTCAAAATTTTAGAATAAAACCTATTTAAAGACACCGTTTTATATGTCCTATAAATATATATATATGTAATATATCAAAATTATTTAACTTTAATATTTCCTTTAAATCATACTGTCTCCCATTCTAATTCCTTAAAATCTCTTTCCCAGCCTTTAAATGTCTTAATCAAAGGAGTGTCTTCGACTTAAAATTCTTTCGATACAATTCCCAAAGCTTTCTATCCTATAGATGTAAATTTTCTGTCTATTCAACACGTTTTCCAGTTGCCGCCGGAAAATGGTTCCGCGTTTTTTCCTGATCTTAACACTTAATTCGATGAGTAAGTTTCTTGTACCTTGGAAAAATTCTTTCTGTCTTCGCTGTTGTATTCACCTCTGTTTGAGCAGTGTGATTTTTGCGTATTTTCTTTGTCTGTCGTTGACTAGTAAAGATGTCCGTTTCTCTAAAATAAAGTTTTAATTAAACTTGTGCCGTTCTCTTCAGTGTGGTCAGACTGCACCGTTCGTCATTACTGCTAGCTGATTAGGTTTCTCTTGCTACTGGGCATGCCCAGTAGCAAGGACAAGTAAAAATAATAGGGGCTACATAGTTGTTGTGACTATTGGAAATAGTTGTTATATACATATAGTCTTGTATAGTTATGTTTCACAATTCAGTCAGATTCAACTAGCAAGCTTTCATCAAATTTCTGCAGTCCAAAGAACGCTGTAGCCGTAACTTAAATCCTGACAATATGGCCAAAATAAACAATACTCAAAATAAAAACTTAGGACAACGATATATAATCACCAACCTCCCTGAGTCCATAGAATCCTTTTTGGAATAGAGACTCTGTGGGCTATATTTTTCGCTCGTAAAGTCCCACAAACTGCGATGTTTACCGACTGTGACCGAATGAACGCCTTTCAGATTTCGACAGATTCTAGATCCGTTTTGCGGACGACGAAGATTCGAAAAGGAATTTCGGAGAGTATTACGTCATGACTCGCAACAAAGTTATTGACTCTCTCTTACAAAAATGTCCCAGTTAGCGAACACGGAATTCTCTTTCCCGCGGACACACCATTTCTCCCGTCATTTTCTCGTCATCTTTTCGCATTCGTGAGCATTTCTGGGACGCTTCGCTTCGCGGGCAAAATACTCTCTCCATTCCCCGCTTCAATAAAGCGTGACTGAAAAGCCGCCTCAGGGACCAACACTCAGATTTCTCTCTCTTTGCTCAAGGCACGTGGACCCAACTTTTCATCTCATACGATTTCTCGTCTGCTTAAGCAATCGGAATATAGTGAAATCTGCATGGCATCGCCATCAAAACAAGCAAGTTGAAATAGACAGCGGTGTACCTAGACTTTCATTTTTACTCCCACATAAATATGCACCTTATATAACTTTGATATCTTTGATGGGGATTGCTTTTAAACATATACTTCTAAAAGAATTTGAAAACGATTACCAGAAATGTAATTATTGGGCATCGTTCTTGTGTTCTTTTCATCAAAGAGTCGTTCCCCTGTCCACTCCATTTAGAAATCATTGCCTTTTACTTATAAAATGTACATTAGCTAACATTAGATTTCTTATATTGCCATAGAGAAGTTCTTCCCTCTAGATTTACTAACCATTAGTCTTTTATATACATCACCACCACCAGGTGCCGAATTTTACTAATGTCATAAACATTGGTAACATCAGTCTCCAGGATTGTATAAATTGTTGATAAATTGTAAATAAATTGTTGATAAATCTCGAAGATATGTGGAAGATTGTTGATATCAGCTGCCCGAAGGCTGATGAGAGTTAGTGTATAGTGTTCCCACACGAAAGGTATGGGTTCGATTTCCGAGTAAGGCTTGGTTGCATTTTGTGTATTGTCCCCTCATGGGAAACAATGTTCCCCTATTCATGTGGTACTCCCATAATAAAATTTACAACGAATCAGCGAATTGTTAGGTAAAATGTTAATAAAGTCAAGTACTCCACATTTAAAAAAAATATTTGTAAAATTACATTCTGTATCAACTAAGGATAGAAATACACCTAAAAAACCTATGCAAGAATTTAAGACACTTCGTAAAATTTGTTAGCCCAAGAAATTACGAACGTTATAAATGTTACACTACAACTCTATTATTATTATTATTATTACATTATAAATAATTGCGAAAATAAAATTCTCAATTGTTCATAATTCGTCCATAAAATATCATTGTAAGCCACATATTCACTACATGCCACCTTATGATTCAATGTTAAGAATTGTGACACATCAATGTTGAGGAAATATACGAAGGTTGTATAATTTCATATATTATACAGAATTATAATATTTTTCATTAGATATTTCAGAAAAAAGAAAATGAAATTACACTACAAGTCTATGATTATTATTGATTATTATTATTACATTAAAAATAACTGTGTAAATAAAATTCTCAAATGTTCACAATCGGTCCACAAAATATTATTCTAAGTCCCCGATTCACTACATGCCATCTTATTATTCAATGTTAAGAATTCGGAAACGTCAATGTTGAGGAAAAATGCGAAGGTTGTATAATTTTATATATTTTACATAATTATAATATTTTTTCTTTCGATATTTCAGAAAAAAAGAAAATGAAAATACAACTCTATTATTATTATTATTACATTAAAAATAATTGCTTGAATAAAATTTTCAAATGTTCATAATTAGTCCATAAAATATCATTGTAAGTCCTTGATTCACTACATGCCACCTTATTATTCAATGTTAAGAATTTTGAAACGTCAACACTGAGGAAATATACGAAGGATGTGTAATTTTATATATTATACATAATTATAATAATTTTACTTTAGATACTTCAGAAAAAAGAAAATGAAAATACATTACAACTCTATTATTATTATTGTTACATTAAAACTAATTGCGGAAATAAAATTCTCAAATATTCACAATTAATCCACAAAATATCATTGTAAGTCACTGATTCACTACATGCCACCTTATTATTCAATGTTAAGAATTCTGAAACGTCAATGTTGAGGAAATATACGAAGGTTGTATAATTTTATATATTATACATAATTATATTACTTTTTCTTTAGATATTTCAGAAAAAAGAAAATAAAAATACACTACAACTCTATTATTATTATTATTACATTAAAAATAATTGCTTAAATAAAATTCTCAAATGTTCATAATTAATCCATAAAATATCATTGTAAGTCACTGATTCACTACATGCCACTTTATTATTCAATGTTAAAAATTCTGAAACGACAATGTTGAGGAAATATACGAAGGTTGTATAATTTTATATATTATACATAATTATAATACCTTTTCTTTCGATATTTCAGAAAAAACTGAAAATACACTACAACTGTATTATTACTATTTTAATTACATTAATTACGTTAATTTTAATTACATTAAAATAATTTCGTAAATAAAATTCTCAAATGTTCATAATTAATCCACAAAATATCATATTAAGTCACTTATTCACTACATGCCACCTTATTATTCAATGTTAAGAATTCTGAAACGTCAACCCTGAGGAAATATACGAAGGATGTGTAATTTTATATATTATACATAATTATAATACTTTTTCTTTAGATATTTCAGAAAAAAGAAAATAAAAATACACTACAACTCTATTATTATTATTATTACATTAAAAATAATTGTTTAAATAAAATTCTCAAATGTTCATAATTAGTCCATAAAATATTATTGTAAGTCACTGATTCACTACATGCCACCTTATTGTGTAATGTTAAGAATTCTGAAACGTCAATGTTGAGGAAATATACGAAGGTCGTATAATTTTATATATTATACATAATTATAATACTTTTTCTTTAGATACATCAGAAAAAAGGAAATAAAAATTAACAGGACTTATATTATTATGCATTTATATTTCTCTTCAAGATAATACTTAGATAATAGTAACAATACTTACGTTTTTAATTGTGTACAACCGTATGCAACAAGTTTTCTTTTCCGAGGTAAAGAATTGAAGTGTTTTACTGCTCAGTCATTAATGTAAGTACAAAGGTCGAAGGATATCTGAAATGAGAAGGATAATGTTTATATAAAACATATTAACTATTTTATACGTTTGCATAATCAGAAAAATAAAATTAGATTCATCATGAAAAACGATTAATAACTGAAATTGAAAGGTTTGTTTCTAGATTATTCTAATGATTTCCCTGACTGTAATGTTTCTTGTAATACATGTAAGAATCTACAGTGACAAAGGTAATAAGTTTTACAACAAAATTGAAAAATCGTATAAAATTCCGAATCATTTCAGAAAAATAATTGAAACTTAGTATCTTCTGTAAGATAAAGAAATTCCAGTAACATAATACTAGACAATATGAATATATGGTGCGCAAAGTTTTGCTTTTCTGTTACCGATAAAATTAATGAAGCTCTGAAATTTGTACCAGATATTTGTATTGTTTATATAAATTATAATATCATTTATATACAAATATAAGAAATTATAGTTGCAAATTCAACTATGAAAGTACTAAAAATTTAAAAAGTCAATTTAAAAAATAATAAAAAAAATATGCAAATTATATTTATCTCTTCTATCCCTCTGTTTTGAAGATAACGCATACGTGTTAACACATTTAAAAACAGAAACAACAGAACAGGAATTCACGTCATAACCAACCAGAATAGAAAAAACAGAAATTACAGAACATGAACTCAAGTCAATATCAACCAGGAATGGAAAAAACATAAATTTCAGTGCATGAAATCCCGCCAGTATCAACCAGGACTAAAAAACACCGACACTTCAGAGCAGGAATCCACGTCAATAAAAACCAGGAATAGAGAAAACATAAATTAAAGGGCATGAAATACCTCCAGAATCAACCAGGAATAGAAAAATCATAAATTACAGTGCATCCAGTAAACTAGTATCAACCAGGAATAAAAGAAACAGAAACTTCAGGACAGGAATCCACGTCAGTATAAACCAGGAATAGAAAAAACATAAATTACAGGGCATGAAATCCCGCCAGTATCAACCAGAATTAAAAGAAACAGAAACATCAGGGCAGGAATCCACGTCAGTGTAAACCAGGAATAGAAAACGCATAAATTACAAGGCATGAAATCCCGTCACAATCAACCAGAATTAAAAGAAACATAAACTTCAGGGCAGGAATCCACGTCAATATAAACCAGGAATAGAAAAAACATAAATTACAGGGCATGAAATACCTCCAGAAACAACCAAGAATAGAAAAATCATAAATTACAGTGCATCCAGTAAACTAGTATCAACCAGGAATAAAAGAAACAGAAACTTCAGGGCAGGAATCCACGTCAGTGTAAACCAGGAATAGAAAACGCATAAATTACAAGGCATGAAATCCCGTCACAATCAACCAGAATTAAAAGAAACATAAACTTCAAGGCAGGAATCCACGTTAGTATAAACCAGGAATAGAAAAAACATATATTACAGCACATGAAATCTTGCAAGAATCAACCAGGATAAAAAAAAACAGAAACTTCAGGGCAGGAATCCACATCAATATAAACCAGGAATAGAAAAAAACATTAATTACAGGGCATGAAATCTCTCCAGAATTAACCAGGATTATAAGAAACAGAAACTTCAGGGCAGGAATCCACGTCAGTGTAAACCAGGAATAAAAACAACCAAGCAATTACAGGACCTAAATTTCCATCACTATCAACCAGGAATAACTTGAAAAGACGTCAGTTGACGTCAGAAATAAAAAATACATGAAATCCAATCAGCCGTCATGAAGGTGTAAACAGCTTTACCTATTCACGGGAAATAGATATTGTGGGATTATTTCTAAACAGATATTTATGGAGAATGACACATACTGTCACATATATATACACGTTTGAATACTCATAAAAATCTTTTTTTTTTTACAATTTCAATATTTTTATGTAAATCTTGTGTATAAGAAAGTACAGAAAAAAGAAAGGAAAACCTATTTAACACACCGCATGCATTTTTTTCCGTTTGCTTTCAGAAGAACCCATTTCCTCGTAGATGTCAATCTAGAACTACGTGCCATCCGCACACAACAAAAAAGGAGGGATTTAGATCGATTGCTAATTTCTCGATTATTCTTCCCTAATTGAAGTATCGTGTACTACATAAACAGAAACTAGCCGCCGGTGTCCTGTCACCTACAACAAAGCCCTAATCCCATTTTTTCCCTGGAGCACATCTCTGCGGAATAACAATCAATCCCTAATGACATTACTGAAAATCCGTCGAAAGTTTAAGCCCACAACAAAACTGTTCAATCGCACATTTTTCAATCCGTTTGCATCCTATGCGTTAAACACAATTCTACTCCAGAACATTTTTCCAAAAAAGCGTCGGATACGAAAACTTTAAAGCAAATATTTTCTCTAATTTCTACTTTCTAGTTTGGAGCCACTCATAAAAACAGAACTCGAATCAGTTGCACAGAAAATCGATTTCGAATTAGCAAATACTTTAATTCTGTTAATACATACTTTTATAGTAATTGCACACGGGGGTATTTTTAAGCATTGTAAAATTGAATTGCACCATTGCAGGTATGATAACTAGATGGCACGTATACTAAGATTAGCACGCCAAATAATTAGAAAAAAATTAAATATGTATAATAAAAAAATATAGTATAGTTTTTCTATATGTATAATTCTATATAATTCTATATAATATATATAATTTCTATATATATGTAGAATATATAATCTATATTTTTTATAAATAAAGTACAGTTTATATATATAGTTTTTCTTTTTATTCCATAAAACAATGTTATTTTGGCATGTTTTGTTTGTTTTTAATTACATATTGCGACTTATTGGAACTTTCCCGATGATGAATAACAATAACACGATTAGACGTAGAATATCTAAATTTTGTATTTAAATATCGTAACATGGAATTATACACCTTCCATTTTTAACTGTATTTGCTATATAACGAAATATTTTAATCTAATTAAATCACTGCCAGGCGTCGAAAGAGTACAAAAGTATGATTTGGATGTAGTCATATGTAGCTAAAACAATGTATTTAAACTATTTTCCTAGTACAGAGAAAAATAAAATAATATTTGCAAAATAATTTGATGTTTTATGAAATATATACATAACGATAAAATCTAAATACAACGAGTATTAAAGCTGCCGGTCACCACCAGATGGTAATTCTTAAAGTTCACTCATTTTATTTACAGTTCAAAACTGACTTGGAACATTGGAATGAATGTAGAAATGATAATTCTGATCACATATCATGCAATCACAATATAAAATTATGTATAACTTAATAATAAGAGGCCGCGGAAGCTCAGTAGGCAATGACAACGCTCGCGTAAGTGGGGAGTTGTGGGTTCGGAACCCGAGAAGGACTAAAATCCGAACTAGTTCCTTAAAGGTGACTAGGGTACGTAAAATAGGTTCGTGGTCACAATTTCCTTCAAGTTCTCAATCAATAACTCTGGGGTGGTAGGCCAAGCCTGGGGGTCTTGGTCCGTGCTTCTAAATTACGAGGTTGGTTGATTGGTTGAAATTTAGTGGCGCTAATTCCTCTTGGGACAAACTGCGCCAAACATGACGAATCTAAATTACGAAGACCCACTTGAACGTAAGGCGTACTTTCACCTTAGTGGCGGTCTTTGAAACGAAAGGTGCCCTCCTTTGTCTTAATACGAGTAGCGTATGGTTAAATCGTGCTTCGTTTGACCAAGTGGTATTAGAAACAGTAACAACGAGCCGCGGTAGCTCAGTCTGTATAGGCAACGATCTCGTAACTGAGAGGTTGCGGGTTCGGAACCCGAGCCGACTTAAGATCCACCAGGTTCGTTAAAGGTAACTAGGACAAGTAAATAGGTTCGTGGTCACAATGTCCTCCAACTTCCCAATCAATACCTCTGAGGTTAGCAGGCCAAGCCTGGGGTCTTGGTCCGTGATTCTAAATTACGAGGACCCACTTGAACGTAAGTCGTACTTTCACCTTAGTGGTGATCATTGAAATGAAAGGTGCACTCCTTTGCCTTAATACTAGTAGCGTATGGTTCAATTGTGCTTGGCTTGACCAAGTGGTATCAGAAACAGCAACAACGAGCTGCGGTAGCTCAGTCGGCAAAGGCAACGATCTCGTACCAGAGAGGTTCAGGGTTTCGGAACCCGAGCCGGCCTAAGATCTGCCAGGTTCGTTAAAGGTGATTGGGGCACATAAAATAGGTTCGTGGTCATATGTCCTCCAAGTTCTCAATCAATACCTGTGGGGATGGTAGGCTAAGCCTGGGGGTGTTAGTCCGTGCTTCTAAATTACGAAGACCCACTTGAACGTAAGTCGAACATTCACCTTAGTGGTGCTCGTTGAAACGAAAGGTGCACCCATTTGCCTTAATACGAGTAGCGTATGTGTCAATTATGCTTGGTTTCACCAAGTGGTATCAGAAACAACCACAACGAGCAGTGGTAGCTCAGTCGGCTCAGTTGATCTCGTAACTGAGAGGTTGTGAGTCCGGAACCCGAGACTACCTATGATCCGCTGTGTTCCTTAAAGGTGACTGGGGCACATAAAATAGGTCCGTGATCACAATGTAATCCTAGTTCTCAATCAATACTTCTGGGGGTGTTAGTCCGTACTTCTAAATTACGAGGACCCACTTGAACGTAAGTCGTACTTTTACCTTAGTGGTGCTCTTTGAAACGAAAGGTACAGCCCTTTTCCTTAATACGAGTTGTATATGTCTCAATAGGGCTTGGTTGGAACAAATGGTATGAGAAACAACACCAACGAGCAGTAGTAGCTTAGTTGGCAAAAGCAACGATCTCGTAACTGAGAGGTTGCGGGTTCGGAACGAGCCGTCCTAAGATCAGCCAGGTTCTTTAAAGGTGACTGGGTCACGTAAAATTTTTTTGTGGTTACAATATCCTCCAAGTTCTCAATACATACCTCTGTGGGTTAGAGGTCAAGTCATGGGTCTTTTGCTTGGTCCCTCCTTCAAAACTATGAGGACTTACTTGAGAGAAGTCGTTGTTTCACCTTAATGGTGCTTATTAAAACGAAAGACGCACCTCTTGGACTTAATAACAGATTCTGCAGGTTCAATCGTGCTTGGTTTGTCGAAGTGGCATGAGAAACAACAACAAAGCAGCAACTAAACAGTAGTACATGACAATAATGTCCATATTAGATTTTTTTACTTTTAAATTTTCTCAAAGAAATCTATAGCTCGAAAATATTAGCTACTAATCATAAATATACGTTTTTTACAGAAGCTTTTTTTATAATAAAATTTAAAAAAGGAGATTTAGATCGATTTCTAATTTATCAACAATTTTTTTCTTTCCTAATTGAAGTATCGTGTATTAGGGAAAATTTAGCCGATGTCCTGACACCCGAAACAAAGCCCTAATCTCATTTTGTTGCGGAGCACACATGACTTCGGAATAACAATCAGTCCCTAATGACATTACTTGAAGCTCTTTTGAGCGTTTAAGGCAACAACAGGGGGAAAAACAGAGCTGCTTCAATTCACGAATTTTTCTATCCGTTTGCATCCTTGACGTTGGATCAAGTTTTTCTCCAAAACATTTTTCCAAGGACCGTCCTTGCGAAAACTTTAAATTACAACAATTTTTTTTCTCTTCTTTATTTTATGTTTCTCCTGGTCCTCCTGGAAAACATGACTTGCATCACTTTGAGAGAAATCAATAACAAATTAGCAGATGCGCGAGAAAGTCTGGAAACGTAATTTTAGAGTATATTCCAAACGGGGGAAATTTTTCAAGCATTCGGAGATAAAATACCTCGATGAGTCTTTTTTTTTCCCCTTTTCCTTTGCAAAACTTTATGTGTACGTTGATAAAAGGGAAAACAATAAAAAAAATAACTCGTCTAGATTGTCGTTAGACAAAAGAAGTGGGGATTTTAAGTCGAAATGTAATTTCATTTGAAAGTTAAAACAGGGGAAATGGTTTTTTAAGAGATTCCACTTTAGAGTTTCCTTATTTTAGAAAAGGAATATATTTTTCTCCTAATGGGTATATGCACGGGAGTGGAACAGAAATTGTGAGAAATATAATTAGAAATGCCTTAAGCTCAAATTTCGAGCGATTTCTTTTATCGAACGAATTTTTATCCATTAGGAAAAGCTGTATAACCCCGCGCGTGATGATGACAAAACAATGAAAACATTGAAATCGATTCGGTTTCACGCATTTTTTTTCATTGCTAATGCTTTTCTTAAATGCAGGCTTCATTTCGAGGTGAGGTGTTGAATATTTAAATTTAGAATCGAGATAAAAGAATATCATAAGTCATACATTAAGTTAAAGAGAGGTGTGACAGTTATCGCATATTTAATTCTTTAATTCCAAAACAAATTTATTCCTAAATGCAAAACTATCGATACACAAAGTTATCTGAAAGTCTGATAAGAAAGTAAATGCCAATAACTTTTTTTCATTACAAGAATCTTTCAATGGAGTAAGGCGTATATGACAGGGAAAGGTTTAAAATGCAGTATGTTTTTTTTTACATTTTTAAAAGTTCATTATAAATAGATTGCGTGTGCACAATGATTTTCTAAAACTCTATCGACAATTAAGCAATAGTTTTATGAAAGAACTAATTTTCATCAGGTAATTTTCCCATTTTTTATGCATCGGAGAATAAACATGTACATTTCTTAATTTATTTGGAAATTTATCAATTTTCTTTTATTTGCATCACTCATGGAATAAAGCATGTCAAGAATGTCAAAATTAAAAACGGAGGTTTTGCAGAAGAAAGTTTAATACATCCTGCGGTTATCCGATTTGAAATCTTTTGTTTGGGGAGAGAAAGAGTTTCAAACAAAGCTTATAAAAACCTTCTGGTAAGTCTAAAATATTAGAGTAGTACAGTAAATTGAAAATAATGGGAAGGGTAGTGCATTTGTCAATAAGTGATGAACCTAAAACGATCGAAAACGTCAATTGAAAATGGCTACTTTGCCGGAGAAATTACAGTAGGTCCTGTTATCTGATTTTAAAAAAAATTAGTTTTGGTAAACATAAAGATTAAAAAAAAAATTAAAAAAAAACTCACTATGGAACTCAAAGATATTGAAATTATGCAATAAATTCAAGACAGAGGGAAGGGAAGTGGATTTGTCTAAAAGTGTTCGCTGTGCAACTAGCAAAAATGTCAATTAAAAATGGTGAATTTCTAGAAAAAAAAGTATAGTACGTCCTGTGGTTATACGAGTTGAAATTTTTTGTTTTTGTACAGAAAAGTTTTCAAACAATGCTTAAAAAACCTTCAAGTAATTTCACCATAATACATTGGGACAATAATTTCAAGAGATCAAGAAGTTTAGCTGATTTGAGTGGCCACCTGAGAACTAGCAACGATTTCACTAATGTCGTTAAGGAAGTGTAAATCATAGAAATCATAGGTCTCTAAAATTACACAAATGTGTCTAAAATTAGGGATATCTTAGTCTTCGTTTCATAGAATAGTTAGGAAATACAGAAATTGTGTTCCTCCTCAATTTATTCGTCCAGGGCAAGAATTTCTTGTATATGCTTTTGGTGTTTGAAGAATTGGCGATAGAGAGCCCACATCTTGTATTCTAAGATCCAAGGACCTTGATATATTTATGCCTTGTGACTACTATATTGACTAACATGTTAAGACATTACTTTATCTTGAAAAACCTAGAGATAGTGAAGACGTAAACCCCAAGATCTGTAATGGAATTTAAAAATATTTTTTATAAAAGCATCGTAACGCTATTCTTAGCTTTCCAAAAAACTGGAAGAATGCTTAGACATTCATTGTGCACATTTACAAATATCGCGATATAGAAAAATGAACACCCAATAAGGTTTAAAGTTAACATGTTAAGACATTACTAACATGTTAAGACATTACTAACATGTTAAGACATTACTTTATCTTGAAAAACCTAGAGATAGTGAATACGTAAACCCCAAGATCTGTAATGGAATTTAAAAATATTTTTTATAAAAGCATCGTAACGCTATTCTTAGCTTTCCAAAAAACTGGAAGAATGCTTAGACATTCATTGTGCACATTTACAAATATCGCGATATAGAAAAATGAACACCCAATAAGGTTTAAAGTTAACATGTTAAGACATTACTAACATGTTAATTTAATATTACTTTATCTTGAAAAACCTAGAGATAGTGAATACGTAAACCCCAAGATCTGTAATGGAATTTAAAAATATTTTTTATAAAAGCATCGTAACGCTATTCTTAGCTTTCCAAAAAACTGGAAGAATGCTTAGACATTCATTGTGCACATTTACAAATATCGCGATATAGAAAAATGAACACCCAATAAGGTTTAATTATTACTCATGTTAATATTACAAACGTTAAGACATTACTTTAATATAATATCGTCCTATAATTTAAAAATATTTTTATAAAAGTAATATTCTTAGCTTTAAAAAACTGAATGTTGACATTCATTGTGACATTTACAAATATCTTACACCCAATGGTTTGTATTCATATATTACTGTACAATATAATATTTATAATTAAAAATATTGACGTTTGTCAACTTATAAAATCTGTATGTAAAATATGCTAGTCTTTTTACAATACACATTGTATCTATAGTATATTTGAAACAGAGTCTCTATAATTAGTAATTGATATAGTAATAAATATGTTAGTCCAGAATAATATACATGAAATGTATTGTATTCAAATTATGTACATAATTCGTAACTTAGTCAGAAATTTATTTAAAGAAAGAAATATTTGCAACGTGTTCAACTTATGAAACTAAAATTTGGAAGGTCAACTGTCTTCAACATGGACTGATTTCAAGAACTGGAGTATGTTCTTTTGTCTGGAAAGAGATATATAGGCCTAAAAAAAGGTTAGAAATCTGATTTAGAACCTAAATTTCAATCCAAATTTGTAAAAATCTAATTTAGTATTCTAAATTAAAGATTCGGTGGACTAATTAAGATTGAATAGTAACCCAAACAAAAGTTTATAATCAACATGGACTGATTTCAAAAACAGGAGTCTTTTTTCTGGAAAGGGATATATAGGCCTAAAAAAGGTTAGAAATATCTGATTTGGATCCTAAATTTCAATTCAAACGTTTTCTAGTAATCTAATTTAGTATTCTAAATTAAACATTCGGTTGACTAATTAGGTCTGAATAGAAACCCAAACATAAGTTTGTGATGTATAATAACAAAAATGAGGTATAAATTTTCATCCATACAGCAGGTCGCATGTGGAGTAGATTTACTGGTTTGTTGAAATTGATACAGTGTACTCTCTGCTAAACTGATGAGATTGAAAAGCTACTTTTTAAAATTGATTTTAAATGGCTAAAAATACCTATACCAACAATATCCTAACCCACAGACTCTGGTACGAGTGATATTGTCGTACCTCTTTAGTTGAGTTTTTAATTGTATTCACATTGTATTCAATTCAGTGTACTAGATTTATTTAATTGTGTTCACATTGTACTCAATTCAATGTATTACATTGTATTTAATTGCATTCACATCGTATTCAATTCAATGCATTACATTGTATTTAATTGTATTCACATTGTATATAATTCAATGTATTACATTGTATTTATAGTGTTCAGATTTATTCAATTCGATGTATTACATTGTATTTGATTGTATTCACATTGTATATAATTCAATGTATTACATTGTATTTAATTGTATTCCCCTTGTATTCAATTCAATGTATTACATTGTATTTAATTGTATTCACATTGAATTTAGTTCAATGTATTACGTTGTATTTAATTGTATTCACACGAAAATAATTCCATAGTTTGGAATTAGGAGTGCTGAGACTAATTATAATGTGGAGGTCAAATTATATTTACTATTATGCTTTTCTCTTTTTGCATATCTAGCAACCGAAAAAGAAAAGGGAAAAAGAGATAAACTAGTAGTAAATGATTAAATATTATTCACTATTCTAAGGTACCAAAAACTGAACTGAGCTTCCACATAATCTCCTACACGATAAAACGTTTAGATGACAATAAAGGCTTCTTCGTTTAGAAAAATAATACTGGAATGTAATTATATAGGACATTCTTTCCTTCTATTTCTTTATCTGCTGTATGTAGGGAGGATACCTAAAGACAGGGAGCGAGAAAAAAATTCGAAGGAATGCTGTAGTTCCCTTGGATCTTTCCGTAAAAGATTTAGTCTTATGCTCATCAAATATTTACGTCCCATATTCTAGTATTGTTTACAATAGTAATAGAATCAGAAAATATTAATATGAACCGGATATTAAATTCGGTTTTCTATATACCTCCATCCCTATAACCTACCATCTTTCATATAAAATATTTCGTTTTATCGAATTTCTCAAGCTACAAACTCCAGATATTTCCTTCTGTTGTTCGGAGAAACTCTTTTGAATTTTGAATGGTCATATTACCAAATTATTCACGTGTATGCATGTATTAGATTTACCTTCACTGTGCTTCGAATGCATGAATCTCCAGTTGCTCATATTTTTTGCTACAGTGTACTACTATTGCAGAATATGGAGAAGGAAATATTCAGGAAATTAATATTTTTTAAAATTTTAAACTCAAATTGGAAATTTAAATTTTACAAATGAAAATGTTTGAAACGAGTATGTTACAGCTGAATGAAATACCCATTTCTGCATTTTACACACAAGAAACATTTCTCTCTTTCTCTTTATCTATCTATCTATCTATCTATCTATATATATATATATATATATATATATATATATATATATATATATATATATATATATATATATATATATATATATATATATATATAAATTATTGCCCCTAAAATAAATATCGAAAATTCTAATTTTTAAAACCTAGTTTCCCAAACAGAAAATGTCAGATAAATGACTGTTCTCCAACTAAAATTCTTCTAACCCAACTCAGAAAACTTATATATATATATATATATATATATATATATATATATATATATATATATATATATATATATATATATATATATATGTGTGTGTGTGTGTGTGTGTCTATAAAAAAGTATATATATATATATATATATATATATATATATATATATATATATATATATATATATATATATATATATATATATATATATATATATATATATATATATATATATATATATATATATATATATATATATATATATATATATATATATATATATATATATATATATATATATATATATATATATATATATATATATATATATATATATATATATACATATATATATATATATATATATATATATATATATATATATATATATATATATATATATACATATATACACATATATATATATACGTATGTACATACATATATATATATATATATATACATATATATACATATATATATACATATATATACGTATGTACATACATATATATACATATATATACATACATATATATATATCATCAATGTGTGTATTAATAATATATGTATGCTCGTTTTATTTAAAAAACACGATTTTGCACTACCCATTTCAAATATATATCTCTAATATTCAATTACAAATATTAACTTTCAGTAAAAGGCTGAATTCAAAGTTTCTACTTCCGCTAAAAGCTCCTTTGCTTTGAATACATAAGAAACTTGATTAAAGTAAGAAACAAAAACGAGCAGTATATGCAAATAGTAATTAACTTATTTGATTTCACTAATAAAGGTTTTTCTTTACTTCTGAATTATTCCATAATATCAGAATTCTTAATTATCTCATTTTAAATTAAACATTTTTTTTCAATTACGAGATAACTTGAGAACACTCTTTTTAGAAAATGTTTTAAAATGAAATATGTAAGCTCTAATAAACATTTTTGCGAAAATTTATATTCTAACATTTTATTTGAATTAAGCTAATCAAGAATTCAAGTTTTTTTTTTAATATTTGTTTTGTATTATGGAGATTCACGGTTTTTGTATGATAATATCCTTTATCCAATATTTTTCCTGGTTAAAATATATTTCTAAAAATACAGTATTGAAGTTTTCTAAAATATTACTTTGTAATTACACCTGAACAAAAAGTGGATTGTTGTGCTGTTTTCTAGAAAAGTCGAATGTTTAATTTAATTAGTTTCAGTGCGGATCATATAGTAGGTAAAAAGTTTTATGTTTATTTCCATAAACAATCTAGTTGTTTATAAGAACATATTTACAAGCCACTTAATCTATCCGTCTACTTTAAAAACGTCATTTTTTGCCAAAAATCATAATTTGTTTTATTTCTCTATGAGAAATTTCAACTTTTAGGCTTCTAAATCTGTTTTTGTTTTGTCTCTACGGCATTTTAAAGAAAAGTTATAGCTATTTAAACATCAGTGACAGCTGTTAAAACAAAACGGAAGTAGCGACTTCGGAACCAGAAGTTGTGAATTTAAAGCCTTTTAAAGAACATTTCTTGGACAAAACTTTTTAAATTAACTTTTAAACATTTTTCTAGTATTTTTAATAATTAGCAACTTGGCAATTAGAAAAGTTTTGAAGAAAGAAAGTGTGGATAATATTAAACATGTATTTTAATTTTTTAATAGTTAAACTTGCTTTCATAAACTTCAAATGCGTTTTCCTCAGAACGGTATTTTAAATAAAATGTTGAAACTTGAAATGTGATTTCTCAAAAAGTTCTTAAAATATTTTATTGCAAATTATTCTGAATGTTTTTCATATTATTTACTAGTGAATGACTTAACAGCTTTAAATTTGGATAATTTTTAATGATGTTACAATCATAGTTAGATATAAAGGTAATGAAAATTCGTTAAAAATGCAATGTGTATCATTTTGAAGGATCAAAACTTTTACCAAATGAAATTTAGCAAAGATTTTAGGTGATTCATTAGTCCAGTGTATAAGGAATGTGATGCGTCAAAAAATATTGAAATAATTTAATTTATTAAAAAAATTAAACCTTTTAAAAAACCCGATTTTTTCCTAAATTTTCTTCATTTATTAGAAATTTTATAAAAACTCCTTCAGGAATAAATTTTTTAAGTGCAATTCTCAATGATAATATAAAAATAAATCTAAAAATGTAGAAACATGAACTAGTTTCTATGTTTAAAGAAAAAAGTTATCCGAACGTAGACGGGTACCTTAAGTATCTTTATAATATAAAATTCTTCAGTCCGTGTGTTCGTAATTGTGTGTTTATTTCTTATACATAACCACACAGTTTGACTAAATGAATTCAATTTGATTCTAAACAGCATTCATTGTATCGGAAGACTTTAGAGGAGTGTGAAGATAAACAAATTATTGAGCTTTTACCAGATAATTCTCAGCCAAAAAACAAACCATTTTTTAACCCGCTTCGTAGAGTACTTAACAATTCTGGAAAATTAAAAATTTTACTAATCCCGTCATATGACGGGCTATATGCTAGTAATTGAATATTATATATATGTGAATTTTGTATAGCCGAATATTCACTTTATAGCCAAAAGAAAAAAGTAATCGAGCAGACAATTGATTTTTTAAAATTCTTCTCTACCATTTGTTTAACCTGCCTCATAGGGTACTTTACAATTCTGGAATATTAAAAATTTTACTAATTTTGTCATATAATGGGCTATATTCTAGTACTTAAGAATTCTTAAAACTTTTTTTCATTATAAATTTAAATATATCTCCAGGTAATTCCGATGTGGCAATTTTATTAAAAGTTTGTGTTACATGTGTTCAACCTGAAAAACAAATCTACAATAGTTTAGAAATTATCCTACCTCGTAGGGTATGGTTAGGGTGCTAGCCTTCGAAACCGAAGTTCGTGGGTTCAATTCCCACTATAGCATGGGTGTTCGTATCCCTTCGGAATCGGTTTTAAGCAGTAGGTCCCGGTTTCATTAGCTCTAGTGTTGCAAAAAGTAGACCGTAGCGATCCAAAACCAAAACAAAACTGGATAATTCTCAGCCAAAATACAATCCACAAAGGATACTTTACAATTCTGGAAAATTAAAAATTTTACTAATCCCGTCATATGACGGGCTATATGCTAGTAATTGGATATTATGTAAGTGAATTTCATATAGCCAAATATTCCCTGGCCGAAGGTTGGCCGATTGGTTAGGGTGCTGGCCTTCGGTACCGGAGTTCATGGGTTCGAATCTCACCGTGACATGGATGTTCGTAGCCGTTCGGAATCGGCTTTAAGCTGTAGGTCCCGGTCTCATTAGCTCTCCTGTTGCAAAATGTAGACCATACTACTCCAAACCAAACCAAATATTCGCTGTGTAGCCAAAAGAAAAAAGTAATCGAGCAGACAGTTGCTTTTTTAAAATTCTACTCTACCATCCCTATATTTCAAAGTATAATTATCCGCTTTCATTTTGAAAATCCCCGTACTTTAAAATTCCACTTTGACTAGAGTACAAAATTTCACTCGGAAAAAAAAAGTCTCCTCGACAAACGAAAACAAGCGCTTGGCAGTTTATTTATGCAGCCAACCGCAGACAAAATACACTTTTCTACCCTTTGCTTGTAAAACAACTCATGATTCATGCATGCATTGTATTGCAAATATTCCACTGACATGCATTTCCAGGCGACCGCTAATATTACTGCACGGGGCAGAGGGACTCGGCTATTATTTTTCAAAAAACTTCCGAAAATTGGGGGTTTTGTTTAGCTTTTCAGGAGGAACACTCGTTTATTGGGGGATTTTATTTTTTATTTTTTATTTTTTTTTGAAATTCAGGAAGTCTGAAATGAATCACGAGGTACGTGCGTCGAAAATGAAATTTCCCTTGGAGAGTGTGTCTCGCTTACAAATGACACTTTTTTCTTTCCCATTTCTGGATGTCCCGTCATTGCCATCATGACAGGGAAAAAAGGGAAAATATTTTTTTTTATAATTTCTATCTTTACTTTGCATCAAAGAAAGATACACTGCAAAAAATAGTAATACTACTAGGCATAAATTTTAAATCTATGAATCTATATATTTTAAAATCTACATTTTTTAAATAAATAAATTTTTTGTTAAAACATCGCTTTTTTTAATTTTTAATACTTATACTAAACGACACGGCAGACTTCCTCCTGAATAATGGCTTGAATCTGGAATGAATAGGGGCAACCATATTGGATTCTTTATGAGTTAGTGTTAACAAATTTCAAATCAAGTCTTTAAAACTTTCGAAATTCACCCCTTCTCCATTTTCGAGCGTTTACCCATTATTGCAAGCCCTATTTTTCCCGGTTAAGAACAGGCGTTTAAGTTTATCAATATATCACTAATAAATAGGTAAAAATACCTTTTTTTCTAGTATCATGACGTCATTCCTTTAACCATCTCATTTAATGATTTCTTATTTTAAATTATTCCAATATCGTCGTCATTATTTCCATATGTTTTATGGCTCAATATAGATATTACGTATATAATTTTCTTTTATATTTGGCTTAAATAATAAATTAGCTATATTTTTAATAATTTTAAATTTAATCAATGATTATTTTATATTGCAATGAAAATTTTATCACCGGTATTAACAACAAATTTTTTTTCATTAAAGTCTAGGGGTCCATTTCATTGACTAATAAATATTTAGCGTTTAAATTATATGCCTTTGAAAATTAAGAAGTTTGTTTGTTTCTTATACATAACCATACGGTTTAACTAAAGGAATTCAATTTGATTCTAATTTGCATTCACAATTTTGGGAGACTTTAGAGTAGCATGAAGATAAACAAATTATTGAGCGTGTACCAGATAATTCTCAGCAAAAAAACAAACCTTTTTTTAATCCGCTTCGTAGGGTACTTTACAGTTCTGGAAAAATTGAAAATATTTTTTTATATTTTCTGTCTTTACTTTGTTTCAAAGAAAGATTCAACTTAAAAAATAGTAATACTAGGGATAATTTTTAAATGTATAAATCTATATATTTTGAAATCTACATTTTTAAAATAGATAATATTTTTTGTTAAAACCTCACTTTTTTAATTTTCAATACTTATACTAGACGACTCGACAGACGTTGTCCCGTTTTAACCCTGTAATTCCAAAAAGTTGTAAAATGTTTTTAAATAAATTTTAAATTGGACAGTTTAAGATGGAAAAGTTAGGAAAAAAATATTTTTAAAATACTTGACGCAATAACGATTCTTCCATGATTTTTAATTTTACTTAATTTAAAACTATTAATCTAATTATTCGAGTTGTTATAATGTTTTTTAGGGTTATTTAATAAACAACAATAAAATCCTTATACGAGAATCAGTCCTATGCTCTCTTTTTAATCTATAACGTTTTAAATCTATAAGTTTTCGTTAAAATTACATGTCTTTAAAATTTTAAAACATAAAAAACTCATCTATTTCTTTATTAAATAATGATTATTGCAAATGATTATTTAATTTGAATTATTTTAAAACTATTAATCTAATCATTCTTCGAGTTGTTATAATGTTTTTTAGGGTTATTTAATAAACAACAATAAAATCCTTATACGAGAATCAGTCCTATGCTCTCTTTTTAATCTATAACGTTTTAAATCTATAAGTTTTCGTTAAAATTACATGTCTTTAAAATTTTAAAACATAAAAAACTCATCTATTTCTTTATTAAATAATGATTATTGCAAATGATTATTTAATTTGAATTATTTTAAAACTATTAATCTAATCATTCTTCGAGTTGTTATAATGTTTTTTAGGGTTATTTAATAAACAACAATAAAATCCTTATACGAGAATCAGTCCTATGCTCTCTTTTTAATCTATAACGTTTTAAATCTATAAGTTTTCGTTAATATTACATGTCTTTAAAATTTGAAAACATAAAAAACTCATCTATTTTTTTTATTAAATAATGATTATTGCTAATGATTATTTAATTTGAATTATTTTAAAGCTATTAATCTAATCATTCTTCAAGGTTTTTTCCTATTATTTGTATGATTTTTAATAAATAATTAAAAAAAGCTTTATCATATTGTTTCATGCACTTTTCTTAATCGATATTTTTTAAAATCTGTAATTCTATACCCTTTTTTAAATCTATAAATGAATACTAAAATAACATTTCTTTATAATTTTAATGCATCCAATAATTATTTTTTTAGCATAGATATCATATCTATAAGTTAAATGGAGGAGGATATATGAGATGAAAAATCGAACTTTACTCAATCACAACAAATTAATGCTACTTTAATTAATTTTCTTTCTCTCCTTATCTTAAGCTATAAATTTTTAACAGTATAGTATAGGGAGGCCAACCTGCAGCTTGCGAGCCACATGCGGCTCTTTGAAGGATTATTTGTGGCTCTGGAAAAATGTACCCGAGTTCCCTTTTCATTTTTGTGTTATATTTTTAAAAAATATTACAACTGACGAAGCTCAGAGAATGCTGGGTAAAAAAGTCGGTCTTATTGGTGTTTTAAGAGACGATTATCAAATTCCACAATTCATACCGATTCACTGCATAATTCACCGACAACATCTCATTACAAAATATTTAAAATATCCTGATGTTATGAAAACAGTGTAACACATTGTAAATTACATTCGCGCCAATGCAAAAAATTATCAACAATTCAAAAATTTCCTTGAAAAATTAAATGATGATCTTCCAAATATCATTCAATAAACATAATTTATGTAAAAAATTTTTCAATACTTTTTTTTTCATATCTTTTAAATACGTATTTAATTGCGGCTCAGGAAAATTTTCAAATTTAGAAAAACGGCCATCCCTGGTATAGGAATTTCTATCTTATCGTAATAATTGTTATTCATTTGAACGTAAAACTATTTACTGTACTACTCACATATTTTACCCGGTTGAAAGGGAAAGTATATAACTGTCTACTAAATGGTTTTAGTATGGTTAGATTATTTGACTTCAAAAGTATAGAAAAGTATAATACCAAGCAATTATTTTCCCCTTAAAACTTTCTAATCGGGAACAACATTGGAGTGATCAGGTGGATTAGTCTGGGCAGTCATCTAGTTTCTATTATATTTCACAGGTGTCAATGGATGTAATAAAATAACAGAAAAAGGGACCGATTAACTCACTTGTCCCACTTCATATGATATACATATACATTTAAGCTGGAACACTCACAAGTACTAGTGTATTAGTAAATAAAAATTATTAAATCCAATAGAATGCAACGTCAGTCCAGAAGAATACAAACTTTCCTCTCAGGTGGCGTCTGTGTCTGAGAATTGATGGTGGATTTACCAATGAAAAATTTTGGTTTGATTTGGTTTGAAGCGATACTGTCTACTTTTGTGAATACGAGGACTAATAACGCCGAGACCTACTGTTTAATTTGATTTCGAACGGCTACGAAAGCCAAAGCCACACTGGAATTCGAATCCCTGAAGTCCGGTACCTAAGATGGCTCCCTGACCATTCGGTCATCTCTCGGTGAACGGAAAGTTTACCGTCAGTCTCTAGAGACTGATGCCATTCAAAGGAAAATCCTTCTGTCAGTCCCATTGGATTGATGTCGTGTTCAGAGTGTTAAAAAGACAACTTATTTTTAAAAAAATCTTTTCAACAAATAATACAATTAAAAATAACCCCTTCCGGTAAAATGACGAGTCTAGCTCGTCATTGGTTTTTCATTCCATACCGCACAATGACGAGCTACACTCGTCACGAGACTAAAGTTACTGATAAATATGATAATTAATTTAGTTTAAAATTTCTAGTGTACTGAATTATCAACACTTTTGTTACTTGTGGAAATCCCAGGTCACTATTACATATTGTTTATTTAAAGTTTCTTGGTACAAGTCACTGCCAAATTGATGAGTCAGAATAAAAGAAAACCTACTAAGAAATGCCGTGTGTGTTACAAGAATCAAATTAGAAGTGAGACTTCCTGGCGATGTAAACAATTCAGACTTCCTTTGCACTTTGTTTTGAAAATTACCACTAGCTTGAAGACTGTTATCTTAATTTTACCGCTTCTGATACTTAACACTATGTAAAAAGTGGATTTTAATTAAGAATATGTAAGAATTGTAAAATAAAACAAGTTTTTTAAATAAAAAATAAATGGTTACTTCACGCACAGTTTTTCATTATTAAATCGTACCGGAAGGGGTTAAGATATTTTCTGTTGAAAATCCCTGTTTTTTTATTAAACTCCTTACTGACAACAGCACGAAATTCCACTCGGAAAAATGCTTTTCGACAAAAGCAAAAGCAGGGCAATCTTATTAACTTACAAAAAGCATATTTTTTCTTCTTGCTAGCAAAACATCTCGTGATTCATGCACGTGTTGTTTTACATATATTTCATTGACATGCATTTCGAGACGACCTCTAATACAGTTCAGATCAAAGCAACTGAGTTATTATTTCTCAAAAACTTCCGGAAATTGAAGATTTTCTTTAAATTTTCAGGAGGAGCACTCGTTTATTAGAGATTTTTTATTTATTTTGGGGGGAAATTCAGGAAGTCTGAAATGAATCACGAGGTACGTGCGTTGAAACTAAATTTCCTTTGACGGTACGCAGTGCTTACAAATGACACTTTTCTTCTGCCCATTTCTGGGTGTCTGTCACTAACATGACAGAAAATCATGGGAAAATAAAAGAGAGTTGAAGGAATTTTTATTTTTATAATTTCTATCCCAGCTTTATACCGAAGAAAAATTAAATTGAAGAAAATAATAAACTAATTTTTATATACAGGTGTATGAAAATATTTCATGATTTTTTAAATTACTACTTATTTGTATCTCTATTAATCTACTCATAGCTTTTTGATAACATTTTACTTCACACTTAATTATGCAGTGACAGGCTATAAAGGATGCCACAAAAATTTGGAAATGAAATGTTAAGTTTATTCTGACAGCCCATGTTTGGATCTACCACAACAAAGCGTTTTACATTCTCTTATAAAGTGATGTGAGAGTGCAAGCAATCTAACCAATAAGAATGTTAAGAGTTAATTACGTGGAGTACGATAGAATCGAAACAAAGTTGAGTAAAGGAGTTATATAAGAATACTTGAGCTATGCAGAAATTAATTTCGCAAACTTCACCAATGATTAACACTGTTAAATTTTATATAAAGTCATTGTTATTTTGTTAAGAAGAGTGTGAATGTTATGCATGCTTTTGTTATTACTTTTTAACTAACATAAATCAAGCGAATCATATGATTTTTTATTACTTGAATCTTAAACTGTAAAACAAGTTATCTAATAATATTTTTGTTCTATTATCTTATATTGTATGCCTTAAACACTTAAACAGGATGTGTGTATACGCATTTCCAAGAGAACGTTGAAACTTACAAGCCTGAATTTTATTAGAAAGGTTCTTCATGGATCCTTACAGAACTACTCGAAGCTCTTTTCTCAGAACTCAGAGTATTAGATTTTTATTTTTGTTAAATTTAATAGATTTTCTCTTACACCTTTCACATTCATGTTGGTAGATATTATAAAATATGTCTCCAACATACTAAGGTACTACTTATTCATCAAAATTGTTATATAAAATATAAATATAGTAATATTTAAAAAGGGGTGCTTTTCCCTGCACTTAACCAAAGTGTATATCTATACCAGTCTACCTATTTATCAATATATATATATATATATATATATATATATATATATATATATATATATATATATATATAATATATATATATATATATATATATATATATATATATATATATATATATATATATATATATATATATATATATATATATATATATATATATATATATATATATATATATATATATATATATATATATATATATATATATATATGTGTGTGTGTGTGTGTGTGTGTGTATATATATATATATATATATATGTATATATATACATATATATATATATATATATATATATATATATATATATATATATATATATATATATATATATATATATACATATATTATATATTCCCGACACATGCAATCGGGAACTTATCCCGATTGCATGTACGCGTTCTTTTTTTTGTATTAAAAGCTATTCTGTACTTAATACATGATCTTCCCCATCTTTAACAAACGATACAAACTGCTAGACCTGCACCTTATGTGCTGATTAAGAACTGTCAATTATGCATATTTTGTTTACCATAAAAGAAAGACTTTTCAATTGTTTGGCTTCATGTATTAGCAGGCAGCTCTATCACGCTATCGAAGCTAAATCTAGGAAAACAACTTCCAGAAACTTAAAGATAAAAAATGATTACTGAGGAAACACTGATTAAAGCAAGGAAAAGTGGCAACGATTATGAAAAGTCTGATTGGGACTGTATTTTTGCAACATTATCATTTGAGTAGTTCGATAACATACAGAGAAGTATATATACATTAAAATTGAAAGCTTAAAACATTTACAGAAAATTTAAAACAGTACGTAAGTTTAAAATATTCATCACAATAGAATTGACTCTTCTCTTGTAGTAGGAATTGGTGTCAGAATTCAGAATTGTTGCCGTCTGCAATACTACCTTTATTAATAATATAAGAATTGGTCCAGCTTAAGGTACCGATAGCACAACCTATTTTAGGTTTTGTTGAATTTTTCTTTCACTTCCGAAAAAAGAAATTATCTGATACCTTATTTTGTCTGTATTGTTGATAAGTACACATTGCATAAATTTTTGATAAGTACACATTGTATAAACTGTTGATATGTACACATTGTATAAACACATATTTTTGTTGCAATTGGTATATTAATTACTCTTATAAAGTTTACGATTAAAGGGCCAGAGATACAATGTCAGGATGTATATTGAAATTACTGATTTATCTTTAGCTTGTAAATAGATAGGTGTTTGTATTTAATCTAATAGAGACAGAACAAAGGTTGAAAAGGAAGGTCGCTGCTAATCGATGCCAAAGTTCGTGGGTTTGAATACCCTCTTGGCATGGTTACTCGTAGCCATTCGGAATCGGCTTTAAACAGTTGGTCCCCTTCTCATTAGTTCTAGTGTAGTTAAATAGTAGACCATAGCACTCCAAACCAAACCAAACCCTAATATAAAAAGTGAACTAGAATACATAAAAAAATGAGATTTAGCTAAAGGGAACAAATTTTATTGCAGAAAAATGAAAAATTACAATATATGCGAAAATATTTACGCTCGATGTGTATTGAGTCCACAATATTTACCAACTGTGAATGATAAAAAAGATAAGCTATATTAATTATTAAAATCTAAATGTTTGCTGAATGCTTAACTAGTTTATCTTTAAAAAGAAGGGGAAAATGTAAATGTTGAAGCTTTTGTATATTCTGTATGAAACTGGCCGGAGGCACAAGGTAGATTGTCTAAATATTTTTTATTTACATTCATTTAAATGTAAATGCCATTGGATTAATTCTTTTGATAAAAGTTGTTGAGATTTAAAACAGGATTGAGTACATTTGAGACAAATAAACGGAAAATCAAAGCAATTTATGGGATACAGTTTTTTAAAGATCGGCTTTAGCTTGTTAGCTCTTACACCTTCCTTATTTATTATGCACTTATACACTATGCAAGCAAGTCTATAAACAAAAACGATTTTTTTTTCAAATTTAAATATATAGTATTTTAAACATCGAAGGATCAAGGTGTATATATATATATATATATATATAAGTCCAAAGTATAGCAAGTTTTTCTTCTTATGATGAAAAATCAAGGATTTTCCAAATATTGACAGGAATTATTCCTTCATAGGCGTTAGAGAAATCGGTAACAAATCGGTGTAAACGAAAATATCTATGTATGCATGTTGTATATATATATTCATGTTTGCTGCTGTGAGTT
>CM063500.1:92922439-92932439 GCA_032207245.1 Pardosa pseudoannulata
TAGATTTATTTTATATATAATCATAGAGAATCGCACTTAAAAAATTATTCTTGGAGAAGTTTTTATAAAACTTCTAATAAATGAAGAAAATTTAGTAAAAAAATTAGGTTTTTTGAAAAGGTATAATTTTTTAAAAAATTAAATTATTTCAATATTTTTTGACGCAACACATTTCTTATACACTGGACTAGTGAATCACCTAAAATCTTTTCTTAATTTACATTTGGTAAAAAATTTTGGTCCTTCAAGATCCTGCATATTGAATTTTTAACGAATTTTCGTTTCCTTTATATCTAACTATGAGTGTAACATCATTAAAAATTATCCAAATTTAAAGCATTTAGGTCATTCACTAGAAAATACTATCAAAAGTATTCATAATAATTTTTAACAAAATATTTTAAGATCTTTTTGAGAAATCTCATTTCAAGTTTCAACATCTTATTAAAAATACCGTTCTGAGAAAAACGCATTTGAAGTTTATGAAAGCAACTTTAACTATTAAAAAATTAAAATACATGTTTAAAATTCCCTACACTTTCTTGTTTCAAAACTTTCTAATTGCCTAGTTGCTGATTATTAAAAATACTAGAAAAATGTTTAAACTAACCTTCAATAAAATTTAAAAAGTTTTGTCCAAAAAAGTATCTTTAAAATTCTTTAAATTCACAACTTCCAGTTCCGAAGTCGCTACTTCCGTTTTGTTTTGACAGCTGTCACTGATGTTTAAACACGGTAACTTTTCTTTAAAATGCCGTAGAGACAAAACATAACAGATTTAGAAGCCTAAAAGTTGAAATTTTACAATAGAGAAATTTTTAAAAAATTATGATTTTTGGCAAGAAAAAATGACGTTTTTAACGTAGACGGATAACTTAAGAGAAAATAATAAGCAAAGAATTAATTAATTTTTGATAATTTGATTGTTTTAACACTATTAAGAAGTAATTTCATTTAACAAATAAATTAAAAATTTAACTAAATTAGATCACAATTTTGAAAAAAAATATTTATTTACAATTAGAATGAAAATCAGAGTTATATTTTATTCATTACTTTAGAAAATTTTTTGTTAATTATTGCTATGCATTTTTAATGCAGCTGGCTACAAATTTAATTTTCTAATATTTTTTACTTAAAATATTTTTTAATTATCGTATTATTTTAATTAAAAACCGCTTAGAGCTATACCAAATTATATTACATAAGCTGTATTTAACATAATTTAATACAGGTATATTAATTAGATATATAAAAATTAAATATTTATCAAAGTAATCAAAGACAATTTTATTAATTAAAATACAATTATAAAAATTGTTAAACACAGAAACAATCCCATTTGTTGAACTACCCATAGAATTTCGAGAAATAAATGTTTTGCTAGAGATAAACTAAAGAACAAACAAATAAATATTATATTTCTACGCGTATAGAATTATTGTTATAAAAAGCTTAATGCATCAATAATTTTATAGTGGAAAAAATAAAATATTTATCTATCTTTATAACAATGTGAAAACATTAAGAATGCATTAAACAAACTTTTTAAAAAGTTATTCCTCATTTTAATGAAATAGCAAACCTAATCTGAAAAACTAACCGAGTAACACAAAACTGTCAACCCATTTAACAAAACAAACTGCTCTTATTGATTGTAAGAAAAATCATACAATTTCACGCCCTTTAATAGGAAACCAAAGTTTTTAAATAGTTTTTGCCATCACGAAATTATTACTGACAGATATGTCTGTAACAATTTTTTTTAGTTTCGTTAAAAAAATTAATTGTAGGATTCTTTAGATTCTTTACAGTAATCTACCCACAAATTTAACCGACAAAACTAGTACTAGCAGCATGGAAAAACAAAATCCATGATGTTGTACATAACTTTTCAAAGTTATCCATTCATGTAAAACATTTTAATTTGTAAAAGATAAATATTGTTTTTTAATTACATGCTTTCAAAAAATTGAATGAAGTAAAATAATTTTGTTCGTCAAGTTAGAAAAAAAAAGCGAGTGACAGAAAAAATTGGACTTGGAAAAAAAACTAATTTTTTTTTAGTGGAAGGAAAAACAGAGATAGCGATTCTTGTTAAGTTATAAAATAACATGCATATTATTAAAAATACTGTTCTGAGAAAAATGCATTTGAAGTTTATGAAAGCAACTTTAACTATTAAAAAATAATAATTTATGTTTAAGATTCTGCACTTTCTTGCTTCAAAACTTTCTAATTGTCAAGTTGCTAATTGTTAAAAATACTAGAAAAATGTTTAAACTAATCTTCATGGAAATTTAAAAAGTTTTGTTCAAAAATGCTCTTTAAAGGCTTTAAATTCACAACTTCCGGTTCCTAAGTCGCTACTTCCGTTTTGTTTTGACAGCTGTCACTGATGTTTAAACACTGTAACTTTTCTTTAAAATGCCGTAGAGACAAAAATTAGTTGTAGGGTTCTTTAGATTCTTTACAGTAATCTAGCCACAAATTTCACTTACAAAATAAGTACTAGCAGCATGGAAAATAAAAAAATGTTGTTGTACATAACTTTTCAAAGTTATCCATTCATGTAAAACATTTTAATTTGTAAAAGATAAATATTGTTTTTTAATTACATGCTTTCAAAAAATTGAATGAAGTAAAATAATTTTGTTCGTCAAGTTAGAAAAAAAAGCGAGTGACAGAAAAAATTGGACTCGGAAAAAAATAAACTAACTTTTTTTTTAGCGGAAGGAAAAACAGAGTTAGCGATTCTTGTTAAGATATAAAATAACAAGCATAAAAACAATTTAATTATTTAAAGTGATTTAAAGCAAGACAAAAAAATTATTTTTTACTAAACGGGATAAAACTGTCACAAATTGGAAAAACAAAATTAGCCTTTAAAAAAAAAGCAGGGGAGAAACAAAATTTTCCAAATTCCTGAAACATTTAAAAACGCATTCTATGAAGATTGTAAAAGTAGTAAACACTATCAATTTTAATTAAACTAAAGGTATGTTTCCCCTTATGACATCCCCTTATTTATTTCGACGTTAAACAAACGAATTACTTTATTTAAAGAAGCATAATGACGTGTTATATCATTAATCTGGGGATTTCTTTATTTCTCGTTTCAACACAGAAAAATGAAATTGAACATCATTAATGAACATTTAATTCCAAATTGAAACGAACGTTTCATTTCATCTGCGTCATGGCACATCTAAGAATGATGAACATTAAAAAATATATATTTCTCTTCTTAATCCTTCGTAAGAATTTCACTTCTTTTTCTTCAGACTCATACGCTAAGGAAATGTTTATTTTTATTCATTTGTTTATTTTTCATTTTATCTCTAATAAAACATTTATTTGTCGAAATTCTTTGGAAAGTTCACCAAACAGGATTTTTTCTATGTTTAATCACTTTTAATAAATGTACTTTTAATTAAAAACTAGCCTTTGATTACTTTAATAAATATTTAATTTTGTATATATTCAATTAAGAAATCTGTATTAAACCAGACTGAATGTAGCTTATACAATATAAATTAGTATTGCTCTAGTGGTTTTTTTAATTAAAGAATATTATAATTTAAGAAACAGTATATTGCAATTAATTTTTTTAGAAAATTAAATTTGTAAACCAACTATTCAATACATAGCAGAACTATTTTTAAAGTAATGCATAAAATATAACTTTGATTTTCATATTGATCGAAATAAATATCTCTCTCAAAATCTTCACTCTAACTAATTTCAAATTTCAAATCATTTATAAATGAATGTACTGCTTAATGATGTCAAATAAATCAAATTACCAAAAATTAATTAATTTGTTTATTATAATTATTTTATTAAAGATTTAAATGAATTATTAGAAGTAGCAACACGAGTATTTCTAAAATGTTGGCATAAATGTTTTGTTTCTCTAAAAGATGTATTTGATTTACTTTTAGAAATGAATTAATTTAGAATTTGATTCCATTTATATCTCAATGCAATGTTCTTTCAGTATTGCATTATATGTTTACTATCATATAGCCCGTCATATAACGTGATCAGTAAAATTTTTAATTTTCCAGAATTGTAAAGTACCCTATAAGGCAGGTAAAAAAATGGTTTGTTTTTTTGGCTGAGAATTATCTGGTATAATAATCTCAATAATTTGTTTATTTTTACTGACTTTAATTTATCTTACCATATTACGTGATATGAAGGAGAGCAGATGTTTTAATATTGACAGTGATTATTTCGCGGTATATATGAATGATGCCCAAAATTGAGCCAATCGATTGCAAACCGTGTGGTTATGTATAAAAGACAAACACACAACCGAACAAACTTCTTAATTTTTAAAGATATATAACTTAACGCTAGATATTTATTAGTCCGTGAAATACACTCCTAGATTTTTACGAAAAAAAAATTTCCACCTTTGTCTAATAAGGATCTGCAAAGTACTTTGCAACTTTTGAATAACAATTTTCTGATTATTGTCAGTTATTGGGCAACCATAACTCATGTAGTTAATTAGTTATCGTGTAGCAAGATTAATGTATTGTAACTAGCATGTACCCCTTCATATGACGGGATCAGTAAAATTTTTAATTTTCCAGAATTGTAAAGTACCCTATAAGGCAGGTAAAAAAAATGGTTTGTTTCTTGGCTGAGAATTATCTGGTATAATAATCTCAATAATTTGTTTATTTTTACTGACTTTAATTTATCTTATCATATTACGTGATATGAAGGAGAGCAGATGTTTTAATATTGACAGTGATTATTTCGCGGTATATATGAATGATGCCCAAAATTGAGCCAATCGATTGCAAACCGTGTGGTTATGTATAAAAGACAAACACACAACCGAACAAACTTCTTAATTTTTAAAGATATATAACTTAACGCTAGATATTTATTAGTCCGTGAAATACACTCCTAGATTTTTACGAAAAAAAAATTTCCACCTTTGTCTAATAAGGATCTGCAAAGTACTTGCAACTTTTGAATAACAATTTTCTGACTATTGTCAGTTATTGGTCAACCATAACTCATGTAGTTAATTAGTTATCGTGTAGCAAGATTAATGTATTGTAACTAGCATATACCCCTTCATATGACGGGATCAGTAAAATTTTTAATTTTCCAGAATTGTAAAGTACCCTATAAGGCAGGTAAAAAAATGGTTTGTTTTTTTGGCTGAGAATTATCTGGTATAATAATCTCAATAATTTGTTTATTTTTACTGACTTTAATTTATCTTGTCATATTACGTAATATGAAGGAGAGCAGAGGTTTTAATATTGACAGTGATTATTTCGCGGTATATATGAATGATGCCCAAAATTGAGCGAATCGATTGCCAACCGTGTGGTTATGTATAAAAGACAAACACACAACCGAACAAACTTCTTAATTTTTAAAGATATATAACTTAACGCTAGATATTTATTAGTCCGTGAAATACACTCCTAGATTTTTACGAAAAAAAAATTTCCACCTTTGTCTAATAAGGATCTGCAAAGTACTTTGCAACTTTTGAATAACAATTTTCTGACTATTGTCAGTTATTGGTCAACCACAACTCATGTAGTTCATTAGTTATCGTGTAGCAAGATTAATATATTGTAACTAGCATGTAGCCCATCATATGACGGGATCAGTAAAATTTTTAAAGGGATTATTAGAAGTTGCTCCACAAGTATTTCTAAAAGGTTGGCATAACTGTTTTGTTTTTCTAAAGGATGTATTTGATTTACTTTTAGAATTAATTTAGAATTTGATTCCATTTAAATCTCAATGCAATGTTCTTTCAGTATTGCATTATATGTTTACTATCATATAGCCCGTCATATAACGTGATCAGTAAAATTTTTAATTTTCCAGAATTGTAAAGTACCCTATAAGGCAGGTAAAAAAATGGTTTGTTTTTTGGCTGAGAATTATCTGGTATAATAATCTCAATAATTTCTTTATTTTTACTGACTTTAATTTATCTTGTCATATTACGTGATCTGAACTAGAGCAGAGGTTTTAATATTGACAATGATTATTTCGTGGTATATATGAATGATGCCCAAAATTGAGCGAATCGATTGCCAACCGTGTGGTTATGTATAAAAGACAAACACACAACCGAACAAACTTCTTAATTTTTAAAGATATATAACTTAACGCTAGATATTTATTAGTCCGTGAAATACACTACTAGATTTTTACGAAAAGAAAATTTTTACCTTTGTCTGATAAATATCTGCAAAGTACTTTGCAACTTTTGAATAACAATTTTCTGACTATTGTCAGTTATTGGTCAACTATAACTCATGTAGTTCATTAGTTATCGTGTAGCAAGATTAATATATTTTAACTAGCATAAAGCCCGTCATATGACGGTATCTGTAAAATTTTTAATACTCAAGAATTGTAAAGTACCATATAAGGCAGATAAAAAATGGTTTGTTTTTTGGCTGAGAATTATCTGGTACACGGTCAATAATTTGTTTATCTTCATACTCTTCTGGAGTCTTCCGATACTGTGAATGCAATTTGGAATCAAGTTGAACTCATTTAGAAAGATAATTCAAAGTTTTCATAGCTAAGTCAAAATTATCGTTAAATTCTTCCGGGTTTTTTTTGGCATGGCAATTAATGGAAGTAAAGGAATGAAACTATCATTTCCACTGCACCTTGGGTGTAGATAAAATTTGTTGTTAACCCTCTGACTGCTCAATTTGTAAACCGAGATCTCTTTTAATATTGCGTATTTTTTTGTTGCATAGTTCAAGTATATATATATATATATATATATATATATATATATATATATATACATACATATATATATATATATATATATATATATATATATATATATATATATGTATGTATGTATTTATATATATATATGTATACATATATATATGCATATATATGTATATATATATATATATATATATATATATATATATATATATATATATATATATATATATATATATAATATATATATATATATATATATATATATATATATATATATATATATATATATATATATATATATATATATACATATATATATATATATACATATATATATACATATATATATATATATATACATATATATACATATATATATATACATATATATATATATATACATATATATACATATATAATATATAAATATATATATATATATATATATATATATGTGTATATATATGTATATATATATATATATATATATATATATATATATATACATATATATATATATATATATAATATATATATATATATATATATATATATATATATATATATATATATATATATATATATATATATATATATATATATATATATATATATATATATATATATATATATATATATATATATATATATATATATATATATATATATATATATATATATATATACATATATATATATATATATATATATATATATATATATATATATATATATATATATATATATTATATATATATATATATATATATATATATATATATATATATATATATATATATATATATATATAATATATATATATATATATATATATATATATATATATATATATATATATATATATATATATATATATATATATATATATATATATATATATATATATATATATATATATATATATATATATATATAAATATATATATATATATATATATATATATATATATATATATATATATATATATATATATGCAAAGGCCGAATGTGCTTCTTAATAAAGTAAGAAAAACACATGCCCGTGGAAATCGCGGGATGAGCAGTCAAAGGGTTAATACCGGTGATATAATTTTCATTGCAATGAAAAAATAATCGATGATTAAATTTAAAGTTATCACATAAGTACCTAGCGCCGTTCTCACCAAAGTCGTTTAACAGCTAACCGCGATTAACCCATGGCATCAACCAATGGTGGGACGCAATTCTTCGTTTAAACAGAGATTAATTGCGGTTAGCCTTTAGTTGGCGAGACCGGCCCTTAATCTATTATTTAAGCCAAATATAAGAGAAAATTATTTACGTAATATCTAAATTCAGTGATAAAAGGTATGAAAATAAGGCATAATTTAAATAATTTAAAATACGAAATGATTAAATGAGATGGTTAAAGGAATGACATCATAATACTAAAAAAATGTTATTTTTACCTACTTATAATGTGGTAAATTGATACATTTAATCACCTGCTGTTAACGGGGGAAAATAGGGCTTAAAATAATGGCAATAAACGTATAATAAAGTTTTCATAGCTAAGTCAAAATTATCGTTAAATTCTTCCCAATTTTTTTTCCGCGGTAATTAATGAAAGTAAAGAAATGGAACTCTCATTTCCACTATACCCTGGAGGTCGATAGAATTTGTTGTTAATACCGTTGATAAAATTTTCATTGCAAAAAAAAAATCGATGATTAAACTTAAAATTATCATATATGCATCTAATCTATTAACACACAAACTAACGAACTTCTTAATTTTCAAAGATATATAACTTAAACGCTAGATATTTCTTAATTATTTCTTTTTTTAAATTATTTAAACATCGCGTGAGTTACTTTCATACGTTTTTTCACTACACTTAGATACAACGTAAATAATTTTCTTTTATTTTTGGATTAAATAATAGATTAGGTACGTATGTGATAATTTTAAATTGAATCATAGATTACTTTTTGTTGCAATGAAAATTTTATCACCCGTATTAACAACAAATTCTTTTCATAAAAGTCTCGGAGTCTATTTCACGGACTAATAAATATCTATTGTTTAAGTTATGTATCTTTGAAAATAAAGAAGTTTGTCCCTTTGTGTATTTCTTTTTTATTTTTGGATTAAATAATAGATTAGGTACGTATGTGATAATTTTAAATTGAATAATAGATTACTTTTTGTTGCAATAAACATTTTATCACTGGTATTAACAAGAAATTCTTTTCATAAAAGTCTCGGAGTCTATTTCACGGACTAATAAATATCTATTGTTTAAGTTATGTATCTTTGAAAATAAAGAAGTTTGTCCCTTTGTGTATTTCTTTTTATACATAACCGGTTCGAATAAAAGAATTCAATGTGATTCGAAACTGCATTTACAGTATCGGGTGACTTTAGAGGAGTATGAAGATAAACAAATCATTGAGCATGCACCAGATAATTCTCATCCAAAAAAACAAACCATTTTTTTACCTGCCTCAGAAGGTACTTTGAAAAATTAAAAATTTAACTAATCCCATCATATGGCGGGCTATATGCCAGTATACACATAAAAATCTATAATAAAATCAAAATTGCACTTACTGTATACAAAATACGATATCTTGGAAAACTGATACCTAGAAATAAATTGTTAAAAAAAAGTCATTTTTATAACGTAGCAAAAGCAGGTTAACACTGTCGACGAAATCAAAACACATTATTACCCTCGAATTTCTATACTTATGACCGTAATGAAACCAGTGTCACGCAATAACAGATTTCGTTTCGTGATAAAATCTTACATATTTTCTCCCAAAGAAAATTAATTTACGTAAAAAAATAGATAAAAAAAATATAAATTTTACATTTGCGTATTTTTACTAAATTTGCATAAAATAATGATATTTTGTTAAAACTTGAATAGTTATTACGGAAGAAAAAAAACTTTTAATTTCAGTTTCTTTACTTTATTTTATGCTTTATGTTTATTTCGTAGGGAAACTTCAGACTGCTTTCTACAGACAACGTATTTTCGTGTCGTAACAGCTTCACTGTGCTTGATTACAGTACTTACGTAAATCTGGAACGCCGTGCTTTGGAAATTACGCCATTAAGCTTTGCCGCTTGAAATAAAAAGAATAGTTTCAGTCAGTATAATTATGTATAATTAGGGGCTTAAAATTCAAGAAAAATTTCTTGCGGTAAAAATTTTGGATTTACAAAAATGCGCAACAGTGTTTTATTTTGTTTTACTTAATTA
>CM063500.1:92947439-92949939 GCA_032207245.1 Pardosa pseudoannulata
GTGTATGTATATATATTTATATATATATATATATATATATATATATATATATATATATATATATATATATATATATATGTGTGTGTGTGTGTGTGTGTGTGTGTATGCATATATATATACATGTATACATACGTGTATATACATAAACATATATATGTATATATATATATATATATGTATATATATATATATATATATATACATATGTATATATATATATATATATATATATATATATATATATATATGTGTGTGTGTGTGTGTGTGTGTGTGTTATATACACCCCTTGAAATAAGATATTTCAAGGCTGAGAAAATAGATATCAAAGAATGAGAAAATTAGAGAGGTATCTAGGCGAAATAAATTTTGATATATTACAAACAGACACAGATATATATATACATATATATAAATACATATATATATAAATATATATATGAAATACATTTATATACATAATACATACATATATGTGTATATATGATATATACATTTGTGTTAATGTGTTTGATTTTGTTTAGTTTAAAATACTGCTATGAAATCTTTACAGTTGGGAGGGTAGTTTAACTGGCATCTTAAAGTTTATTTTGAATGGCTGCAAACATCTTTACCAAAAGTAGGATTCGAACCTGCCGCTGGACTCATGGTTTCAAATGGCATCTCCCTGCTTATTTGGACTTCTATTAGTTATATATGAACATACCTATATACATACTTGTGTTTCTGCATACATATTTATATAAAAGGTGGTCTACATGTGTACCAAGTATAAATGTGGTATTTTCATCTCAATGGATCATGTTGAACTCTTATTATCCTTGTATATACATATATACATTTATATATAAAGCATCTTTTTCAGTATACCCTTTCGTAGTTATTTTTCTTATTCAAATAGCAATAGTGAACAATATTATATTAAAAATACAAGTTAAAAAATGAGAATACTTTACTCTGTATCATGTAAGTTCTTCTGAAGTAAAATTAGACAGGAAAGGACAGACACTTACCTAAAAATATAAAAGTAATAATTAGTAAAGTTGTAAAATTGATTAAAATATGTTTGAAACAATATATTTGTATGGAAACAGTCTACAGGTATCATTTTAACACATTGTGTGCGGGTACATTTCGCCGCGAAATTGTACCAGGAGCGGGCTTTTTGAGCGTAAATTTAGTTATTCAGTTAAATCTCAATAGATCGAAAATTATTTAAATTTTTAACCAACTCTTCGTATTTTATATTGAAATATATAAATAAATATATAACTAGAAATATATAAATAACAGCTATAAAATTTTTGCAAACAAAAAATATATTTTTTAGTGGATAAATTTATAATAGTATCGTAAATATGAAAATTCAAATAAAAATAGTACTATATAGTTTTAATGTTTTCGAATTATGTTATATATAAACATTTTTACATTACATAAAAAAATGAAAAGAGCAATCATGAAACTAATAATGTAAAAACTAGTTTTTATTTATCTAAATTTTTCCAGAACGTATGGAGTAGACAAGAACATTCGGCTTCGTTTTCCTGTATATAACGTTATTTTTGTAGCCACAAACAACCCATGTTGTTACACTAACCCGTACTAGTACGTCACCAGCTCTCAAGTACCAATCGTCAAAAAACGTACTAGTAAGTGTCCCGCATACAAAGTGTTAATTAATTTAATAATATCTGATTGGAATATAAATGTATTTTTGTAAGTAAATTATACAATGAAAGTAATCTTTTTATAAAACGTAAAAACTCCAAATATGAAAGTTTATAGAAGTTTGTTTAGCAAAAGTTACACTCATATAATTATTATACATATTTACATTATGCTGCACGATCTGTTTTAAGATTTTCTCTCTTTAAATCTCTATTTAACATGATTTCTCAGAAGCAACATGTGCTTTCATTGGTTCTTAAAGGAAATTTTTTTTACCTTTAACCAATTAAAGATTTTAAATAGATTCATCGAGTAGTTAAATATTTCTAAGTAACAATTCAACTCTTCCTCAGCAAACTGTGAAAATTGTCTACTAGGAGTCAACTACAATACTTGTTAAATAATAACCCCAATGCAAAATTGATGATAAATTGTCTCATAGGAGTAAAAAAATACACATTGAACTATAGCTATTATGCAAAACTGGTGAAAAGTTGTCTGGTAGGAATCAATGAAAATAAATGGTAAATTTAACTACTAAGCAAAATTAGTGAAAAACTATCTCATAAGAGTCAATAAAAATGCATGTTGACTTTAAGCTATTATGCAAAATTAGAGTTAAACGACAAATATTTTATTTTCAATTTTAAAAATGATCATCTGACATTGTACATACGCACACGCACACACACACTGTAAGGAAAATTCTCAAGGGGTTTTCAAATCTGAAGACAAAGGCTAAAAATTCCCGCGTTGTTTTGCATTCCTCTTTTTAAATCCTAATCTAAATTGACCACTAGGACTACAGTTTACGCCCTCAGATAAGGGGTCT
>CM063500.1:92959939-92967439 GCA_032207245.1 Pardosa pseudoannulata
GCAGTGTCGTATTAGAAAAAGGAAAAGAAAATTTTAAAAATTATACACTGATGTCGGCAAAAAGTGAAATAGCAAAATGAAATAACAATTACCTATTTAGTGATTTCCAGATGTAATGTTTTGTAGTGCCATGGTCTGCATGTGGTTGAAAAAGTAAAAACTAACTTTTATAAATTATACACTGAAATCTCCAACCAAAATGTCAAATAGCAAAATCAAAAACAATTTCCTATTTAGTGGTTTCCAGAAGTAATATATATTGTAGTGCCACAGTTTGTACGTGGTAGTAAATGTAAAAGAAAATTGTCAAAATTATACACTGAAGTTGACAACGAAAAAGTCAAATAGTAAATTCAAAAAACAATTTCCTTTTTAATGTTTTTTAGAAATAATGTATTGTACTGTCGTGGTTTGCACGTGTTAGAAAAAGTAAAGAAAAATTTAAAGAATATACACTGAAGTCGATAACCAAAAAGTCAAATAGCAAAATAAAATAATAACAATTTCCTATTTTGAGGTTTCGAGAAGTAATGTATTGCAGTGTCGTGGTTTGCACGTGGTAGAAAAAGTAAAAGAAAATTGTAGAAATTATACAATGAAGTAGACAACCAAAAAGTCAAAAACCAAAATCAAATAACAATTTCCTATTTAGTGGTTTCCAGAAGTAAAGCATTGTAATGTCCTCGTTTGCACGGGGTAGAAAAAGTAAAAGAAAAATTTAAAAATTGTATACAGAAGTCTACAACTAAAAAATCAAATAGCAAAATCAAAAAAAAAAAAAAAATTCCCTATTTAGTGGTTTCCAAAAGTAATATATTATAGTGCCGTGGTTTGCACTTGGTAGAAAAAGTAAAAGAAAAATTTTAAAATCGTATACTGAGTCGCCAACCAAAAAATCAAATAGCAAAATAAAAAAAAAATTCCGTATTTAGTGGTTTCCAAAAGTAATATATTATAGTGCCGTGGTTTGCACTTGGTAGAAAAAGTAAAAGAAAAATTTAAAAATCGTATACTGAAGTCGACAACCAAATAGTCAAATAGCAAAGTCAAATAATAATAACAATTTCCTATTTAGTGGTTTCCAGAAGTAATGCATTGTAATGTCCTGGTTTGCACGGGGTAGAAAAAGTAAAAGAAAAATTTAAAAATTGTACACAGAAGTCTACAACTAAAAAGTCAAATAGCAAAATCAAATAAAAAATTCCCTCTTTAGTGGTTTCCAAAAGTAATATATTATAGTGCTGTGGTTTGCACTTGGTAGAAAAAGTAAAAGAAAAATTTAAAAATCGTATACTGAAGTCGACAACCAAATAGTCAAATAATAATAACAATTTCCTATTTAGTAGTTTCCAGAAATAATGCATTGTAATGTCCTGGTTTGCACATGGTAGAAAAAGTAAAAGAAAAATTTAAAATTTGTACACAGAAGTCTACAACTAAAAAGTCAAATAGCAAAATCAAAAAAAAAAATCCCTATTTAGTGATTTCCAAAAGTAATATATTATAGTGCCGTGGTTTGCACTTGGTAGAAAAAGTAAAAGAAAAATTTAAAAATCGTATACTGAAGTCGACAACCAAATAGTCAAATAGCAAAGTCAAATAATAATAACAATTTCCTATTTAGTGGTTTCCAGAAGTAATGCATTGTAATGTCCTGGTTTGCACGGGGTAGAAAAAGTAAAAGAAAAATTTAAAAATTGTACACAGAAGTCTACAACTAAAAAGTCAAATAGCAAAATAAAAAAAAAATTCCGTATTTAGTGGTTTCCAAAAGTAATATATTATAGTGCCGTGGTTTGCACTTGGTAGAAAAAGTAAAAGAAAAATTTTAAAATCGTATACTGAAGTCGACAACCAAATAGTCAAATAGCAAAGTCAAATAATAATAACAATTTCTTATTTAGTGGTTTCCAGAAGTAATGCATTGTAATGTCCTGGTTTGCACAGGGTAGAAAAAGTAAAAGAAAAATTTAAAAATCGTATGCTGAAGTCGACAACCAAATAGTCAAATAACAAAGTCAAATAACAATTTCTTATTTAGTGGTTTCCAGAAGTAATGCATTGTAATGTCCTGGTTTGCAAGGGGTAGAAAAAGTAAAAGAAAAATTTAAAAATTGTACACAGAAGTCTACAACTAAAAAGTCAAATAGCAAAATCAAAAAAAAAAAAAATCCCTATTTAGTGATTTCCAAAAGTAATATATTATAGTGCCGTGGTTTTCACTTGGTAGAAAAAGTAAAAAAAAAAAATTTTAAATCGTATACTGAAGTCGACAACCAAATAGTCATATAGCAAAGTCAAATAATAATAACAATTTATTATTTAGTGGTTTCCAGAAGTAATGCATTGCAGTGTCATGGTTTGCACATGGTAGAAAAAGTAAAAGAAAATTGTAGAAATTATTCAATGAATTCGACAACCAATAAGTCAAATAGTAAAATCAAACAACAATTTTTTATTTTGATGTTTCGAGAAGATATCGAATTTTGGAGGTTTATCTAAATTTGAAAAGCCCTGAAATGGTAATGGCACACGATATTTACTACTCGTTATTTCTGTACCGACGGAGAAAAATCGCTAGCAATGTATTGTCCAGGTTTCCAATTGTTAGCAAAAGAAAATAAACTTGTACAAATTAAACATTGAAGTAGACAACCAAAAAGTTAAAAAGCAAAATTAAATATCAATTTCCTATTTAGTGGTTTCGAAAAGTAATGTATTGCAGTGTTGTGGTTTGCACGTGGTTGAGAAAGTAAAAGAAAATAGTAAAAATTATACACTGAAGTCGACAACCAAATAGTTATATAGCAAAATTAAATAACAATTTCCTATTTAAATAATGTATCGTAGTGTCATAGTTTGCAACGGGTGGAAAAAGTAAAAAAAAAAAAATTAATTATACACTGAAGTCTCCAACCAAAAAGTCAAAAAATCGTGTTTGTTTTTCTTTAAATTGTGGTAACCTTTAACGACTTCGAGAATACTAAAATAATTTCTGATTACATCAGCTATCTTTATACAATTCCTTCCCATAACTTAGTTTTGCTTCTTAAGCATCATCAAGTGATTAATCTAAACAGTGTGATTGACTAGATCACATGTGCCCATACACCATTATATAAGTCAATGTAAAGCGACTTGGTAGGAGAGAGCGAAAGATGGATTGTCTGAACAAATTAAACATTTTTATTTCCAGTTAAGTATACTTTCATTCTCTAATAACTCCACTGTATTCAGCATGGATATTATAGTTTGCAGCGGGTAAAAAACCTATTACACACATTTATGTATCTATTAAAACGTAACCTTATTTCTCAATAACATAAAACATTTCATTGAGAAAACATCAAACGAATGTTTTATTTTTATCCAATTAATAAAAATCATTAGTTTCCTGTTTCACTCGCTACAGAAACATAAACCCACTCCAAAGATTTCTAATCTCAAAAACAGAATTCATTAATTACCAATCTTTCTCGTATTAAGAGTAATTACATTTAAATATAGCTCGATTCGTATAATTGTATTAAACATAGCTCCAATTGGACACAAAACGACATTTGTTGCTTGGTAAACAATTGTTCGTCTAATTAACTGCGAATGAAATAACTTCCTATTTTACAGATTCCACAAGGTTTCAGAATTTCCGGACTCGTCATAAATTTGAAAAGTCTCGAAATGGTAACGAGATGCATTAATTGCAATTCGTTATTTCTGCGCGGGATGACAGAAAACGCGAGTAATGACCGTTGTCTAGGAATGGACCGAAAACATAGTTTTGAGTCTCATCATTTCACGAGCAAACAGACTCACGCTGTCGAGAGTGCTTCGCATATTCGTTACTCCGTCGATGAACTCTTGTCGTACTTATTACGGGATTTGTCCGGAATTGCTGTCATTATAATCAGAACTATGGAATTACTTGTGTCGAGTGCACATAACAAGATCTGAATTACTCTCCCTGCGGCAGTAGACGAAAATTTTTGAAGTAGAATTTCAGCTCTTCGCTTCAAAAATGACTGGTCCTTTAAAAAAACTACTTGTTATTCAGAAGCAGTGTTACTTTTAATTTTGCTTTTTAGGTAATATGCGTAGAAATAATTTTATTACTCCGTAGAGAAAATTATGGGAACAAATTACATTTCTCTACGTATTACAGGCATTTCAGGCATGACTCTCAATATAATGACTATGGCATTGCTTGTTTTAATTAAACTTAACTAGGTATAGTTTACTCCAGATTTATTGTCAGTAAATGCAAACATTTTCTGTGTACATTTCACACAAGCAATGTCATAATTTTAATTATCACATCCTCTACGTATTACAGGCACATCCTACATCACATTTCTCTACGTATTACAGACTTTTCTGTCACTACTCTTAATATAATGACTATGGCATTGCTTGTTTTAATTACCCTTAACTAGGTATGGTTTACATTAGATTTATTGTCAGTAAATGCAAACATTTTCTGTGTACATTTCACACAAGCAATGTCATAATTTTAACTATCACATCCTCTACGTATTACAGGCACATCCTTCATCACATTTCTCTACGTATTACAGGCTTTTCTGTCATGACTCTAAATGTAATGACTATGACATTGCTTATTTAACTATCCATAACTAGGTATAGTTTACTCTAGATTTATTGTCAGTAAATGCAAACATTTTTTGCATACAATTCACACAAACAATGTCATAATTTTAATTATCACATCCTCTACGTATTACAGGCACATCCTACATCACATTTCTTTACGTATTACAGGCTTTTCTGTCATGATTCTCAATATAATGACTATGGCATTGCTTGTTTTAATTACCCTGCACCTAGGTATGATTTATTCTAGATTTATTGTCAGTAAATGCAAACATTTTCTGTGTACACTTCACACAAGCAATGACATAATTTTAATTATCCCATACTCTACGTATTACAGGCACATCCTACATCACATTCCTGTGCGTATTACAGGCTTTTCTCTCACGACTCTCAATATAATGACCATGGGATTGCATCTTTTAATTACCCTTACCTAGGCATGATTTACAATAGATTTATTATCAGTAAATGCAAATATTTTCTACGTACACGTCACACAAGCAATGCCATAATTTTGATTATCATATCCTTGCTAGAGACTTATAATTATAATAAGTATTATTAATATCACACTATGGGGTAACAGTTTCAAAAGGTAAAATAATTCCCATAATCGACTTGAATTTTACTTCCTTATGTGCTAAGCAATCCAGTTTTCTGTATTACCCCTTTAATTTATTAATCAAGTGTTGCATTGACTATAAATTTACTCCAAATGTTGTTTGAATTGGCGAACATTCCGAAAAGCCACTCTATAATTGCTACACTGTTTATTTGGTCTTGATTACTCCAACATTTATGTTAAGTAAATCAATAGTTCTGCAATATCTCTTTTGGTACAACGAACAAGTTCAAAGATGCATATAGGTCTTTTATGAACATCATATCAAATGCAGTTACTTGACATAAGGCCAACTTATTGTTATGTAAATACATACTTTGTTGTATTGCTTATAAGTGTACTATCAAAATTAGGTACAGTTCTACCACTAAAGTAACATTTTTAGCCGTTGTTTAAAAACGTTGCCACTCTAATTACTATCCTTTTGTAACTTCTACCTCATAATTTATATAAACCAAAAATTATACAGTATACATTACACTTGCATGTTATATTAATGGTGGATACAAATCCACCATTAATATAACATCTTTTGTCAATTATTTAAAAACGTTGCCGTATAAAGGCATACCTATTCAATTGCCTTTAATTCGTGGACCTTCTGAGTAACATACTAAAGTATCTTTTTCTGTCGGATCCAAGAAAATGATGCACATATACCCTTTTTGTGCTTAATAACTAAATGTGAAAGCTTAATCATTTCATTTCGCGTGACTTATTCACACACATACATCAATAAATGTTTCCTTTCCGGAATTTGCCGAACTAAAAAAAGGAAGATCAGAGTGAATTGGAACAGAACACGCGTAACTCTTCACTCTATTACACTCACACACACTTACATGTCGGAATCCACCGACAGATCTCTGTCACCAATTCAAGGTCACGGGTTTCGGCACCGATGACCACTCGTTAAAAGTGGTCAAGGGACCAAGGGATTCCACGCTCCACTTGCGGCCTCGCGATCTCCTAACGCCGATAAGATAGTTTTCTTTATTTATTAATTTCCTCTATGATTCAATTTCTTGTAGGATTAGCTTCCATTGAACCAGTGATGTGTTATGAACCGAAATGGATAAGCATGTAAGAGGATAGCTTTGGTATTGTCCAAGGAGAATAGTGTGATGTGTGAGATATAGACAACATACTAAGACATGATCGAGTAGTTACATTTATCGCAAAGCTCACTTTACGTAGTTTTTCTTTTTGGGGATTTTCTTTATTAATTTTCTCTTCTGATTCAATTTCTTGTAGGATGAGATTCTTTCAAATCAGCGATATTTTCTGCCCGAAATAGATAAGTCTATAAGAGGATAGCATTACTATTGTTTGAAATTTAGCCAAAATTGAAAGACCCGATGATCTGCTAGTAGCACATTTGGCACACTTCCCCATACCTGAATATGTATTTGTAGGATAATGTTCCTCCAAATCAGGAATATGTTATGACCGAAGGGGATAAGTATATAAGAGGATAGCATTAGTATTGTATAAAATTTTGGGAACATTGGAAGACCTTATTGAGCAATAACATCTTTAACACTCGATTTACGGTCCGAGCCAATTTGACTCATTAAAAATTTGATCACTATATAAATATATATATATATATATATATATATATATATATATATATATATATATATATATATATATATATATATATATATATATATATATATATATATATATATATATATATATATATATATATATATATATATATATATATATATATATATATATATATATATATATATATATATATATATATATATATATATATATATATATATATATACATATATATATATATAAAACTTTAATATCATTTTTCAAAAACATACGTTGGTTTTTAGTTAAGTAATAAAATATATGTAAGCTTCCATTCCTCTTCCCCGCAGACCCCTTCATTTAGCATTATCAAAAGTGGTGTACCTATTTTCACGGTTGTGAGCCAATTTGACTCATAGAATGGTTTAACAGTTAATCGCAGAACATGAAATTTATTGGTCCTATCAGGCCTGGGCAACAGTCAAGATTTTATTTTCCAATTGGCCGAAGAGCTAAGAAGTAAACATAGAGAAGAAGTCGAGAACACTTCCATTCCAATGACAGAAATTCATGCTACTGACGCGGGGATAATTGTCAAGCTCAACAATCATGCAAAAGACACAGATGTAGAAAACATTGTGCTAAATGTAATAGAAATGTTTGTGGAGAATGGGTTTCAAAAACATATTTCATATGTAAAAAATGTTTTCGTG
>CM063500.1:92979939-92982439 GCA_032207245.1 Pardosa pseudoannulata
CCAAATATTATATTTTTCTAACAAAAAAAGGTAAATTGATTTGAAATAAACTATTTTGTATTATCATTTGATATGAATCACACATTACTGCTATTACTCATACCATAAAAGTGCACAAAAATTTAAAACCAAACGATTGTCTACTATTTAAAATAGCTCACACAATATTATTTAAAAAACAAATGATTGCTTATTATCAGTCAACATAAATCACCTAATATTACTTTTACTTTTATATATAAGTCAAAAAATACTTGATTTAAATAATTATGTATTATTATTTGAAGTAAGCCATACAATGTTACTTTTACACGTAGAATTAAAGTAAAAATCTTGTAATAAGGTATTAGGTAAAAGAGTTTGATATAATCACTGAGTATTATTTATCTTCAGAAAAAGAGAAAAAGTTCGATTTGAAATAAATTTTCATAACATCATTAAAAGTAGTTCTTAAGTCAATATATACATTTTCATAATTGAACACTTTGAACGTTTATATATCATCAGTTAAAATAAATGCCCCCGATACTATAATAACTTTAAGCATGCAAGAGATACATTCGATACAATGCATTCGATATTAATGATTATATAATATCAATTGACATAATTTAAACAATGTTATTTTTACTAGTAAATAAAAATGAAAAATATCCTAATAAATGGTTTTGTACTACCATTTGAAATATTTGATCCGTTATTACATTTACTCTTCCAATAAAAGGGAAAAATAAATGATTAAATGATTATGTACTGTCATCTGAAATAAATTACAAAGTATTATTTTAACACCACTATAAAAGTAAAAATATATTGCTTGAAACCAGCAACTATTTATTATCTGTCAAAATGTATCACCCAATAACATTTTTCTTCTTAATATGTGTCAAAAATATTTGAAGTAAACGATTATGTAATACTGAGTAATTTTACGGATATTAAGTAATTTGAAAGAAGTCACATTCTGTTATTTTTACTAGTAAATAAAAATGAAAAAAAAAATATTTGAAACAAACGATTATGTAATACCATTTGAAATAAGTCACACGCTGTTAATTCTACTAGTATATAAAAGTTGAAAAAATATTTAAAACAAATGATTATGTACTATCATTTGAAATAAATCACATACTGTTATTTTTACTAGTAAATAAAAGTTGAAAAAATATTTTAAGCAAACAATTAAGTATTATCATTTGAAATAAGTCAAACACTGTTACTTTTAATAGTAAATAAAAGTTTTAAAAAATATTTTAAACAAACGATTATGAACTATCATTTGAATTAAGTCACACACTGTTAATTCTACTAGTAAATAAAAGTTGAAAAAAATATTTTAAACAAACGATTATGTACTATCATTTGAAATAAGTCAAACAGTGTTACTTTTAATAGTAAATAAAAGTTTAAAAATATATTTTAAACAAACGATTATGTACTATCATTTGAATTAAGTCAGACACTGTTAATTCTACTAGTAAATAAAAGTTGAAAAAATATTTCAAACAAATGATTGTGTACTATCATTTGAAATAAGTCACACACTGTTACTTTTACTAGTAAATAAAAGTTGAAAAAAATATTTGAAACAAACTATTATGTACTATCATTTTAAATAAATCTCACACTGTTGTACTTCTACTAGTATATAAAAGTTGAAAAAATATTTGAAACAAACGATTATGTACTATCATTTGAAATAAGTCAAACAGTGTTACTTTTAATAGTAAATAAAAGTTGAAAAAATATTTCAAACAAATGATTGTGTACTATCATTTGAAATAAGTCACACACTGTTACTTTTACTAGTAAATAAAAGTTGAAAAAAATATTTGAAACAAACTATTATGTACTATCATTTTAAATAAATCTCACACTGTTATTTATAATAGTAAATAAATGTTGAAAAAAAAATATTTCAAACAAATGATTATGTACTATCATTTCAGATAAGTCAAACTGTTAATTTTACTAGTAAATAAAAGTTGAAAAAAATATTTTAAGCAAAACATGAAATACTATCATTTAAAATAAGTCACACACTGTTAATTCTACTAGTAAATAAAAGTTGAAGAAAATATTTAAACAAACGATTATGTACTATCATTTGAAATAAGTCACACTGTTACTTTTACTAGTAAATGAAAGTTGAAAAAATATTTGAAACAAACGATTATGTAGTATCATTTGAAATAAATAATGAATTATAATTTTTACTTTTCCAATAAAAATGAAACAAAACATTTCTGTATTATCGATAAGATAAGAAATATTCTATACTATCATCTGAAATAGCTCATGCAATGTTATTTTAACATTCTGCATAAAAGTAAAGCTATATTACCTGAAACAAATAATTATTTATTATTTGTCAAAATGTATCGCCCAATATTAATCTTACTCTTAATATGAATCAAAAATATTTAATCCAAACAATTAGGTATAATACTTTAAAATAAGTCACACAATATTACTTTTACTCGTAGAATAAAAGCGAAAA
>CM063500.1:92989939-92997439 GCA_032207245.1 Pardosa pseudoannulata
ATCATTTAGAAATTATATCGAGACCTACTGCTTACATCTTATTTCAAACATTTTCAAATTTCAAAACTCACAAATTAATAGTTTGAGGGTTTGGAAGTTTTAAACAAATGGTCAGACAAGAATTCGTCTAGACGATAGAATTTACAATGCGAATTTGGCTTAAATACGATAAATTTATGATTACTAACGAAAAGAAATATATATATATATATATATACATATGTAAATAAGTATATACAAATATAAATATACACACATAAGCCTAATGTATCTCTGATCGGGTATACTATATTCTATAGGAAAGAACGTTTTAATCGCTTAAGTCATTTTAAACAAAATGAAATAAAAGAAAGATATCTACATACAAAAGTGTGTCTTAAATTCTTTTTCATCACATTTATGGCATCAAACGGGAAATTATATTTTAAAACTAAATGATGTCACTAAATGGAAAATCTGGAGACGTTATTTTCATATCTCCCAGTCCTCCTGTTTTACATATTTCTAATGCAAGTTAATACACAACGTATATATATATATATATATATATATATATATATATATATATATATATATATATATATATATATATATATATATATATATATATATATATATATATATATATATATATATATATATATATATATATATATATATATATATATATATACCTACATATATTCGCACATATATATATATATATATATATATATATATATACAGTAGAACCTCTTTTTAACGACCCCACGATACAACGCCCCCTTCGTTAGAACGACCATCTTAAAAAAGTCCCAATTATTTTACCATGGGAATAATGTTAATTTTTAATTATTACAACAACTCCAAGCGTAATATTTTTCGTTAGAGCGACTGCCAGTTTTAGACCGCAGATCTCATTACCAAATGGGCTATTTTAAAATTATTGTACTCTGATGCAACTTCAAAAAGCTTGTACTCCTCGCTTTGTGTCTGCTTAAAGCACCTTTTCGTCAGGTACGACATTGATGTCATAGGTAGATGACACTCTAGACACTAATGAAATGACCCAGATCTTCAGTGTCAAATTCCGGATCTTCAATTATCTTTCGATGAGTTAGTTGCGGTAGACGAAACGTTACAGTGCTGCGAAGAAAATTTGAATGAGGACTATTTTATTGCCCGTATTAGCTTAAATGAAGAAATCGGCGATTCCGACGAAGGAGAAAAAATTATGTATTTTGATATAACGATATACGATAATTTCATTGGTTCTTTTAAGCTCTGATGTATCGAGGTTTACTATAAATTCACTTTTAAAAATTTTAATGATCTGGTACCTTTTTCCATACAAACAGTTAACATTGTATAAGAATTTCCACGGATGCATTTTAAGAAATAAATAAATCTTTCCATCCTGGTGTTCCCAAATTAAGACCGACATAGTTTTCTGCATCTGGTGTCAACCAATAAGATTTCTATCAATAAATTCATAGTTATGTAAATTTTATTGCATGCCAGTAAGTTCTCAAATTAAGACCGACATAGTTTTCTGCATCTGGTTTCTACCAATAAGATTTCTATCAATAAATTCACAGTTATGTAAATTTTATTGCATGCCAGTAAGTTCTCAAATTAAGACCGACATAGTTTTCTGCATCTGGTTTCTACCAATAAGATTTCTATCAATAAATTCATAGTTATGTAAATTTTATTGCATGCCAGTAAGTTCTCAAATTAAGACCGACATAGTTTTCTGCATCTGGTTTCTACCAATAAGATTTCTATCAATAAATTCATAGTTATGTAAATTTTATTGCATGCCAGTAAGTTCTCAAATTAAGACCGACATAGTTTTCTGCATCTGGTTTCTACCAATAAGATTTCTATCAATAAATTCATAGTTATGTAAATTTTATTGCATGCCAGTAAATTATAAAAAAAATTAATTCTTTAACGATATTTAATAATTTTACACTTAAAAAAATTATTATTATATTAAACCATCCGTAATTTATGTTTGAGATTGAAATGGTTTATCTTGATGAAAAGATGTACGATAATTCCATTGGTTTCTTTAAGTACTGATGTATCAAGGTTTACTATAAATTTGCTTATAAAAATATCAACGATTTGGCACCTTTTTCCATACAAACATTTAACACTGTATAAGAATTTCAGCGGATGCATCTTAAGAAATAAATAAATCTTCCAATCCTGGTATTCTCAAATTAAGACCGACATAGTTTTCCTGCATCTGGTTTCTACTAATAAGATAAAACTTCCGTTTTCTGAATAAATCATAAAAAGAAAGAACATGAAATAACAATAATGATTTCTTTTTTATATAACTTAGAATAATAAAGCAGCTTTTACAGTACACAAACATGGTTTTGAAGAAAGATATTTTAATAAGACCAAAATATGTAAAAATATTCACATTTCATTACGTTTTTTTCACCCTCTCTTCTTTATCAAATTTTTTTCCGTACACGAGAGCTGAAATATTTTACGTGAAACATAGATCTTTATTTTCTCTATTCATATTTATTTATTAATTTATTTGTTGAGCTCGGTTAAGAAAATTTTCTCTCAAGCATACGGTTGTAAAAATATTACGCCTAACACATAATGCTTTTGGACTTTTTCAAAGTTATCTTTAATGCCGTGTACTTCCGTCAGAGTTAATGTAGAGTTTTAAAGAAATAAATTTAGTTTAATTTTTTTCGGGGTAAAATTGAAATCAATATTTTTTAATGCACATTGAATGCTTGATGCTATTTAGAGGATTATGTAATATATTTGAAAGAGCGTTAGCTCTTTTATATTTAAGTAGATAAAGTAAAAAAAAAAACCTTTCACACGCAACTGAATAATTTTTCTGTATTTTTCTTTTATTAAAATATTTAAATATTTCATCGCATCTAACTTTTTTTTTCTATTAAGCAAAGAGCAATGGATATATTTTTATTAACTTTATGGTCTTTAAAATGTAAACTGCTGCACTTAACTTTGAAATACGAAATAAAAAGCAAAAATGATTTATGGTAACTATTATTCCGTAGCATAAAGTGCATTTTTTTCTTAAAAGTATCTTTAAAAAATTAGAAGATTTTAATTACTACGTAACATTAAAGTGTAATTTTACATGAAGGCTTATTTGATTTGAAAATAAATACCGAATACTGGAAATCAAAATTTTTTTTTACACGCTCAAGATTAGGTATGTATGTTGACTATTGAAAATAATCTTCACCTGTTACATTGAAGATTAGTCCGTACAATTTTAATTTTCTGATAAATTTGCAATTTTCTGCACAAAATCAACTCATAGTCGAAATGTAATCGTGAAGCTATTAAAGAAAACGAAATTATACGTTGCGAAACTTTAGGTTTATTCACGATCAAAAGCCATCGGTCTGCCAGCCATTTTTACAGTGCAACAGCTCTGCATAGAATTATACAAGAATATACACATTTTTCCCCAATGTCGACTCCACAGTGAGCGAATCACTCGATATTTTCCCTTGAATTTAAGATGGATCAGCACCTTTTGGGCGGCAAAAGTTAAAATTAATCGGCTCCATCAACAAGGACCATCTACCTTAAAACAAAGGTTTAAGATCTTTTGGGTGTCCCCGCGTGTACACAGCAGTTCATAATACACAATGCAGTATAAATACAGTAAAAATATTACAAACAAACACATACAAATACGAAACAAACAAAATAACACTAGAAATACAAAAAAAAGAGTAATGATAATAAAATTTAAGAAAATAATAATAATTGTAAGATAATTGCACGAGAAAGTTATATACAGTGAAAGTTACATATTCAGAATGAGCCTTGTTACGGGGCCTTATATATTATACATAATACTTAACATATTAGTTAAAACTGATTGTTTGCCGAACGATAGCCAAATGGTTAGGGTGCTGGCCTTCGGACTCGGAGTTCGTGGGTTCGTATCCCACACTGGCATAGATGTTCGTAGCCGTTCGGAATCTGCTTTAAGCAGTAGGTCCCGGTCTCATTATCCCTCGTGTTGCAAAAAGTAGACCGTAGCACTCCAAACCAAACCAAACCAAAACTGATAGTTTAAACTAGCTTGAAAACTGCACAGGTATCAATTTAGTTATTGCTGAAGCAAGACTATTTTCCCGAGACTGCTATAAATATTGCCAGATGACATAAAAATAGCATTTATTCCAGCGTTAGTCTTGAGATATGGGTAAAAAGAATTTAAGTCGAAAAAAAACTTGTTTATTTGTGACATTTTATAGGTGGAAAATTAGGTATTCAAAATGGGAAAGGAAGAAGGAGAATTTTAGATATTTATTTTAGGGGGGATAATCCCTTATATAATAATAGCCTAAGTTATCTCTCCGTCTGTCCTTGAATTTATGAAGCGGTTGGACCCGGAATGGATAGAGGCATTTTGATGAGTTAGGGTTAGCAAAATTCAAATTGAGTAAAGTTTATATTCTCCTAAATTATCGATCCGATTCTAAAATAAACTGGTATAAATATGCTTCATATCACAGCAAACAATACTGTTCTCTTCAAAAAGTTCGAATTCCACCCCTTCCCCCCTTTTCGAGCGTATAATATCATTATTTCAAGCCCTATTTTCCCCGGTTAAGAGCAGGCAATTAAATTTATCCATTTATCACATTATAAGTAGATGAAAATAACCTTTTTTCTAGCATTATGACGTCATTCCTTTAACCATCTCAATGAATCATTTCTTATTTTAAATTATTCAAATATCGTCCGCATTATTTTCATACGTTTTATCCCTGAACTTAGATATTACGTAAATAATTTTCTTTTATACTTGTATTAAATAATAGATTAGGTACATATAAGATAATTTTAAATTTGATTATCGATTATTTTTGGTTTCAATGAAAATTTTATCACCGGCTTTAACAACAAATTATTTTCTTAAAAGTCTAGGAGTCTGTTTCATGGACTAATAAGTATCTAGCTTTTAAGTTATATATCTTTAAAAGTTAGGAAGTTTGTTCGTTTGTGTGCTTGTTTTTTCTACATAACCACACAGTTTGCAATCGATTCTCTAAATTTTGACCATTCTTCATATATACTCCGAAATAATCATTGTCAATATTAAAACTTCTACAGACCCTAATATGACAAGATAAGTTAAAGTTCACAACTAACATGCGGTCAGTAAAGATAATGAAATTATTGAGCGTGAACCAAATAATTCTCAGCCAAAATCAAGCCATTTTATTACCTGCCTCATAGGGTACTTTACAATTCTTCTTTACAATTACTGATTCCGTCATATGACGAGCTATATGCTAGTTTTGATATATTACGAATATATCATTATTAAACGAAAAAACAAAACTACAAAGGATGAAACTGAAACGGTGTTCCTCTACTTACACTTACACTTTTTAACAAACTAATATCTCTGTTTATTAGTCCATTTTATCTCAGTAACTGATAGAGACATGAAAGCATCATCGATACTAACAGAATATATAAAATGCTTTAAAGATACTTTGTTCACTTGAACAAAATTTAACAAATCATTCAAATGAAAGGGAATTGCTTTTCTTAACTTAAATAAAAGAGCCTCATACAAGTGAGAAAAGTGTGTAACTCAAAATCGTATAATTGAGAGAAATTTAACGTTATTTCACACAGGGCATCGCCGGGACCAAATAAAAGAGACATGGTATGAATGGGAGGTCAATTATAATGCCTTTGTCAAGAACTTAATTACGTACAACAAAAATTACATACTCATATCTTAACATTTTACTTGCACTCATTGGCATTGCAACTAAATCTAAATAAAAAATAATAAAAAAGTATGTATAAATAATTGTATTCCATGCATCCAAGCTATAAAAAGGTAAATTTTGTAAAATATCTTATACATTTTTTATTAATAAAGAAAGTAATCTTTAATACAAGAATTTTGTCTAATTAGGTATTCATATATTTCGTTACATACTTGTTACAACAAACCGCTAAGCAGTCCAATTTTTCTTTAAAAAATAATTATACATGTACTGAAATAATATAGAATACTTGGACATATTTTACTTGTACTCGTTGGCATTGTAATTATATCTCGTAAAACATACAGAACAATTTTATTCCATGTATCCAAGCTAATAAAGAAGTGAGTTTTGAAAAATAAAGAATTGAATAGTAAAAAAATACTTTAACACATTTTACTTGCACTCGTTGGCATTGGAGTTATATCTCGTAAAATGTACAAAACAATTTTATTCCATGCACCCAAGCTAATAAAGAATTTAATTTTGAAAAATAAAAGATTGAATAGTAATAATATACTTTAACACATTTAACTTGTACTAGTTCGCATTGCAATTATATGTCTTAAAAATACAGTACAATTTTATTTCATGCATCCAAGCTAATAAAGAATTGAATTTTGAAAAATAAAGAATTGAATACTAAAAAAATATTTTAACGCATTTTACTTGCACTCGTTGGCATTACAATTATATCTCTTAAAAAATACAAAACAATTTTATTCCATGTATCTAAGCTAATAAAGAATTTAATTTTGAAAAATAAAGAATTGAAGAGAAATAAAATACTTTAATACATTTTACTTACATTCGTTTACATTGCGATTATATCTCGTAAAAAAAATAAAAAAAAAATTATTCCATCCATTCAAGCTAATATAGAATTGAATTTTGAAAAATAAATAATTGAATAGTAAAAAAATGCTTTAACACATTTTACTTGCGCTCGTTGGCATTGCAGTTATATCTCGTAAAAAAATGTAAAACAATTTTATTCCATGCATCCAAGCTCATAAAGAATTGAATTTTGAAAAATAAAGAACTGAATAGTAATATAATATTTTGACAAATTTTATTTGCACCCGTTGGCATTACATTTATATCATATAAAAAAAATACAAAACAATTTTATTCCATGCATACAAGCTAATAAAGAAATGAATTTTGAAAAATAAAGAATTGAATATTAAAAAAATACTTTAGCATATTTTACTTTTACTATTTGGCATTGTAATTATATCTCGTAAAAAACACAAAACAATTTTATTCCATGCATCCAAGCTAATAAAGAAATGAATTTTGAAAATTAAAGAATTGAATAATAAAAAATACTTTAATACATTTTACTTGCACTCGTTGGTATTGCAATTATATCTCGTAAAAAATACAAAGCAATTTTATTCCATGCATCCAAGCGAATAAATAATTGAATAGTAAAAAATATTTTAACACATTTTACTTGCACCCGTTGGCATTGCAATTATATCTCGTAAAAAATACAAAACAATTTTATTCCATGCATCCAAGCTAATAAAGAATTGAATTTTGAAAAGTAAAGAATTGAATTTTGAAAAGTAAAGAATTGAATTTTGAAAAGTAAAGAATTGAATTTTGAAAAATAAAGAATTGAATTTTGAAAAATAAAGAATTGAATTTTGAAAAATAAAGAATTGAAAAGTAAAAAAAATACTATAACACA
>CM063500.1:93004939-93014939 GCA_032207245.1 Pardosa pseudoannulata
CTATGCATGTCTAATTGGTTGTCTGTATATGAAACTTTCTAGTGTATGATACACCTAAAAGTTTAAGAACCTATGAATCAGATGGTTGAAATTGGGTTATGCCCGCTTCTCTAATTTTTTCTACACGTCAAATCGGATCAATTAAAAAGAAAAATAGGAATTTTTTGCTTATTCCCACATATTTAAATGACGGCTGAATGAGGCCGTGTGTCAAGTGACAACTATAACCTATTACAGAACCCACATGGATATAATCTGTGTTATCTAAGGTCATTTATCTGCAGTTTTCGTCCCGGTATGCCACCTACTCTTTTCACCGCCGCTATTGTAACAGCTCGATCCAGAATAGGCTCCCTATGAGAGTCGGCACAGCGCATGCGCTCGTGTTTGCCACATTTTTTTCACTTGGCAATAATTTCTATGAAAGTATAGTAAGTAACCTGTGTATTGTTTATTTTTGACTCTGAGTAGCTACTAACGCTTTGATTTCAACCGCGTGTTTAATTTGTTTCCCGTTCTGTGGTTCCGCATCGACTGATGTAAAAAATAGTTTTTATTTGTCTAAATTTTTCCAAAATCTATGTAGTAGACAAGAACATTCGGCTTCTTTTTCCTGTATATACCGTTATTTTTGTACCCACAAACAATCCATGTTGTTACACTAACCCGTACTAGTACGTGACCCGCCCCCAAGTATGAATCATCAGAAAACGTACTAGTACGTGGCCCACGCTCAAGCATCAAGTGTCAGAAAACGTACTAGTACGTGTAGCGTATACAATGTGTTAACTGCTGTAGCTCTTCTGTGTAACGAATTTAATTAGCAATGAATGTTATACTAAAATATCTACTCTCCTAAGCCGTAGATATTTTAGTATAACACTAAAATGTCGACTCTCCTAGATAGTAGATATTTTAGTATAACACTAAAATATCGACACTCTTAGGCAATAGATATTTTAGTATAACACTAAAATATCGATTCTACTAGGCAGTAGATATTTTAGTATAACACTAAAATATCGACTCTACTAGGCAGTATATACTTCCGTATAACATACTGCTAAATAAGCAAATAATCACTTCCCAATATGGGTTCACGCTGTACTCTCAGAACTCGTTTTAATTAATTGTTCATTTTGTTGTTTTAGTTATTGCATACAAACGCTCTGTGACATCGAGATAAGCGGTGTGAACTTCGAGATAATAAGAAAATGTTCATTGCATTATATTTATGCAAACTCACAACTTCATAAAACTTTGAGATGAATAGAAAATAGAATAAATGAAGTCGATATATCGAGAGTTGACCATGAAATATCAATATATTTCAATTGAATCCTACACTTAGAAATACTCATCAATTGTATCAAATTTTCATATAATCGAAAAATTCTCGATTTGAACAGATATTTAAAGTTATTATTAGCAGTAATGGTAACGATTTTGTGGTAATAATTATATTCATTGAATGATGATGGAACTCTTTTCATTTCTCTTTCTCAGCGATCGATTTTTTCTGCCACATTTTGCTCAGGTGCAAGTCCACCGTCGCCTTAAATCTCCATTGTAATTCATACGGCTAAATGGGCAAATCATCACGTCCCGATATGGGTCACGCTGTACGATTTCTCTTGATTTTTCCCCTATGTGACTGCATTCTATCTCACACATGCACTGAGTCACTACCAAGCCCACATATCGACGTCATTAATACCTGGGAGAGAGACATTGCTAAAGAACAGAAAAAAAAGAGGGAAATCGAAAATTACTTTATATAACAATTAAAGTAAGAGAATCGAAGGTGAAACTGAGCAGAAGAAATAAGCGCTGATAATAATTGTGTGAATTCGAGCAATAAATGAAGATACTCCATTTCCTCCACCTCCCCCAACAACCCCTTCTTCCATTGGTTCATTATTTCTTAACTTTTTTTTTATCAGAAAGCACTTTGGTTGATAACATTTTTAGTGATTCGGTGATATTCATTGGAATAATTATACATATCAGGAAAAAAAATGTAAAACAAAAAACATAGTGGAAAAAATCGTGAATGGAAGAGATTGTTAATCTTTGATTTAGGTCTACTTGACTGGTTCTCAACATTTTAATGCTGTATACGAAGTATATGGACAGTCATACTGTCATCTAACAACTGAATAAAAATAGTTAGTTAAGCTTCTGCCTCAATTCTAGAAAATCCTCGAATAATTCTTACATCCTTGTGAAAATTATTTTCAGTGAGAGTCCTCTTACATAGAGATGTCTGGTAATAACATGCCTTATGTCCCGACTAAGGTAGAGTAACATCTAGAGTTGGAAGTTACCTCTATGCTACCAGCTCCATATGCCAGTCTAGCCTTCCTTGAAATCTATTAAAGGTAAAAAATATTAATCACAGAAATTATGGAAACATCCTCTAATTCACTGGCGGTAAACCAGAAAAGCAAACATCAAGGGCAATGGAGTTGTCCACAAACCATCATCTGTAGACTTTCTACAGGACACATTAAGAATCTTAGTTTTCAAGGGAAGCAAGAGTGCAGTTTTGTTGGAAGTCTTTTCAGCTAAAGTGCACCAAGGTAATTCTGAACAGTTCGCTCTAGACCCACTCCCCAAATTGTAAGGGGATGATCGACAGGAACGATCTAGCTAGTTCCTCAACAACTTGCAGTATCATTTTTTAACAATTTTGGCGATGGTTATATCAACTAAATATGTACATTGAAAGTAGTGCTGTCTTGGTTTGATTAATATGGACTTTTTAGACTTCCTTCTTGTTGTTTCTTATGCCACTTGGACAAACCAAGCACGACTGAGCCAGCAGTCTTTCGTATTAAGGCCAAGGCATGCTCTTTCCGTTTTAATGAGCACCAGTAAGTGGAAAAAACGAATTCGCTCAAATAGGTCCCCGTAATTTTGAAGCAGGAACCAAGCAGAAGACCCACAGATTTAACCTTCCATCCACAGAGGTATTAATTGAGAACTTGGAGGGCATTGTGTCCACGAACATATTTCACGTGTCCCAGTCACCTTTAAGAAACACGGATGATCTTAGGCCGGCTCGAGTTCCGAACCCGCAACCTCTCAGTTACAAGATTGTTGCCTTTGCCGATTGAGCTACCACGGCTCATATACTTCCATAAAACCAAAAAAGACATTTTTAGCTAGGGGCAATAGAAGTAAATCATTGTTATGGATGGATTTTTACGAGAGGTTACATAAAGAATCTTACCTTTCAAAGGGTAGGAAAGTCTCTTTTTAAAACTGCATAAAGTTCAGATCTGAAAAGACCTCTCTAGACAAACTCCTCAATCGTAAAAGGATCCACAAGAATACTTCAAACTACAACATCGTTTTGCAAGTCATTTGGATCCAGTAACAACAGCTAAGTAATGCAGTTTTGGTTTGGTTAATGAAGAATTATTATTGTAGAGTTATTGATGTTGTTGAATACTACATTTCGCTTTTACGCTGCAATAACCTTTCACCGGTTCTTTGGTGGAACTATATGGCGGCAGACACAGTTCAGTGCATTCATATGGTATGCTCCAGAATTTTAGAATAGAGGTGAATGCAAATTGACGAATAGAAAAGAGTCCTATTAATTGATTAGTTTAAAGGAATTTTATTTATTTTCTATTCCTTGCTGACTTTGTCAGAAAAATACACGTTCTCGACATGACACAAAGATAAGAAAAAGCAAATTGGCTAAAAAAAATACTCGTTTTTTAAATGATGCGGGTGATCTCACCCCCGATTTCGGCCAAAAATGATATCCACTCAACACCGCGCATGGTGAGGTCAGTGGAAAAATCCCTCCATCGGGAACCCAAGACGATCGCCCAAACGTAGCGTGAGTAGGAAGAACAGCCTAGGAATCTTATGGCACCAAGCAACGCTCAAGCTGGCCAAATGGTGAAAGATGGGGAGAGCAAAACGGCAACCCACGGATGGTCAGCTGGGGAAGATTCAAGGTGACTTGGACATGGACAAGCCCCATTCCATAAAATAAGGGGTCAGGAAGCCGGCCATTCCTGACATTCCCTTTTAAATAGAATGTGGCTATACCACAGTTAATATGGATTTTTCAGATAATTTCAAAGCCAAAAAAGTTTTTTTTAGCTGAAGGTGTAGAAGTAAATCATTTAGATTGTCTATTTTAGACCAAAATTATAAATTTTTCTACTCTACGCTTGAATGCAACTTTTTATTTAAACATCCCTTACTGACTAAATCTTTGGAGTTTATATTATGTCAACGTATAATATAAACGTCGATGCGTATTATATTTCGAGATCTAATTTTATAACAATTATAATACTTTGCATTTTGTATAAAAATTTAAATTTTTATCTATTCTGAATTCTAAGTATGGATACAAATGAGTAATTAAGAGTGAAGCATTAAATCTATTTCCTTTATAATTTTATCAAAATTGTGTGCGGCGTACCGTGGAGATGGGTTTTAAAATTTGAATAATACTAATCAGAGCTCAAAACCGACTCTATTGTTGCCAACTCGCGTATCTTAAAATGAATAATTTCGGTGAGGGCGGCGAGGCCGTCAAAATCTTCAGCGGCAGGCACAGCGTACCGTCTTTTCATGCAAGGGGAAGCAGCGAAAATTAAAATCCAGGATGAATAATATCTGCAACACCTTAAAGTCATTCCCTTGTTTTAAAAATTTTTACCTCATACATAATTCATGATTTCCAGCACACTAAAAGGATTCCTACCACGCTTCGCAAATGTACGAAAAATTAACGCGGTGGAAAACTTTTGAAGCAGAGACGATAATCGTTTTTACGAATTAACCGAAAACATTACGAAGAAGAAAAATGGCATTCGTAATTCTAATGAAATTAAAGAAGTGTTTTTTGTCCGGGGAACAAAGGGAAAATTTGAAAATGAAAATTATGCATATGGGATTCTATTTTTATGCGAGGAAATTAATTCTAGAATGAATTTTTAGCGTCGAGCAACATATTTAGTTTTCGCAGCATGTTTGTGGAGTAATTCGCAAGAAATTTCACTCGAAAAATATTCAATGACTGCTTTATAAGAAAAAAATAATTTGTGAAACGTAAATTAAAGCAGATAGGAGTTTTATTTACAAAACTAATGAATCATATATCACCTAAAAACATAAGTTTCCGTCAAGTGGAAACAAACAAATTAGTGTCATGACAAATAATAAAGTAAAACCTGTGTTAGAAGATTGCTAGTGAAAGTAGAAAAACATTATTACATTTTATTACATACAGAAAAAGTTTTTTGGACTTGCAACGAAGTCTTTCTTCTGATTCTAAAAAAGGATTAACATGAAGAACTTCATAGTGAGTTAATTCACTGTTTAGTTTTGCCCATCAGTTTTTGAACATTGAAGTAGCATTATTACATTTTATTGTCTACTAAAAAAGGTTTTTAGGACTTGCAACGAAGTCTTTCTTATTATTCTAAAAAATGATTAACAGGAAGAACATCATAGTGAGTTACTTCACTTTTGAGTTTTGCCCATAACATTGGAGTAACATTGTTAAACTTTATTACATACTAAAAGAAGTTTTTAGGACTTGCAACGAAGTCTTTCTTCTGATTCTAAAAAATGATTAACAGGAAGAACTTCATAGTGAGTTACTTCACTGTTGAGTTTTGCCCATCAGTTTTTTAACATTGAAGTAACATTATTACATTTTATTACATACTAAAAGAAGTTTTTAGGAGTTGCAACGAAGTCTTTCTTCTGATTCTAAAAAATGATTAACAGGAAGAACTTCATATTGAGTTACTTCACTGTTGAATTTTTCCCATCTTTTTTTTAACATTGAAGTAACAATATTACATTTTACTACATACTAAAAGAAGTTTTTAGGATTTGAAATGAAGTCTTACATCTGATTCTAAAAAATGATTAACATAAAGCATTTCATAATGTGTTACTTCACTGTTGAGTTTAGCCCATCAGTTTTTAACATTGAAGTAACATTATTAAACTTTATTGCATACTAAAAGAAGGTTTTAGGACATGCAACGAACTCTTACTTCTGATTCTAAAAAATGATTAACAGAAAGAATTTCATAGTGTGTTACTTCACTGTTGAGTTTTGCCCATCAGTTTTTTAAAAGGAAAGTAACTCACTGTGAATTTAAGTATAATACATGTATCCAAAAACTATTGAAAATTTAAAAATGTTAAGTTTGTAAGCATATCGGATGTCTTTTTTTCATTGTTAACCTAAAGTCAAAATTGTTCTACTTCTAGTCGGCTTGTATTTAAAGGATGCTTTAAAATATTACTAAGGATACAACAGAAAAATCCTCAGAGTTAAACGTGATACATTTTTTATATTTACTTTTGTGTAAAATCTTTAATTTCATTAAAAAACCTATGACAAAAGTTATTAGAAATAATTTAAAATTAAATACATTTTCTCAAACTTTTGAAAAAAAATGTTTTGCAGGCTTTTTTCTTTGCTGTATGGTCTTTATGTTTTTGCATTATGTGATTTATGTTCGCTTTATGTTCTATAGTTTTAAATTTGTCATACTTCCAAGACTTAATTTTTTATGTGCCTGCTGACAACGCTCTAAATCTCGTATATGAAAAAAATGTAGAAGCTAAGGATTAGATGAAGAAAGGTGAGCTGCCATCTTTTTTTAACATTTTCTCAAACCTTTAAAAAAAGCTGTTTCACAGACTTTTTTCTTTGCTTTATGTTCTTTATGTTTTTGCTTTATATGCTTTATGTTCGCTTTATGTTCTATAGTTTTAAATTTGTCATACTTCGAAGATTCACTCTTTTATGTGCCTGCTGACAAAGCTCTAAGTCTTGGATATGAAGAAAATGTAGAAGCTAAGGTTTAGATAAAGTAGGCCGAGCTGCCACCTTTGTGCAATGTTTGTAATGAGCAAAGTGGCTGTTTGAGTTGTTCCATTTCAGCTAAATAAAAAGTCATATTGTTTTTTAAGTTTTAATGAAGACTTCTAGAGTGAATTTGTATGAATGGTGTTCAAGTTACATGTAAAGTAAGAGAATAAGTCCAGTTGTAATAGCATATACGAAATAAATATACATATATACATATATATATATTTATATATATATATATATATATATATATATATATATATATATATATATATATATATATATATATATATTTTTAATATATTGTATATATATATATATTATATATATATATATATACATATATATATATATATATATATATATATATATATAATATATATATACATATATATATATATACATATATATATACATATATATATACATATATATATATATATATATATAAATATATATATATATACATTTATATATATATATATATATATATACATATATATATATCATATATATATATACATATATATATATATACATATATATATACATATATATATATATATATATATATATATATATATATATATATATATATATATATATATATATATATATATACATATATATATATATATATATATATATATATATATATATATATATATATATATATATATATATATATATATATATATATATATATATATATACATATATATATATATATATATATAAGAAATAAGCATATATATATATACTACATATATATCTGATATATATAAATATAATTATATTATACCATAACATAATATATTATATATATAATATTTAATATATATTATATTATACAATGTATTCAATATATATATAAATTATATATATATATAGAAAAATATATATTTATATAAGAGAATATATATTAATATTTTAATTATTATATTTGACAATATATAAATTATATTTATATATATATATTATATTATAGAACAAGCAAACTCTGTGCACCTATTGCAGATAAAACAAGCTACAGTCATGGTAAATTAAGGGAACCCGTAGTAATTTTCGATGTTTTTAATGACAATATATGAATTGATTTTAACAGTATTTTTTATTTAAAAAAAGACAATTTCAGATTATGCCCGCTAGAAAATAACAATATACTTTAGTTCTGAATTTCCACTGCACACAAATTTTATCTGAAAAGACCTATACTATAATTTCCAGGAATTGGAAATCCAGATAGATCTATTTAGATTAGATAATTAAATGTCAATATTTTGCATGTTGGAGATAACAATTAAATAATATGGTATAAACCCGTTGAAAATCGATTTTATTATTGATTTGAATTCATGATTTTAATTTACCTGAAGTATAGATAAACAATTTCATTGAAATTAATAACAGTAGTTTTCGTGTATTTAAAATAAATATAGCTTATAGAACTGTTGATATTACAGGTATTTTTTATAAGAGAAAGGATCAATTATTAGTGAAAAGATAAATGATATACTTAATCGATTGAATTATGATCAACATTATTATATTTAATAAAAATCTGGTTACTGGTTTTCCCTTTTTTCAATCTTTTTATTATTTATAATTTTTAATCGATTTTATTTCTAATTTTATTAAATTTAAATAATGTATGATTTTTTATTTTATCTTTGGTTTTTATTGTTTTTTTATTTAATTTTTAATCGATTTAATATTGAAGTGATAAAAAAAGAATAAAATATGATACACTTTAGTATTTTAATAATATAGAGATTAAAATAATTCTTAATTTTACTGTTATGGTTGGTTTATATTACAGGATAAGGAGTGTTTTATATAAGAGTCATGTGATTATTTTTATTATTAAAGTGAAAAGAATAAAATGATATTTTGCATTTTAATCGATTGATAGATTATTGATATTGTGATCATCGATTATTTTTAATATTTAATAAGTTAAATAAGAGATAGCATATCCCTCATGGTTTACTGTTGGCTTATAGTACAGGATAAGAAGTTTTATATAAGACTCATATGATTATTACTATTATTCAAGTGAAAAGAATAAAATGTTATTTTACATATAAATCGATTGCTAGGTTATTGATACTATAATCATTGATTATTATTAATATTTAAGTTCTATATAACTGTATATGATACTTAAATGAGTTTTAATTATTAACATGTAGATATTAAATATTGGAATTCCTTATGTATTGCCTTTATATAGTATTTTAATTATTTATATGATAACAATATTATTAACACATTATGTGCGGGTACATTTCGCAGCGGACTTGTACCGGGAGAGGGCGTTTTGTGCGTAAATTTATTTATTCAGTTAATCTCAATTGATCAAAAATTATTTAATTTTTTAACCAACTTTTTGTATTTTATATTGAAATATATAAACAAATATATAAATAGAAATATATAAATAACAAACATAAAATTTTTGTAAAAAAAAATATATTTTTTAGTGGATAAATTTACAATAGTATCATAAATATGAAGAATTAAGTAGAAATAGTAGTATATAGTTTAAATGTTTTCGAATTATGTTATATATAAACATTTTAACATTATAAAAAATTGAGAGACAAGAACATTCGGCTTCGTTTTCCTGTATATACTGTTATTTTTGTACCCACAAACAAACCATGTTGTTACACTAACACGTACTAGTATGTGACCAGCTCTCAAGTATCAATTATCAGGAAACTTACTAGTACGTGTCCCGCGCTCAAGTATCAATTGCCAGGAAACGTACTAGTACATGTCCCGCTTCAAGTATCAGTCGTCATAAAACATAATAGTACGTGTACCGCATACAATGTGTTAATTAATTATTTGAAATTTGATCATTCAAATAATTAAATATCAATCCACTTTTCATTACATGATATTTTAACTCATATTTAAAATTTTATATCTTGATATCATTTCTAAATGTTTATTTTTATTAAAATTTATGCCTTTATATTCTTTTGATTAGATATTTTCTCGAAAGCGAATTTGTATTTAAAAACTTCAAAATACGGCAGATTTGAAGACAAACATTTTGATGTTCGAAGATTCTATTCCTGAAATATTTAATATAATCTGAAACAAAAAATGTTTGAATAT
>CM063500.1:93019939-93047439 GCA_032207245.1 Pardosa pseudoannulata
AGTGGATAAGTAAATATCAGTTTTTGAAATTTTCAATTTTTAACGATATTATCATAATGAAAATATTCTTTTCTAAGTTTTAGCATAAAAGGATAAGTAAATATCAGTTTTTTAAAATTTTCCATTTTTTAACGATATTATCATAATGAAAATATACTATGCTAAGTTTTAGTTTAAGGGGATAAGTAAAGTTGAATCTCGGTTTTTAAATTTTAAATTTTTAACTATATTCTCACAATGAAAATATACTAAGCTTAGTTTTAGTTTAAGGGCACAAAGATGTTGAATCTTAAGTTTTGAAATTTTTAATTTTTTACCATATTTTTATAATGAAACTATACCATGCAAAATTTTAGTTCAAGTGAACAAGTCATGTTGAATCTCAGTATCTGAAATTTTCATTTTTTAATGATAGTTTCATAATGAAAATATACTGTGATAAGTTTTAGTTTAAGGAGACAAGTGATGGTGAATCTCAGTTTATGAAATTCTCAATTTTTAAAGATATTTTTAAAATGAAAATATACTAAGCTGAATTTTAGTTTAAGGGTACAAGGGAGGTGGAATCTCAATTTTTGAAATTTTCAATTTTTAACAATATTTTTATGAGACAATACAACGTTGTTACATGTAACATATAAGTCATTAAAATCTATAAAAAGCTGTGTTCTTATAACAGCGCAAAAAATTCGTATAATTTATTCTTTTCTTGCATTATAAATTTGTTTCTGAGAGAAATTCGCGTACTTTATTTATAAGCCAGTTTCATTATGTGCGAAATTCTAGCATTTTGAAAAATTCGCATACTTTTTTATATTTTGGATAAATGAATTTTATTATACACGAAATTCAGGGTTTCTAGCGCTTTAGTTACATCTTTCCATTCTAGGCAAAATTCTCGCATTTCATTCTTTTAGCCTCTATTCTTATTATTTGTTTTCTTTTCGACTGCTATTCATCTTATTGCAATAGGAATGTAAAAAAGTGTTATACACATTTCACACTTGCCTGAAAAAGCAGGACATTACAAATATTCCCTAGATTTTCTAAATTTGGGTTTTAAGTTAAAAATAGGAACTATATAATTTGCTCAGTAAAGTCATTCCTAAATCACGCCCATATGCACAAAAGAAAAAATTAACTGCGGTCGTGTCTGAGCGGATTCTAAGACACCAGAAGGGAATTTAACACAAATATAGTTTTAAATTCTATACGTAAAGATAATTTTTGTGCAAAATAATTTACCATATTCATAGCAAATATATATAGTTTTTGTAGAAAATGCATTTTTGCCGGGGAATCTTATTTCTACATTTTCATACTTTAAATTGTTTTTAAAGAGTTTGAAATGATATATTCGACCATCTAACAAAATATATTCTAACAAAATATTTTTCGAATTGGAATTGTTGAGTTAAAAAGCGTTAAAGCCTCGATATTAATGAAACATATAAATTTAAGGCCATAATACTTAATTCTATTCATACTTTGTACATCAAAAATATAAATTAAAAAAAAATAATAGTGTAAATGATTAAAAACTTATATTCCTCCTTAGTAAAAATTTAAACAAATAGGTACTTACTTTTTAGTTGCACACAGTACTCTATAACAAGTTTTCTTTACGGAGACCTTGGAGTCATATGTTTTATTACGCACAGTTCAACGAAAACCTGAAATCAGAAAGACATTAATTATAAAACAAGTTAACCAATTATAATATTTACATTAAATTGCAACATTGTTAAAAGACAACTTCTGGTCGAAATATGTATGCACAATATAACGGTAGAAATAGTTCTAAGTAAATATCAATTTTTATATCAAATTTAACAACACATAAACAGAGCATAAACAGATAAAAAATTAATGAGAGTATACATATTTTCAGATAATTCTTTTTATTCTGAAGTTATTTGTTTCCACAACATCATGTTTGATTTTTGTTTACTACATGGCTTTAACGAGGAACCTACTATATATTTTTTAAATTAATATAAATAATAAAAATCCACATGCTTTTAATGAATACCGTAGGGAATTTAGTAATTCTGCTTACAGTAATGTTTGGTTTAATTCAAAAATATATTATTGAATAACCACTGTTAATTTTACTGTTCAAATAGTAAATAATAGCATATTATTAAACCAGGAATCAATATGTCCTTGAAACTGTGACAAAGGGCACATTATTAAATTATTAAATTTTATTATTATTAATTATATATTAAAAATATTATTTTTAAAAATATTAAAAATATTATTATTAAAAATATTAAGTTATTAAAAGTATTAAAAGTATAAAAATTATTGAAAATATTAAAAATATAAAAAATTACGAATTATTAAAAATATTAAATTATTAAAATATAAAAAATATCAAAATATTAAAAATATTAAAAATATTAAATTATTAAAAATATTATAAAATATTAAATTATTAAAAATATTAAAAATTTTAAATTATTAAAAATATTAAAAATTATTAAATCTTATTCCTGTTAATTATATTTTATCAGTATTTATTATTATTAAATATATTAGGGCAAATTATTAAATTTTAAAGCTTTATGAGACATACCCACGTAGCAAATTTAGTTTGCGACAAACTTGCAGTCTTGCTTTGCAAGCCTGTGAATCGCTTTAAAAACTGTAGGTCACGTAGACCGTGTGCAAAACAGTAGACCGTAGCGCTCCAAACCAAAACCAAAACCAAGTTTGCAAGTTTGAAACAGGACTGCAGGAAGTCTGAAAATTTTCTCTTGCTTCAAGGTTGTCATGACAAGGTTGCCACAGTTTTGCAGCAAAATAACGTTTTGGTCTTATTATTAAATTATTAAATTTTATTATTATTAATTATACATTAAAAATATTATTATTAAATATGAAATTATTAAAAATATTAAAAATTATCAAATTTAATTCGTATTAGTTATATTTTATTAGTATTAATTATTATTAATTATATTAGGGCAAATTATTAAATTTTAAAGCTCTAAGAGACATACCCAGATAGCAAATTTAGTTTGCAACAAACTTGCAGCAGTCTTGCTTTGCAAGCCTGCAAACTTGCAGCAAGTTCAGCATGACAAGTCTGCAAGTTTGAAACAAGACTGCAGGAAGTCTGAGAATTTTCTCTTGTTTCAGTGTTGTCATGATAAGGTTGCCACAGTTTTGCAGCAAAATAACGTTGCAAAGGAGTAGTTGCTTTATGTTCCGTCTAACCTGCAGAAGTTTTGCCGCAAGTTTGTTGCGTCAAAATTGTTATGACAACATATTATCCAGATAAAATCAAACTTGCTGCAAGTATGCATGTTATCTGGGTACTAACTGATTCCTTTTTTTTATAAGTTGCTAACGATTATTTGATAAAATTGATATTTGATGCATTTGTCTGAGATTGAACCCAGCTGATCCACACCTATTGGGATATTGTATCACCGACGCAGTAATTCTAATCAGTCTGCTAAAAGAGAAATATACTTCAATCAAATTATTTTTAGTTTAATTTCTTTCGATAACTATTAAGTTTGTTACAACAGTTTAACGGATCTAGAAATTTGTTATCTGGATATATATTTCCGTTACAGGTGGTTAGATTTCAATCATAGGAAACATCTGTCCTCCTTACATAATAATTTCTTCTTCTAATCAACTGTTAAATATTTTCCCCATGCTCACCTTATAGGAATTCCCCATGATCACCTTATATCACTTGAGAATTCAGAAAACTCGAATCTTCCTTCTATTTTTAGATTACCTGACGTTATAAAATTTTGAGATTAGAAAAAGAAAGGTCAGTGTGCGAAATACTTCAGAATTTTCACATATTCCCTCGCGTAAAATGTTATTAAATATAAAAGAACATATTCTGCTTTAGAAGATGAAGAATAAAAATGCATGATGCATGCTGAGAAAGAATATTTTGAGATTTACGTGAGAAAGTGCGAGAAATATATGCATCTAACTATCATGGTTTCTCTTCATTTCGGAGTATTAATTATATTTTATTAGTAATAATTAACATTAATTATATTAGGGCAAATTATTAAATTTTAAAGCTCTAAGGGACATACCCAGATAGCAAATTTAGTTTGGCAACAAACTTGCAGAAGTCTTGCTTTGCATGCCTTCAAACTTACTTTCAGCGTGACAAGTCTGCAAGTTTGAACCAAGACTGCAGCAAGATTAAGAATTTTCTCTTGCTTCAATGTTGTCATGACAAGGTTGCTACAGTTTTGCAGCAAAATAACTTTGAAAAGAAGTGGTCGCTTTATGTTCCGTCTAACTTGCAGAAGTTTTGCTACAAATTTTGTAGCGTCAAATTTGTTACTACAAGATATTATCCAGGTAAAATAAAACTTGCTGCAAGTATTCATGCTATCTGGGTACTAACTGATTCCTTATTTTATAATTCGTTAACAATTATTGACTATTTGATAACATTAACATTTGATGCATTTGAACCGAGTTGACCCACACCTATTGGGATATTGTATCACCGACGCAGTAATTCTAATCAATCTGCTAAAAGAGGAATATACTTCAATCAATTTATTTTTAGTTTAATTTCCTTTGATAACTGTTAAGTTTGTTACCACAGTTAAACGGATCTAGAAATTTGTTATCTGGATATATATTTCCTTAATATGTGGTTAGATTTCAACCATAGGAAACATCTGTCTTCATTACATAATAATTTCTTCTTCTAATCAACTGTTAAATATTTTCCTCCATGGGCACCTTATAGTAATTATCATTTCATGATCATTTGAGAATTCAGAAAACTTGAATCTTCCTTCTATTTTTAGATTACCTGACGCTATAAAATTTTGAGATTAGAAAAAGAAAGGTCAGTGGGAGAAATACTTCAGAATTTTCACATATTCCTTCGCGTAAAATGTTATTAAATATAAAAGAACATATTCTGCTTTAGAAGCAGAATAAAAATGCATGATGCATACTGAGAAAGAATATTTTGAGATTTACGTGAGAAAGTGCGAGAAATATATGCATCTAACTTTCATGGGTTCTCTTTATTAATTATATTTTATTAGTATTAATTAACATTAATTATGTTAGGGCAAATTATTAAATTTTAAAGCTCTAAGAGACATGCCCAGATAGCAAATTTAGTTGGCAACAAACTTGCAGCAGTCTTGTCTTGCAAGCATGCAAACTGGTAGCAAGTTCAGCATGACAAGTCTGCAAGTTTGAAACAAGGCTGCAGGAAGTCTTGTTTCAGAAAGTCTTGTCTTGAAGCAGGAGAATTTTCTCCTGCTTCAAGGTAGTCATGACAAGGTTGCCACAGCTTTGCAGCAAAATAACGTTGCAAAGGAGTGGTCGCTTTATGTTCCGTCTAACTTGCAAAAATTTTGCTGCAAGTTTGTCGAGTCAAATTTGTTGTGGCAAGATATTATCCAGACAAAATCAAACTTGCTGCAAGCATGCATGTTATCTGGGTACTAACTGATTCCTTTTTTTATAATTTGCTAACGATTATTTGATAAAATTGACATTTGATGCATTTGTCTGAGACTGATCCCAGCTGATCCCCACCTATTATGATATTGTATCACCGACTCAATAATTCTAATCCATCTGCTAAAAGAGGAATATACTTCAATCAATTTATTTTTAGTTCAATTTCCTGTGATAACTGTTAAGTTTCTTACCACAGTTAAACGGATCTAGAAATGTGTTATCTGGATACCTATTTCCGTTATAGGTGGTTAGATTTCAATCATAGGAAACATCTGTCCTCCTTACATAATAATTTCTTCTTCTAATCAACTGTTAAATATTTTTCCCATGCTCACTTTATAGGAATTATTATTTCATGATCACTTGAGAATTCAGAAAACTCGAATCTTCCTTCTATTTTTAAATTACCTGACGCTATAAAATTTTGAGATTAGAAAAAGAAAGGTCAGTGTGAGAAATACTTCAGAATTTTCACATATTCCCTCGCGTAAAATGTTATTAAATATAAAAGAACATATTCTGCTTTAGAAGCTGAAGAATAAAAATGCATGATGCATACTGAGAAAGAATATTTTGAGATTTACGTGAGAAAGTGCGAGAAATATATGCATCTAACTTTCATGATTTCTTTTCATTTCGAAGTAAATATTATTTTGAATGAAACTTTCTATCTCATATCGATTCAACCGAATGGTCAAACATAAAAAAGCGAAGTGAAATTATTTGTAAATAATGCAAAACGGTATCTGTTAAAAACGATTTGATGGTATTTGGATTGAAACAGGAAATGGCAAGTTGCCATCGAACTAGAAGAAGGATAAAATAATGAAAACCATAAAACTTCTAAACTTTAGAAAAAAAATTCACCGACATTTCGCTGATTTATAATTTCTTTCAGTTTCCCCTGGAAAAAAAAAGAGGTAAATTTTTTTGGACATCCCATCAAAGATGTGCCTTTATTTTTCAGATTTCTCAGCTTTTAAAGAGAATTGTTCCTTTTTTTCCAGTAATATAAAATTCGATTAATCACAACTTTAAAAATTTTCTGTTTACTGTTTGAAAGTGTTTTATTTCAATGATATATTTTTAATTTTTTTTTGTTTTGTTTTACTTAAAACATCTTTTGATGGGAATTGATTTAAAAAGTTATATTGTGGTAGGAACTTTGAGTTTTGCTTTTGTTTTGAAACGCAAAATGATGTATTAATAAAAAAAACCTTAAGTTGTTATTAATAATAATTTGCATTACCTAAATTAAATCCATTAATCACTGTTACTTATGCCAAAGATAATAGGAATGCAAAATAGTTATTGCCTTGCATTGCGTAATTTTATCCTGACATCGGATAGTACTTATATAATTACAACAAATGCAATTTAATAAATATTATATATATATATATATATAAATATATATATAATAATATATTTATATATAAAATATATATGCGAGTTTGTGTGTGTGTATTCACATGTATATGTATATATGTGTATACATATATGTATGTATATATATATATATGTATATATATATATATGTGTATATATATATGTATATATATATATGTGTGTGTGTGTGTGTATTCATATGTATATGTATATATGTGATACTATATGATATATATGTATATATATGTATAGATATATGTATGCATGTAAGATATTTGTATATGTGTGTAAATAAGCTGATATAGTAGATGTATATATGTATAATTTCTGTATGTTATATGTAATATATTGTATATATATAATATATATATATATGTATATATTATTTATGATATATTGTTTATATATATATATATTTTATATTTTATATATAAATATATATATATTTATATGTAATTTAAAATATAGATAATTTTTAAATATTTTAATAATTCTTTTAATTATAATACGTTCTTATTTGTCCACAAATTCCTGGCAGGATGATATGTGCAGAGAGATAAAATCACTTTTAAGCTGGCTTTAAATAAAATTTTTTTAGATTTGCGCCAATATAAACTACATTTTTTTATTTATCGATAAATGATTAATATAAAAGAAAAATAATTAAGAGACTGATTTATATTTTTTACTATATTTTTTACTGGACACGACATATATATATATAATATATTATATTAAATATATTATTATATATAATATTTATATATTTTTATTTATGATATATATATATATTTTTTATATATCTTTGGTATATAAAAAATCAGTAAACTAATAAACTATATATAACTAATACTTTATATATACTTTAATTTATTAAGATTTTTTATATATATATATACATATATATATACGGTGATGCTTTTCGTATAAAATTACCTGCACTTTATTTTCATCTTTGAAATTTACAACTGCATGGACACGGGTAAAGTCCTCTACAAACTTTTGAAACTATCTTTTGATACTTTCATGTTCAAATCTTTCTTTAAACAGCAACTACGAACATGCACCGAATTTCTGATATCCATTATCTGCGATATCACTTAAGCAATAAATGTGAAAATCAAAAATCGGCAAAATTTGCAAAATACACAAAATGCGTATTATTGCCTCTTGCATTGCGTAATTTTCCTGCTGCCGTAGATTTGCCATTACTTCAGTGCCATAATTACTGACAAATGCAATTTCTAAATAAATTTAAATCTTTTGGAATCTTACAACAGCAAAATCAAATTTATTCAGAAAACTATTGTAGAACCCGAGCTGCTTGAAATCAAAAGTTCCGAGAACGTCTTTAGATTTTAGTAGCACGCTTGAACTAACAGAAATAGAAAATTTTCGAAAGCAAATAGCCGATAGCAAAGATCAGAGAAAAAAATGTCTTGGACTTTAAAATAATAAATATGAATATGGAATATGGATGAAGCCAAAACATAAAATTCCTTTTACGTCCTTCAACGATGTTTACGTAAACCTGGAAAATATTCATTTTTAATGAAGATAAGCAACAAATTAAGAATCACTTCTGTAGATGTTTGTGTAAAATAAGCTGAAAAGGAAAAAAGAAATTTTTCTTAAAGTCCTCGGTTTTAGTTTTCTTTGAAGATGAATATCACGTTTAGAATGTGAATAAATTGAAAATGCTTTTCTGTTATTTTAAGAATAATACCCTCTTTTAGGAGAGTAGTGAGACTTTAAGGGGTTTGTGCTTGATTATTTTTCTCCATTAAAAATATTTAACGGATATAAAATTTGATAAAATGTTTAAAATATCTTGAATTAAATTACAATTTACGTTCATTTACCTATAAAATTACCTGGCATTACTGAGATCAAAATAATTGCAACTGAATTAGGAGATAAATCACCTTTAATCAACTTTAAATAAAGATTTTTTTCTAATTTTTTGCCTTTGAATTAAACTACAATTTACGTTCCTTTATCGATAAAATTACCTGGCATTACTGAGATCAAAATAATCACAACTGAATTAAAGGACAAATCACATTTAAGCAACTTTAAATGAAAGATTTTTTCTTATTTTTTGCCTTTGAATTAAACTACAATTTAAATTCCTTTATCGATAAAATTACCTGGCATTATTCAGATCAAAATAATTGCAACTGTATTAAGGGATAAATTCCCTTTAAGCAACTGTAAATGGAAGTTTTTTCTTGTTTTTTCCCTTAGAATTTAACTACAATATATGCTCTTTTACCGATAAAATTACCTCGCCTTACTAAGATCAAAATAATTGCAACTGAATTAAGGGATAAATCTCCTTTAAGCAACTTTAAATGAAAGATTTTTTTCTTATTTTTTGTCTTTGAATTAAACTACAAAATATGTTCTTTTACCGATAAAATTACCTGGCATTACTGAGATCAAAATAATTGCAACTGAATTAAGGGATAAATCACCTTTAAGCAACTTTAAATGGAAGATTTTTTTTCTTATTTTTTGCTTTTGAATTAAACTACAATTTAAGTTTCTTTATCGATAAATTTACCTGATCTTACTGAGATCAAAATAATCACAACTGAATTAAGGGACACACTACTTTAAACAACTTAAAAATGGAAAATTTTTCCATATTTTTTGCCTTATCATATGTTTTTTAATTATTATCTTAAATATATGAGGTTTTGAGCATTTGTTCTCTATTTTTCTTTCTGAATTTATTTTGTTGAATTTAATTTGTTTCTAAAAAAAATTGTATATGGTGAGATATATTTACATTACCCTTACCATTTAAAAACTGTACCGTTTTTATATGGTATGGTAGTAAAGTGAAAAGTGAGGGATCGTTTAAAATTTTTTAAATATTTTTCTGACACATTGTGCACAGAATTATTACAGCATAAAGTGAGTTTCATTAACAGTTTTTCCTTTTTTGCAAACCATAATTATTGGTATAATTCTCTATCTATTTAAGTTTTTAAAAAGTATCAGAAATATTACACCAGGATATTGAATTTTCAAAAAAAGCTAAAATAGTGTTTAACAATTCCATTTTAAATACTATAAATACCAAATGATATAAACAACAATAAAAAAGTAAATAGCGTTTCATTGTAGGTTTATAATGTATTTACTGTAGAGCCGTGATAACTCAGTCGGCACAGGCAACGGTCGCGTAACTGAAAGGTTGCGGGTTCGAAGCCGGAGGTGGCCTAAGATCCGCCGTGTTCGTTAAAGGTGACTGGGGCACGTAAAATAAGCTGGTGGTCACAATGTCCTTCAAGTTCTCAAAACGATACCTCTGGTGATGGCAGGTCAAGCCTGGGGAGGGGGGCATTACGAGATTCCTGCTTCTACATTACGAGAACCTAGCGGGGGTAATGTTACTCTCGGCCGTAGCATACTTTAAGCTGCAAATGATACTCGACTGGTGGTAAATGGGTAATTCTTGATTTGCGGTGCAAGCAAGTTACAAAAACTTATTTTCAATAAAATGCATTTAAAGTTTTTAAAGTTTCCTTAAAAGTTATGATTGAACAACGGGCGAATGATTAAAACTCTGATCTGCGGTACCGGAGTTTTTAGGTTCGAATCCCCAAAGGTCCAAATGGAACCCGTCTGTAAATTTTTTATGTATCTCATTTATTTTCATTATGAGAGCTGATCGAGCTACTGCCTCAACCCCATTCCAAAAACTTTCGAATATTCATGCCAGCAGTGGGATTCAAACCCACGAACTCTCGTACCGAAAGGTGCATATAATCAGTTCGGCTGTTAAGAAGAACACATTCCAATGTTTTTTCTCAGGGGAAACTTCAAAACAGTGATAGTATTTCGAACCCTAGGTTCTGGCCAATCCTCTACGCTTCTGCCAGCGAGGCACTAAGAAAGAGTTATACTAAAACACGATTAAACAAAATTGTAATTCAGCGGGAATATCGATTACTCATCAGATACTCGAAGAAAACACATTTGCATGTCGAAAGTGAATTTCGAACACACAGTATCGCTGATTCTGACTTTGTAGGCAAAGGAAAGATTCGGGGGGGGGTATCCGGAAACCCTCAAAAAGTCACTGGAAAGGAAGAAAACAGAATTTCTCCGCTGCTCATCATTAATCCCACGCTCGCATAATCTGCAAACACCCTCTGGCGACGAACTTTTGTTCGCGCCACTACTCTTTGCAGATTATAGATTTATTCTCAAACTCCATTTTCTGGAAAATACTCTCGACTCTTCTTTATATACATATCACTTTGAAGAGCTTGTGGGAAAGTTGCGTGGCCAGAGGGTCTCTTTCCCTCAAATGAATACAGACAGTAAGAATTTGTTAGACGTAGTTTGATCTTACGAACTCTTTTTTCGTTCTCTTTTTCATTTACTTTAGAGATTTTCATAATTCAGAAAATGTCTTTTTTTATCATTTTATTCCTACAAATTTATTTCTTTGAGATTGGAATTAAATATTTTGTAAGCAGAAATTTTTGAAAAAAAAAGTTGTTTCTTTGACTTTAACTCGTGCAGAAGTCGACAACAAAGTCTACTTCAGTATTTTATAGCTTAAAAAAATTTATTGATTTAGAAAAACGACATTTTTACTGAACATCAAACTATATTTTTTTTCTGTTTATGTAACCTAACACATTTTCAAGATTGAACAGAAAGTTTATAAAATATCGAAATTTTAACAATTTTTTTTTCAGCTGTCTGATTGTACATAATAACATTTGCCATTTATTCTTACTAGCACAGTATTTTTTTGCTGAAACTAACCATTTCGCAAATCTATAAACTTCCAAAACACTGCACACACATTTTTTTTTTATAATTGCACAATTCAGTTACATTTACTATTCAGAAAAGGGAAATAAATATTTTTTATAAATAAAAAGTAAAACAATAAAAACAAAATAGGCAGAGCGAAATTCATAAAAAGCCTACTGAAATTAAACAAATGACTAAAATTGTGCTCTAAAACGTTTTCTAGGATGACTTTAATACCACATTACATTGAAATAATGTTCAGGACAGAAATCCATAATAAAGTATTTAAATTTTTCTTGATTTGGAGTGATACAGTCTACTGTTTTTCTACACAAGGGCTAATGAGACCATGACCTACTGCTTAACCCTTTCGTGGGCCATTTATTTTTCACTCTACGTTTCCAAACTTTCAAAACAGAGCTGCTAATTTTATTCAATCTATCGAATAATTGATGACAGCTCAAAACCGAAGATAGAATCAGTCTTCCAGTCGTTTCAATAACAAGATCAATATATTATAATTGGTTTTGCGCTTCCCACAGATGTATTTTGTAAGATCGTGTAGGTGGGAAGTAATCCTTCCATGGCCCACGAAAGGGTTAAAGCCGATTCCGAATTACTACGAACATCCATGTCAGCTACGGGATTCAGACATAAGAACTCCAGTACCAAAGAGCAGTGCCCTACTATTCGACCTTCGTTAGGCACGCTTAAACTTGTTAAGCGATGTCTCTATATCGGAGATAAAATTTTGATCTACAGTTAAATTTATACGAAAAGCTAAACCATTTGATCCGGAATATGGTATAAGATGAAAAGTCAACTTAAGAAAGGAACAAATAATAAATAGAGAACGCAGACACATGCTTTATTGATTGGAGTGAGCAATATCCTCAATGCGTCAGCTTAGTGTCTTGTAAAAGTAACCTGAGCCAAGTGACTGAGTGACTTGTGACAGCTCAGTCTGATTCTTTTACATGCCCCTGAACGCTCTAGCATTGAGAATGGGGCTCATTCTAAGCAACAAATCAGTGGTCTGCGGAATTTTTCTCCCGATTTGTGCTTTATTTACTTTATTTTTACATTTTATTCTATAAAGGTAAATGTATTAAGTTTTTTAATTTCATCGTTCTTTAAATAAAAAATCCTCTCATTAAATTCAAAACTAACAAAATCAATGAAAAAATATAATGAAATCGATCGTAGATAAATGATTTGAAGCTACAGAAGTGCTGCATATCCGTGAGAGCAAACATAGTGGTTGATAAAGCAAGCTCAACTAGCTAACTTTGCTGCCAAACAATTGCATATATTTGATCTCTTACTCTTTATACCTTACTTATGTTGACTTTGCATTTACCATTATACTTCCTGCTCCAATCCCACATTTTATCTAGGTGTATGAAAATAGTACCATCACATGATCTTTTGGAAACACTTTACCACAACATTTTTTTTTTGTATATAATGATCCCATTCAGTTCACATGTAGCCTCCCTTTGTTGTGCTACAAGCATACGCTCGTCGCACCTCGAGGTCTTGCACACACTCAGTTTGGTTTGGTTTAGTTTTGGAGTGCTACGGTCTACTTTTTGCAACACGAGAGTTAATGAGACCGGGACCTACAGCTTAAAGCCGATTCCGAACTGCTACGAACATCCATGCCATAGTGGGATTCGAACCCACGAACTCCGGTTCCGAATGCCAGCACCCTAACCATTTGGCCATCGTTCGGCAAACACTCAGTTTGAGAAGCAGCCTTATAAGTTTCGACAATAGTTTAGTTTAGTTTAGAGAGCTACAGTCTTTCTTTTTTTTAATTATGAGGATTAATGTGACGGGGACCTACTGCTTAAAGCCGATTCTGAAATACTACAAACAACCATGCCACAGTGGGATTAAAGCCCACGAATTCTGGTTCCGTGGATCAGCGCCTGAACCATTCGGCCATCGCTCGGCTTCGACGGTAGGGCTTGCTCTTAAATTTTGGGTATCCTTATGCCCTCCTTTGGTGATTCAACGGTTTTTAATAAATTTTCTATACTGTCGCGGCACTCCTGACCTATGCTTCTGGCACCTTACTTTGAAAAACAGGCTTTATAGGAATAAAATACCACATATATTCTCCCTTCTCCAACAAAATGGAGAGACAACCAGAGAAGTGCCGTGAAAATGGCAACATTTTTACCGAGAAATTAACTTACCGGAGGGAAAAAAAGGAAATCCAATTAAAGTATATCGTTGATAAGATTTCATGGCTTTTTCTTCCGACGCCGTGACTCTTCTTTAGCGTCCTTTCAGCTGTCGGTATTTGCAGTTATCTTATGTCGCATGAAACATCTTTGCTCAGCGGCAGTCTCCGAAACAAGAGAAGAAAAAACATTTCAAGGCCGGAGTGTGAAATGGTTTACCAAACACCGACGATGGATCTTATATGTAAACACCTGCAATCTCTCAAAAAAAGAACTGAAAGATATATGAAAGACAGGTTTTCACCAGAACCTATGTTTTACTGCGCGATGTCGAAATGGCATTGTGTAAGAGAATGTTGAGGAAAGCAAAATAAATGTTAAACTAACACTCAAATGTAAGTCACAGAAATGGAGAGTCACTTCCTAGTGAAGGCGAATAAAAAAAAGAGAAGAGAATAGTGGTGCGATTTGGGAGAACTCCTCTTCAAAAAATGTGTTGTACAAATGACAAAAAGCGACAGCCTCTGCGGTCTGTTCAAATAATCGCCCCAATCTGAGCGAGCTATATTTCTCTTCCGACAAAAGTATCCATTTGAAGGAAAAAATACTTTCCTGCTGTGAGAGAGGGCATTATTTTGAGCGAACCGATCTGGAGTTTTGCATTTCACGGTGTGGTGCCCTTTTTTATTTGACGTTTTTTTTTTTTACAAAATTACCTCCATCTCCGTTAAACGGATAGCTGTCTGGGATTAAACATATGTTCCCTCTTTCCGATTTCATTCGAGCTTTACATTTCTTAAAATATATACCTTTTATGTATTTTCCCTCCTTTCCTTTATTTATTTCATTCTCTAACTTACGAAATGAAAAGAAATTTGGCGGAAAAATATGACCATAAAACAAACATTTTTATTTTCTCGTATGCGATGTGGAGAATGCAGTATTGCAGTTGTCAAAACATTACCTGCAAATGATGATGAATGTATAGACATTTTAGACAAAAAAAATTAGGGAAAAAATTGCAGTTTATGCCCTGTGTATGCTTTTGTATGTAATCACGCGACCAATGAAAAAAATTCAGTGGTAAATGGTATGATGAAAATTCAAAGGTTAAATTGCTTAATGATAGAGGACAAAGAATTCTCGTTGTAAGTGAAATGATAATTGCCCAACTAAAAACCATATAACAACTTAAGGAACTTTATCGTGAAGTACAATAATTAGTAGCAATATGTTGTACCAATAATTAAAATTATACATCTAGCATATTTCCTAAGGTGGTTGGTTTTCAATCATCATGCTGATCTTTAGTACCGAAGTTCACGGGTTTAAATCCCACTGTAGCATGGTTATTCGTAGTGGTTCAGAATCGGATTTAAGCAGTAGGTCCCGATCTCATTAGATCTCGTGTTGCAAAAAAGTAGACCGTAGTGCTCAAACCAAACCATCCTACCATGTTAGATTTCTCTTACTCCACTTACAGGGAAGGGATGAAAATTCTATTGAAAGATCAGGGCTTTAGGATGGGTGGTCCATTCTTAAGTCCTTTCAAAGGGAAGACTTTGGTCGTTTGTGATTCTTGTTAAGCATGATTTGGGCTGTATTCCAAGATCATTGTTCATACCGAATAACAGCACGCATTGTACAGACCTAGTTGTCAATTCACGTCTGTCATCATGATTTGTACTCTGTTAATCCCTGGCACGCTAGTAAGCTGATATTCTCTCTTCTTCGACCTCTGAGCATACGTTATTCCTCCTCCGCTGACAATAAATCCGTGGTTGAACCAATAGGGGAGGGGGAGTAAACTCTTAGGGTGTTTCACCTGTTGTACCATCCGCACTTTAAAAAAAAATCTCGATAAGTTACTTCGTGGACGTCCCTCGTATATCCTTGCGAAATTTAGGGGGTTATACCTTATATCTGTCTCTAAAGAGTATATAGGCCACGCAGTATTGAAGAGGGATAATGGATAGTTTCAATAATAGATAAGTGATAGAAAGAGCCAATAATGTGCAATGGATGAGACCGTCCGTGAGGTCCAACAGCCCTTAATTTAGACACTATCAGAAAAGCGGACAAAAACAACAAAACATTCAAAGCAATTGATCTGATTGGCAGTTAAATTTAGATTAAGACTATTATACTATACCAATACTAGAAATAAATAGCCCATTAAAAGAGTTAAAGACTCGTATGTCACACATTTTACTAGTGCTGATTAGTATTTCAAATAAATCTAATACAAATATACAAATATAAATTTTCTATAAGCATAATCTAAAATAGCTATGTTCTGGGTTTTCAAGCTATAAAGAATTAAATTTAAGAAATATTTTTAAAGAAAGCTGTAATATAGTCTGAAAGAAATATATAGAGAACTATTTTTATGCACATTTTTTTCTAATAGAAAAGCATTTTTTTTTAATGGGAGCTAATATCTAGCCCCAGATAGGGTCCTGTTTGTCCGGCTCTGGGTCACTCCTGTCAGTAGGCTTCGCGGTTGACCACCTCTGATGTGTACATACTATGTATCTTAGAAATTATTTGCATTTTTAAAGTAAAATAAACTAAGCATGCGTCAAGTATTTAAACTCATTGAACCACGCTAAAATGCAAATTACCCATCTTCGACTTTCCCACAATAGATACCCTTTGATTCCACCGAATCCTTTATTGGGCATTCTAAATGTTATTGTTAGTGCTAATGAGAGGGAAAAGACAACTTTTGAACAATTTGTTACGACAAATAACCAATCAGGTGAAATGTAACAACATCACAGGCGATGTAATAAACTGGATGGTTAGGACCTGATGAGAGCCCAAACAAAGCAACTCCGCCGAGCTCTCTCCACGAGAGGTCCTTGATTGGACCTGTTGATTTCCCACTCTAGCTTCATTCTAAATTAGAATTCCTTCTCTCGCGCTCGGAGGGGAATCTCCACAGAAGCATAACCGTGACTTCCTCGCTTGGTCTCCAGATTCGACTACCCGATCCGAGCTGGCGGAACCGAAACGTTCCTTAAGCTTCTCTCAGGAAATGTCAACGATTACGCTCGTTTTTAAATTCGAATTGTTATCGGCTTTGCAGATGTCTCTCGATCGATTATTTATCTTTGTGCAGGACTCCTTATTCATTGCTAAGTTTAATCTCTAATTAGAGTTTTTAGATATTATTTAAAGTCACACTTAGAAAGGTAAACTCGTTAATACACCTTGAAAAAACACGATTCCCTTCTTCTTTTAAGTGTAAAGACACATCAACAAATTATAAATATTTACAGATAATTTGTCACTATACTATGTAATTATTTTGCAAAGTTGTATTTGTTTTGTGAAACAATTAAGACTAAAAGGAAAGTAAATGTACCTTTTCGACGGATATTTCGTTTTAATCTCGTCCTCCTCTACTCCAGGAATTATTTTCGGAATCATGTGTTTGTTTTAACCTTGGATCCATTTCCAAGTTTAATCATATACTTAGACGTGAGATGTTATTAAAAAACAAATACTAAAACACACTAGGGTAACAAAGATAAATACTCCCTGCGAAAAGCTAAATATTCCTTTCAACTTTTGCCTCTTGACAGCTGTAGCGATGACTATTTTGGGATTTATTTTCTACATACGACTAAAACAGAAAATAACCTCAAGCTGATGTATTTTGATTGAAAATATTGGGGTTATTTTCCGTATTAATCGTATATTGTTGTTTGCTTTGGAGCTCTATAATCTACATTTTGCAACATGAGGGCTAATAAAATCCAAATCTTCTGTTTAAGGTTCTCATGCCTTCTAAAGAAGTCTTGATGCATTCCGAAAGTATAGTTATTTCGAACACTTTAAAGAGCTAATAAAAGTATGTAAAAATTAAAATTTTAAAGCCAGCTTCAAGTATTATAATATCATAAAATAATTCGTCTTCAGTTATTATAATAAAAATGTGGAATAATTAAAATTTTGAAAAAAATTAAATATATTATGATAAACATGATAATTTAATTGAGAATATATGTATTAATCTACAGCTTAAATTACAGTTATCTGAAAACGGTATTCTATAGAAAGAATTAATAATATTGAAATATTACTGGTTAATTATATTGCCGCATAAAGGTATTTCGCCAACGAAATCAGCGGCCGAGTGGTCAGAGCAAGTGATCCAGACCCAAAGTTTGTGGGTTCGGTGCTAGCCATGACGATTGCTCCAAAGAATGGTTTTTTAATTTAAAAATGTTATTTATTGTTGCCTTATGTTCTCTAACGTTCTAGATCTTTCTTTATTATCTAATTTAGTTATTCCTCGAATATTCTGTTCATTAAAAGCTGATACCCACTAGTTGTAGTCAACTTCTCGATCTTGTAAAGTTGCGAGTTGCTACTTTGCTTCAATAAATTCGTCTGCTGGCTAAACGGTGTGTTCATTCGAATCTTCTTGACAATATTTCTATATTTCTCTATTTCTTTATTATTGATAAATTATAGTTCTATAATATTGTAAATTGAAAATTAGAAAAGAAGTAGACGCAGAATAAAATTGGCTAATTGGTCAATAAAAGTTGTTTAATTATTTAAATTATATTTATCCCTTCTATATATATTACAAATATATACATACAAGAAATTTTAAGCTTAACTATAGTAAAGCAGAAATGTTTATTTGACGGATAGTGACGATAGTGTTTTTATTTCTTCTATATTAAATGTTTTATATGTTTTGTCGTAATGAATGAAAAAGAATAATTTCATAATTTTATAACAGATGAAACAAATCTTGAATATCTCACAAATTTTGTACAATTTTATTCAGTATTTAGTTTCCAGAATTCATAAAGACTTACTTAGAAGTTATAACGCCACTTAAAACCGGTTTCGAACGTTTAATATTAACTATGGCAATATAAGGTTTTAAACACATAGGGGCTTACTCTGGACGTAGCGAGTCGGTTCGAACGTTCGTTGTGACTCATTTTGACGTCAGCTTGATCGCTTGCTAGGATAATGTCCGTAAGCTGATATCAAAGTGGAGTCACAAGGAAGGTTCGAACCGAACCGCAACGTCCAGAGTAAGGGTCATAGATGAGCACCTGTAGCTCAGTCGGCAAAGACAACGTTCTCATAACTGGAGGGTTGTCGATTCGAAGCTCTAGCCGGGATAAGATCAGCCACGTTCGATAAAGGTGACACGTAAAAGAGTTTCGTAGTCACAGTGTCCTCCAAGTTCTCAATACCTCTGGGGTGGCAGGACAAGCTAATGGGTATTTTACTTGGTCCCTAATTCTAAAATACGAAGATCCACTTCAGCATAAGTTGTACTTTCACCCTAGTGGTGCTCGTTAAAACGAAATACTCACCCCTTTGCCTTAATAAGAGTAGCGTATGAATCAATCTTGCTTAGTTTGACCAAGTGGCATCAGAAACAACAACAAGAAAAGAAAACTCATAGATTCTGGTATCGAAAAGTTTTGTTTGGATTTGCTTTTGAAGCGCTACGGACTACATTTTGCAACACGAGGGCTGATGAGACCGGGGCCTACTGCTTAAAGTCGAATCCTAATGGCTAAGAACATCCATGCCATAGTGGGATTCGAACCCACGAACTCCGTTTCCAATGGCCAACACCCTAACCATTCAACCATCGTTTAGCTGGCTGATATAGAAAGGAAGAGCCTTGTTCATCTACTATCGTTTATAAGTTCTATTTCCTAAAACTAATTTTTGTCAGCTACTGTCATCCTTGCCAGCACTGCAAATCGAGCCAAAATACTCAGGAAGTGAAACACAAACCCTTACCTGTTCAACGCTTAGGTGTGTACGGCTTCAAGACCCCGGGGTACCTAAGTGATCTTTTCTTAGCGTTCTTCGCCGAACAATGGCCGATTGGTTAGGGTGCCGGCCTTCGGTACCGGATTTCATGGGTTCGAATCCCACTGTGGCAAGGATGTACGTAGCCGTTAGGAATCGGCTTAAACTGTAGGTCCCGATTTTATTAGCCCTCATGTTGCAAAAAAGTAGACCGTAGCACTCCAAACCAAACCAATCTTAGCATTCTTCCTGGTAGTCTCGAGCTTATCTCTGTAGTGTTTGCTCCTCACCGGGGTGGACCACATTAAAATCGGACCATGACGGGCCTCTCGTAGGTCATCGGTGGCTAGGTAGCCATTTATGGAGTCACTGTTAAGGCACAGTCATCATTAATTGCTGCTGTATGTCTTCGGATGGGTCAGCGTAGAACACACTTAACCCCTTCCGGTAAAATGACGAGTCTAGCTCATCATTAGTTTTTCATTCCATACCGCACAATGACGAGCTACACTCGTCATGCGATTAAAGTTACTGTTAAATATGATAATTAATTTAGTTTAAAATTTCTAGTGTACTGAATTTGGCAACCCTTTTATCACTTGTGAAAATCACAAGTCACTATTGCATATTGTTTACTTGGTACAAGTCATTGCCAAATTAATGAGTCAGAATAAAAGAAAACCTACTAAGAAATGCCGTGTGTTACAAGAATCAAATTAAAAGTGAAACTACTTGGCGGTGTAAACAATTAAGAATTCCTTTGCACTTTGTTTTGAAAAGTACCACTAGCTTGAAGACTATTATTTGTATACCTTATTAATGTTTTGCTTTGATATTTTCTTAATTTTACTGTTTCTGATATTATTTAACACTATGTAAAAAGCGGATTTTAATTAAGAATATGTAAGAATTGTAAAATGAAACAAGTATTTTAAATAAAAATTAAATGGTTATTTCATGCACAGTTTTCCATTATTAAATCATACCGGAAGGGATTAATGTTCAATGACATGTTTTCTGATCACTTATTAAAGTTAACACAGCAATTTCCCGGACTATCCCCGAATTGTTTAAAATCAGATCGATAAATCTCTCAAATATATTTGAAAAACTTAAAATAACTTCACTCTCTCATTTTTCTCTATACATAACTAAACCTAACATTATTATTAAGTTTTCTTAAAATAATGTAAAAGATGGTTTATTTAGCAAACAGCAAATTTTAAAAGCAAACACAAGCACGTTATTCCCCGAATCCCCGTAGAGTACTTTATGAATATATTTTCCCGGGGAACATTTTGACTTCACGACAAAATTTCAATACGGACAATTTTAAAACGTCATAAAAATAAATTTTTTTCCCCGTCGTCATTTTTGAAAAACTTCCCCCCCCCCTCGTTTCGTGAGTCATACATACACTCCCTATGCATCGACTCCATTAAAATTCCGGCTTAGCAATATTTTATTTTCGTGATTATGCGATATAAAACGAATTCAGCCTCTCGGATATTAAAATACCCGAGCGCTAATATTTTTAAACGGATTTTCAAAAATTGAGTTGATATTTTCATTTATTTATTCGTTCGTTCCGGGCTTTTGATTGACTAAGTGAGTTATCTTAGCCGTACAAAACAGGAATTGATTAGCATTTCGGGATGGCTTTCTTTAAAAGGAATTTAATAACAGCGACATGCGAAGAATTTCAAAAGAAATCATTCGGCGGAACCTTTCATTTGAACGGAAAGATGGGTTTTTAGAAATTTGGAGGAAATTGTAAAGGAAAATGGAGGATCCTGGTACTTTTAATGACGGATAGAAAAAGGATTTGCATCCAGCTAAAAAGAATTAATTTCGCAGTTATTTAAATACATAAAAGTAAATGCAGGCAAAAATAAGCATTTATAGGAATTTTAAGAATATATTTTAAATGGACGCTAAGGCACTATATATATATATATATATATATATATATATATATATATATATATATATATATATATATATATATATATATATATATATATATATATTATATATATATATATATATATATATATATATATATATATATATATATATATATATATATATATATATATTTATATATATATATATATATATATATATATATATGTATATATATGTATATATATATATATATATATATGTATATATATATATATATATATATATATATATATGTATATATATATATATATATATATATATATGTATATATGTATATATATGTATATATATGTATATATATATATATATATATATATATATATATATATATATGTATATATATATATATATATATATATATGTATATATATATATATATATATATATATGTATATATATATATATATATGTATATATATATATATGTATATATATATATATATATATGTATATATATATGTATATGTATATATATATATATATATATATATATATACATGTATATAGATTTATATGTGTATATATATATATATATGTATATGTATATGTATATATATATATATATATTATATATATTAAGATACGTATACACGCACTCATATACACACTTACACACATGTACATACACACATATATATATATATATATATATATATATATATATATATATATATATATATATATGTATATATATATATATATATATATGTGTGTGTATATATGTGTGTGTGTGTAAGGAAAATTCTCAGGTTTTTTCAAATCGGAAGTTAAGGGCTAAAAATTCCCGCGTGATTTTGCATTCCGCTTTTTAACTCCTAACCTAAATTAAATACTAGGGCTACAGTTTAAGCCCTCAGAGAAGCGATCTGACCAATTATAACTCTACATTGCCCTAGTGGACAATTTAGGAAATTTCCAAACAAAAAGGAGATTTACGCTGTCGGAGGCAGATTTTTCTAGAGATATTCCCACAGATGTTTACCCAGGTGTTAAGGGTCTTGTACATATAACTTTATGCTAGCTGACCCTTCATTTAGTCCTGTCCGTATAATGAAGGAAAACCCGTCCTCCAACGTTATCTTAATAAAGGTCGTTAGCTAAAGTGGTGTCATTATTATGGGCCATGACTGCAACCACCCATAGAGAAGTCCGTCTTATTACACATATATATGCGCACCTATAATTATATGCATATAAAAACTTAAAAAAATAAAATTCTTGATTGTAAAATAATGGGGAAATAGATAGAGGGCTTCTGAAATCGATAGGTTCGAATTCCACTATTGGCATGTTTGTTTGAAATTTATCTTATATAAGTACAGTAATACAATTTGAAATAAGTTTGATAAGTACATTCGCATACATGCATACACCCACAATATTTATTCACATAACTACGCACAACACATATATTTATATACATATACAAATATACAAATATATGTGTGTATACATACATGTGTGTATACACACTTACAAACACATCTACATATGTATACAAGCACTACACACACTTACACACTTACACAAACACGCTCACACACACTTACACACACACATATATATATATATATATATATATGTGTGTGTGTGTGTGTGTGTGTGTGTGTGTAATCCTTAAATTATAAAACTGCTGGACAAGGAGAAAGCTAAACAGCTAACAGTAATAAAAATGCAGTCGGCCGACATTGAAGAGAACGGCACAAGTCTAATTAAAACTTAATATCAGAGCTGCTAAAACGAACATCTATACTACTCAACGACAGACAAAGGAAAGACATAGAAATACCTCTTCTCGAACAGAGGTGCACCCAAGAGCGAAGACAGAAACAATTTTCCCACTTACTCAGCGAATTTAAGTGCAAAATCAGGAAAAACGCGGAGCCATTTGCCGGCGGCAGCTGGGAAACGTGTTGAATAGACAAAAAATTTACATCTAAAGGATAGAAAGCTTTGGGAAGAATTTTAATCCGAAGACACTCCTTTGATTAAGACATTTAGAGGCTGGAAAAAAGATTTAAAGGAATTAGAATGGGAGAGAGGAGGCTTTTAAAGAAATATTAAAGTAAAATAATTTTGATATATTACACACACACACACACACACACACACATATATATATATATATATATATATATATATATATAATACAAGTGTATACAAACATATATGTCACTAGACTATTGAGATCCCTTATGTTTAACCCTAACGATGACTGAATGGCAGAGCGCTGCTCTTCAGTACCGGAGTTTGTGGGTTCGAATTCCGCCATTGGCATGAATGCTCGTAGTCGTTCGGAATTCGCATTAAGCAGTAAGTCTTGGTCTTATTATCTCTCATGTAGCAAAGCAATAGACCATAGCTCTCCATACAAAACAAAATCTTTAAATATGGATGTTTAAATATGGATGTTTTTGAACGGATATTAATGTATAAAGTACAGCTATAAAAGGTTACCTTTTTACAGAAAAGTTAAATAGTTCCAAAATATTTTTTTCAATTGTAACAATTATCCAATTATTCGTCTAATTTAGTTTTAAAGCTAATGCTAATTGCACCCCAAAATTGAGTTATTTTAAACTTAATATCAATGCAGAACGTCATCGAAATAACGATCACTCCCTTTTATTTTGTTTCAAATAGTGAATAAAAATTAAAAACATATTTGTGCTTGTGTTGACATGTCAGGTTATTTATTAACAGTGAAAGTTAAACTGTCGATGCATAACTAGCAATTAAAAATATGTCCAGAGCTTAATGTTAACTCTAGAATGAGATGATTGATTTAATAAGTACTATATGCCAGGAAAAAAAATAAAAGTAATTTTTTAATTTTTTAACTTTTGTCAGTATAATAACTGCAAAGCTAATTAGGCCTTTCTAGAAGCTACTGTTAGTCTCACATCATTATCGATTTTCGTTTTAAAATACCTAGTCACTGTCCAAAAGAATTATTTCCATACGTCAGCTTATTATTTTTTTCAAATCATCGACGGGACTTTTGTTATATTACAAAAAGATATTTTCTAAAAATTAAGTGAATCAATTCATAAAAAAATATGAACAAACTGGGAAAAAAAGAACTTAAATTTCTATTCAACATCCGTAATTAAGTTAAAATAATTTTTTCCTTCCAAGTTTATCATTAACTGGGAGGATGGATAAATTCCGAGAATTTTTTTTTAAGCTTCGTATATTTTGGGCGATCTAACTACAGGCAACTAAAATTGGTAATTTTTTTATTTGTGTCTGTGTGAGCCGGGAGATTTTTAAATTTTTGTGCGTGGGAAGGTACTATCTAATCCTAAACACCGGTTTCGAAAATAACGTCGTTATTAATTGAAACGTATTTTTGACGGGATATTGGCTTCCGTATGGAAAAAAAAAATTAAGCGTGGGCTTAGTCGCTTTTAAAATTCGCCTTATTTGTAAACAGAACAGGTTTCCAATTACTTTCCTTAATGAAACGCAACTTTCCCATATCGATGTTTGTATGATATGTTTATAGCGTTACACAGTCTGCTTCTGTAGTGAATTTTTCGTTAATTTATTGCAATAAAGAACACAGAATGACAACAACATACCATTAAAACTGTCTGTTTAATTTATAGGTGAATTTTCCCTATAAATTATATACGTTTATAACCTATAAATTTGTATCCACGTTTAATAAACTATTGTTATAAACAATAAATTTACACAAGTATTAACTATTTAATCTTGAGAGTGAAGATTTACACACTATAATAGAGGCTATTTAGTGATAAGATAAAATGATACGATTGAAAAAGGAAATGATTCAAAATAAGGCGATTTCTTGCAGTAGGGCAAATTCTCAAATAATGACATTTCTGGCTTTAGTTTCAAACGAAAGGACAGTTTATTGTTTGTTTATTGGCTGTTGTAAACATGAAAATGAATGGGATGGGCATTATAGTAGTTCGTGACGTTGCGAAAAATTGATCTATTGAATATAACTAGGGTTCCCAAACTTTACTGGTTGTTTCTAGTAACGTAATAAATTTAAGTTTACCCGGGGTGAAATCGTAACTTGTATACTAAAAGAAAGCCGACAATTTTTGCGACGTTCAAGACTAATCGGGGATTAAAAAAGTATCATCAGGCCCTGTATCATCAAAGTCGTTTAATGGCTAAGCGCGATTAACCCATGCCTCCAGCCGATGGTGGGACGCAATTCTCGGTTTAAACTAAGATTAATTAAGGTTAGCTGTTAAACTACTTTGGTGAGACCGGCCCTTAATTATAATTAACTATAGTGTGTGTTTGTGTTTCTATGGTCAACAACTCGTCTAATCGTGATTGCTAAAAAAAATTTAAATTTATTAGATTTTAGGTGCTTACGGCCTGTCTCACTAAAGTCGTTTAAAGCTTAATCACGATTAATCTCTGTTTAAACGGAGAACTGCGTTCCCACCATTGGTTGGCACCATGGGTTAATTGTAACTAGCCTTTAAATGACTTTGGTGAGACTGACCCTTAATGGTGGATTTTCACATCCAGTACGTCATCTGCACATCAACCATATATTGTAGAAGTCTACCGGATGTCTAATGGGATCTGCAGAATTAAGTTCTGCAGCAAAATGATTCAGTTCCAAATTTATAACGAATCTTGGAAATTTAAGAACCTGTTACTAGGTTAGAGGATTAAAAAGCAGGCTGGTGGATTTTTCGGTGGATTTTAGAAATTACTTTGCAAAATTAATTCCAAATGATGTGATACTGATTGCTTGAAAATGTATAGGGACTGATTTCATAACTAAAATTCACCATTAACGGAAAATATTTATAGTGTGCAAAATAAGGGAGCGGAGCAGAAGAGCAGTCGAGCAAGGATTATGAAAAGCCGAGGTTCTACCGGTAAATTTCTGTTCAATGGGTAAAATAATATAAAAGAAAAACCACTCTAAATTGGTTCTGAGCAACCTTCTTTCCTCCACGCCCCTCAGACAGGCACTTATATACCAAGGTTCATAAACCGGAAATCTTTATCTTACACAAAAAGCAAATGAATAAACGTGAAAAAAAAATAAAAAGTTTTATTCTAAACTGTATAATGATCGGTTTATTCCAAGAAAAAAAATCGAGACAAGGAACTAAGACTCTTAAATAACGTTAAGAATCCTGGCCGATCGGATCTCTACAAGATAATTTCTAGTCTCGTTACAGCAATCGAAATCCTTTTATTCAACCCAATGCTTTCCTTTTAACTACACGTGTATAGAAACGAGCTGCAGACAAAGCTCCCCACAATTAATAAGCGGGAGACCTTAAGTCGAAACTGCCCATTGTTCTCTTCCGCTGCACGACAATAGATGGGCCACCCAGAACAAAAGGATCGTTTGGTGGACGGCCATATCCTACACCGGCTTGACCGAGACAAGTTGTTCTTCAGCGAAGAACTTGGGGTTCAAGGACGTCACCCCAGTGGTCGGAAGAACGCAAGCACAGATGTACAACAAGATTCTGTATTTTTTTCCTGCGTAACCTAAGTGATTAACCCCTTGGGTAGAGATATATTTAAAAAAATTATTACGTTTGGTACACATTTAACTTGCTGGTGAGAGGTATAGTATTGGAGAATATTTAACTTGTTGATGTATCGATAAAATATTACAACAATAGATTTTATTGAAGAATACATTTATTTTAATGATAGGCGTGCATGGTTTTATCAATATTTAAGTCACAAATCAAAAACCTTATTTTAAAGTTGATATACTGTTACTAGAATGGTTTTAACAATATTTGAGTTACAAAGAAAAAGCATAATTTTAAAGTTGATATATTGTTAATATAATTGATGAGTCAGACTCGTCAACTGTAACTTTAGCAAAACATGTACATGACGAGTGGCAGT
>CM063500.1:93054939-93062439 GCA_032207245.1 Pardosa pseudoannulata
TTTGTGTATTTTTATTTCTACCAGAATGATTTTATATCGACTTCATAATAAACTGTCAAATCATTACAAGAATTTTTTAAAAAAGAGCTTCGCATCAATTGGCGATCGCCAACTGCTTCTCTGTTCTGAGATTCTATTCAGCATATTGAAACTATTTAAGAATTGGGTTTCCTCTTGGCAAATTTAGTGATAATATTGGTGATATTTACTAAAACACAAAAGGAATCCATCCAAACATTGAGATTCTTGCTTTTCTGGCGACTTTTATTAATGTACAGTGTGCCATCGCAATAGAATTATATACTCTTACGTAATTAAAGAAAACGACTTGAAAACCGGACATTTATATTTATGAGCAATTAATCCATTAACAGTTTACAAACGCAACAGCTCCAAATTATTAAAGATCAACCATAGTGAACCATTAATGGTTTGCTATATTTAATTTTTTTAAGCATTGCGCATTTTTAATATATAAGAAAAGAGTTACATAATGAGAGTTGGATGCAAATATCATATAAATTATAATATAGATACAGATTGTTTTGACACGGTGTCATCAGGTGAAAATGTCAGGCGATCATATTTAACCCATTATCGCCAAGTTGGCGGGGGAACCCAGTTCTTTAGTCAAGCCCAGCATATCTTTAATAACCTTAAAAGTTTAAAAGAAATAAACATAAATTTTCTGATGCTTCAGAAACTTAATTTTGCAAATGATTTGGTACAGATGCATTATACACGCTGTTTTTTCTCGCCAAACTTGGCGATTTTTTGGCTGTTTTATGGGACAGTGAGAAGGTTGGTGTTTTTGCCCTGACTTTAGTGCAGACTATCTCCCCCTTTCCAGTTTACATCTATTATTAAATTTATTTTAAAGTCCCTTTATTACAAGTGAGGGAACCCTCCTCGCATGTTAGATTTTTTTATAATATTAGTGCTTATTAAAATGATATATATTGTGTTTGTACTGTGTTGATATATATCATAAATATTACTAATCTGTTATTTTTTAAATGACGTAAAAAGTGATAATTATTATGCTCATTTTATTTTAATAATGCTAATAATTGTGAATCTGCTGTTCTTTTTTTTAAAAAAAATTTTGTTTTGTTAATTGTTGTGTTTTAAAAATGCCATGTAACTGCCACCATGTTTCTTTTGGTAATCCCTTACATAATAATAGCCTAAAGTTATCTGCACGTCTGTCCTCGATTTTATAAAAGCGGTTGGACCTGGAATGGATAAAGGCATCCATAGTTAGCAAAATTCAAAGAGAGTAAAGTTTATCTTCTCCTAAACTATAGATCTGATTCTAAAATAAATTGGTATAAATATGCTTCCTATCACAGCGAAAAATACTGTCTTCTTTAAAACGTTCGAAATCCACCCCTTCTTCACTTTTCGAGCTTTAATGCCATTATTTCAAATCCTATTTTACCCGGTTAAGAGCAGGCGATTAAATTCATCAATTTATCCCATAATGAATAGGTAAAAATAGCATTTTTCTAGCATTATGACGTCATTCCTTTAACCATCTCATTGAATCATTTCTTATTTTAAATTATATAAATTATGTCTTATTTTCATACGTTTTATCATTGAACTTAGATATTACGTAAATAAGGCAATTTGTTGCAACGTCACGACCTACTATAATGCCCTTCCCATTCACTTTCATGTTTACAACAGCCAATAAACAAACAATAAACTTCCCTTCCGTTTGAAACAAAAGCCAGAATTGTCATAATTTGAGAATTTGCCCTACTGCGTGAAATCGCTTTATAATTTTCTTTTCTATTTGGGTTCAATAATAGATTAGGTACATGTGTGATCATTTTAAATTGGGTTATCGATTATTTTTTGTTGCAAGATAATTCTCAGCCAAAAAACAAACCATTTTTTTTTACCTGCCTCATAAAGTACTTTACAATTTTGGAAAATTAAAAATTTTACTGATCCCGTCATGTGATGGGCTATATGTTATTCTTTGAGAAAACGCGTATCGTCGCCATGTTTTTTTTACTTGGACATTTTTCAAATCACGTGTTTTTCTCTTGGTCGCCAAAAAAACATGGCGGATGGGGCCGGCGTCTATAATACATTTGTTCCAATGCTTTGATACTTGGAACCATTCGCCATCTTTTCCCTACGGAGTTCCCTACAATATAAATGATCTTTACAAACAAAATCAATAACAACTGCAAAATTTTCTCGATATTCGATGAATCATTCCCCCCCGCGCCACTTTTTCCTATTCCCCCTCCCTTATCCAACATGTTAATACTTTTATCTTTCATACTCGAAAGCGAAAAATCACAAATCTCTATTCGCAGGTAACACAAAAATTCAATCAGAAATCAAGTGAGACGCAAATCCATTCATAAGGCATCACTTCAACGTTTTCTCGCCAGTTCTCTGGGACGGCAAGAAAAAAAATGTCAACTTCAAAAAGATATTACACCACATACTCCCGTGCATTGGGGCGTAAAGATGAGAAAATTTAATTACCTGACATTGACAAAGTCCTCTGGAGAAAAATTAAATTATCGCTCTATCCGATTTGGGTCGTAACGACCATGCTTTGCCTCAAAATAATAAGCTCATTTTTTATATATAAAATGGTGAAAACGAGGAAGGGGAAAAAAAGACAACTGGTGTTATTTTTCATTTTTTGTGTTTTTCTAGGTGGCAACAAGATAATTGGCTCATGAATCATTGCTCATATAATCTGCGCTCGGTGTAACGTGGAATGCAATTGTGATTAAATTGCGTTAAAAATTAAATTAATTCGTAGACAAAAGCATAAATTTTGACAAGAAATTTTGATAGGGAAAGTTTATTTAGCTGTCTTTAGATAGCTAAAGTTATTAAACATAGCTAAGGTTATTAAAGATGTGCTGAATAGAATCTCAGTACAGAGAAGCAGTTGGCGATCGCCAATTGACGTGAAGCTCTTAAATAATTAATAAAAAAGGATATAGACAGCTAAAGTTATTAAAGATAGCTAATGTTATTAAAGATATGCTGAATAGAATCTCAGAACAGAGAAGCAGTTGGCGATCGCCAATTGACGTGAAGCTCTTAAATAATTAATAAAAAAAGGATATAGACAGCTAAAGTTATTAAAGATAGCTAATGTTATTAAATATATGCAAAATAGTAGCAGTTGGCGATCGACAATTGACGTGAAACTCTTAAATAATTAATAAAAAAAGGATATAGACAGCTAAAGTTATTAAAGATATGCTGAATAGAATCTCAGAACAGAGAAGCAGTTGGCGATCGCCAATTGACGTGAAGCTCTTAAATAATTAATAAAAAAAGGATATAGACAGCTGAAGTTATTAAAGATAGCTAATGTTATTAAATATATGCAAAATAGAAGCAGTTGGCGATCGACAATTGACGTGAAACTCTTAAATAATTAATAAAAAAAGGATATAGACAGCTAAAGTTATTAAAGATAAAATTAATAAAATAATTAATAATTAATAAAAAAGCATATAGACAGCTAAAGTTATTAAAGTTAGCTAATGTTATTAAAGATATGCTGAATAGAATCTCAGAACACAGAAGAAGTTGGCGATCGCCAATTGACGTGAAACTCTTAAATAATTAATAAAAAAAGGCTATAGATAGCTAAAGTTATTAAATATATGCCAAATAGAATCTCAAAACAGAGAAGCAGTTAGCGATCGCCAATTGACGTGAAGCTCTTAAATAATTAATAAAAAAAGGATGTAGACAGCTAAAGTTATTAAAGATATGATGAATAGAACCTCAGAACAGAGAAGCAGTTGGCGATTTCCAATTGACGTGATACTCTTAAATAATTAACAATAAAAAGATATAGACAACTAAAGTTATTAAAGATAATCTAATGTTATTAAAGATATGCTAAATAGAATCTCAAAACAGAGAAGCAGTTGGCGATCGCCAATTCATGTGAAACTCTTAATAATTAATTAAAAAAAAGGGTATAGACAGCTAAAATTATTAAAGACAGCTAATGTTATTAAAGATATGAGGAATACAATCTCAGGACACAGAAGAAGTTGGCGATCGCCAATTGACGTGAAACTCTTAAATAATTAATAAAAAAAGGATATAGACAGCTAAAATTATTAAAGACAGCTAATGTTATTAAAGATATGAGGAATACAATCTCAGGACACAGAAGAAGTTGGCGATCGCCAATTGACGTGAAACTCTTAAATAATTAATAAAAAAAGGTTAGAGATAGCACAATATTAAGACGTACAAATTTATCTTAAAGTGCTGGACAAAATAAAAATTTCTTTAGAATCGATTTTGCTACCAATTTCTGTTTAGTTTCCGTTGTCTCTCTGATTGAAAAAGAAACAGGGGACTTTAAATGTGATCAAAATCGTAGAATCATTTGTAAGACTTTCGAAAATGGAAATGTGATCATTGAAAATGACAATTGTTTTCTCGGTTTAAAAAGTTTGACGTTTCTAAGACTTGAAAATGTTCCACGTCCATCATTTTCCCCCTAATGCGTATCAAATTTGTCTCGATTGCACTTTCTATTGTCTGTCAAGAATTCGAGAATAGTTTTGTTTAAAAGACGAATTTTTGATACGAAGTCTGGATAGTAATTTGTCATATTATTATGGTTTTATTTCTATCTTTTTGAATAATTTACTTTATGCCGCATTTATTTTTTTCGGAAACTTACATTTAAAAATGAAAATAAAAATCCAGTTTCTTTTACCCGGGACTCATTAAGAATTGAATTCTCCTTGCAAAATTTGTCTAAAATATTGGCGATATTTACTAAAACAAAAAGGTAACCCATCCAAACATCGTATTTCTTGCTTTTTCTGGCGACTTTAATTAATGAACAGTGCGCAATCGTAATAGAATTATATACTCTTACTTAATTAAAAAAACGACTTGAAAACCGGACATTTACATTTATGGACAATTAGTCCGTTAACAGTTTAGAAACACAACAGCTCCAAATTATGAAAAATCAGCCATAGTGAACCATTAATGTTTGTTATATCTAATTTTTTAAGCATTGCGCACTTTCAATATATAAGAAAAGAGTTACACAATAAGAGTTGGAAGCAAATATCATATAAATTATAATAAAGATACGGGTTATTTGGACACGATGAGATCAGGAGAAAATGTTAGGCGAACATACTTAAACACTTATCTCCAAGTTGGCGGGGGAATCTAGTCTTTAGTCAAGCCTGTTTACACATATAAAAGATATTAACATTAGTAAATTTGTTAAATTATGTAAAATATTTCTGAAAAATTTCGAAAATGATTTTAAGTGTATTAATTAATGAGAAAAGTTATTGACATTTTTGTTACATTGTTTTCTTGTATATATCTCTAAATATCGTGACCAACTATGCTCCAATGCATTTATTTAAGTATTTTTTTAGTTAAAAATGGTCCTTAAAATTCAATATACACTTGTGATTTTTAAAACTTTTGTCAAATTGTAACAAAATAAAGTTTGTACATACATATTTAATTTGATACTTTTTGGTACTCCATGATTTAATCTTGTAATCGTCAACAACACATAATTTTGTTTGTACTGACATCTATACGATGTTCTTTAAGTCAACTAAATGTTCAATGGAACATGTATATTAGACAAGCTTAAAGCTTGTATACCTGGTGTTGTTCGATAAAAACCAAATAAAGACCAAAAAGACAGCCACCAAAATTTTGACTTCCCTCCTCTCTCAAAAGTACTCATACTAAACAAATGAGCCTGAACCCATGGAAAAAAATGAGTCAGCTCGAGAACAGGGGGTCAGATCCCGCCGAACCAAAGAGTCCTTCTATAGAACAATTTGTCGCAACGTCACAAACTACTATAATGCCCTTCCCATTCAATTTCATTTTTACAACAGCCAATAGACAAACAATAAACTACCCTTCCGTTTGAAATTAAAACCAGAATTGCCATAAGTTGAGATGTGCCCTGCTGAGTGAAATCGCCTTATTGGTCGGGAGAATTCCGAAGTTTCTTCCTGTCCCTGACCAATCCTATTCTGTTCGTCTTTGGTGATAGCTTACAGGGAAGAAGTAAAAAACTGTTGAAGCACCGAATGTAACATATTTTTTCAATAATCTGTTATAAATCTTACGGTACTTACTTCAGAAAAGGTTATGTAAATAGTGATGATTATGGGTAACCTGATTTTTAAATAAATATATCCCCGTATATAATTATAGGAAAGATGACCAATGCAAGTGGTCAGTGCTGAGCCGTGGTAGCTCAGTCGGAAAAGGCAAATGTCTCGTAACTGAAAGGTTGTGGGTTCGGAACCCGATCCGGACTTAGATCCGTCCTATTCGTTAAAGGTAATTGGGGCACATAAAATATTTTCGTGGTCACAATGTCCTACAAGTTCTCAATCAATACCTCTGGGAGTGGCAGGCCAATTCTATGGGTGTACCACTTGGTCCTTGCTTCAAAATTACGAGGACCTACTTGAGCGAAGTCGTTCTTTCACCTTAATGTTGCTCATTAAAACGAAAGACTCAACCCTAGGCCTTAAAACGAGAGCCTGAATGCTCAATCGTTCTTGATTTGTCCAAGTAGCATGAGAAACAACAACAACAACCGCAACAAAGAAGTCTGAAAAGTCCATATTAATCAAACCAAGACAGCATTACTTTCAATGTACATAGTTAGTTGATGTAACTTACTCCAAAAGTCTTAAAAAATGATACTGCAAGTTGGGGCATTAGCTAGATTGTTCCTGTCGATCGTCCCCATACAATTCGGGAGTGGGTCTACAGCGGACTGTTCAGAATTCCACTTGGTGCAGTTTTTTTTAAAAGACTTCCAACAACAAGACTCTTGCTTCCCTTGAAAACTAAGATTTTTAATGTGTCCTCTAGCAAGTCGATGGTTTGCGGACAAGTGGCATGAGAAACAACAACAAGTGGTCAGTATTTGTCTGGTTATAATGCCAACTTCTTCGTTTAGGGAAATATTCGGATAACTGGAAACAACAGAATCCCTTCTAAAAATAATAAAAACCTAAAACCCTTTATACTTATCAAGATAGCTTTCACTATGCGACGTATCAAACTATACAAAGTTCATCCAGAATGATCCAACAAACAGACAACAGGATTTAAATACACGAATAAGCTTTTAAAGAACTCTATGAAACGCTATTTAAAAATTCGGGTTCTGAACATGGTTTGTTATCTAATAAAGAAATGAAGTGCACTGAAAGTCTCTTGCCTCCTTATCAGCAGAAAAATGCGGCACTATTGTAGAATCTTTGTCATTTGAAAAAGATTCTTATCTACTAGAAATATCTCATATGCTTTCGACAGCGATAAAGCTACGGTGGTATAATTACAAATCCCCTCCAGTCTTGGTTTCATTATCAAATTTAATACCAACCTTTTGTTTAAAAGTGAACCTGCATAATATTTTCCTTCAAGAGAGATTTCCCGAAAAGTTTTCAAAAGGTTTAGAAAAAT
>CM063500.1:93069939-93074939 GCA_032207245.1 Pardosa pseudoannulata
AAAAAGCAAGGTGTGCAATTTAATTTGGCCATTGAATAAGAATAAAAGATGTAATATATTATATTTATAAATATATATAAATCGGTATTTTATATATAAAATATATATATATATATAAATATATATATAATATATATATATAAATATATGTATATGTATACATATATATATATATATAAATATAAAAATATATATATATAATATACACATATATATACATAAAAATGAAGAAATATATATATATAAATACCACATATATATATAAATAAAAAAATAAATCAAATAAAAAAAAATCTATATAAATATATAATATAGTATATATAGTATTTATATATATATAAATATAATATATATATATATATATAAATATTTATATATAATTACGCAAAAAAAAGAAAAAAAATAATAAATACATAAATGCAGATAATATATAATTTCATTTGTTGAAATTTAGTACGTGTGAATTAAAGAGTTAAATTTATCTAATTTGCATATTGTATTGTTATCAATCGGTTATTGTTATCAAAATTATTGCCCCAAACTCATCACATTAACTTATTTCATATATTATAATATAACTGTCAGTATAAATAACAAAAAAGAGATAAATTAATATTAGTTGGTTACATTTATTGCAACTATATGAAAACTGTAATGACAAACAAATAAAACGTATATTTTAATAAAAACTATAGAAAATAATAGTATTGTATTTGTTATTAATAATATAATAAAACAAATTTGCAATACTAATTACGCGCAAACAAAAAAAATGCGACAAGAAATGCACTTCCACCTGATTTCATATTTCACGTAAGAAAAAGCAGTTTTAAAGACTTTTTTGCACACTGAAAAGCCTATTCAAGCACCGTATGTACTATGTAGTAATTATTTTATTAATAATTTAATTAAAGAGCTCTATCCATTTTGTTTTCAACATTTGAAAACTTGTGAAGTGAACAACAAACTCAAAAACATCATTAATTAGATTAATTATAAGTATGTTGAAAAAACTGTATGCTAATTTAAAATGTGTGTTTCTTTCATTATTGTAGTATTAAACTAAGGTAGGGGCATTAACAGCGTAAGAAGTGGTGTTCATAATCACGTGATGCAACTCAGAAAAGTAATACCCTGACCTAAAGGTAGCACAGTGGTCAAACAGACAGATATTTACGTATACATAATTATATTAGCCTAACTAAATACAGATATGTGCGGACATTAATATGCTATTTTACAAACACACAAGTGCATATAGGCATATAATATACAAATGGTCAAAGTAGTATGTATACGTATATTGTTTCCATTATAACGCCACCTGCGTGCAAAATAGTAGTTTGCAGTCTCTTTCGAATATGCAGTCTCTTTTTGGATTTACAGCTTTAAAACAGGACAACGTCTGTCGGGTCGTCTAGTATATATGTAAGGTTTAAAACGGGGGGTTCAGAATTAAGAGAGTTATAATTAAAAATAGTTAAAACTCATTAACGACAAAAGCAATTGGAGATGGGTTTGGTTTGGAGTGCTACGGTCTACTTTTTGCAACACGAGGGCTAATGAGACCGGGACCTACAGCTTAAAGCCGATTACGAACGGCTACGAACATCCATGCCATTGTGGGATTCGAACCCACGAACTCTGGTACCGAAGTCCAGCACCCTAACCCATCGGCCATTGTTCGGCTAAAGTAATAGGAGAAAGACACCCTTGAACGGAACTATACAGAGGAAAAGAGCTGACGCGGAAGTAGACATAGGATATTTGCTTAGGTAGCAACGCCAAAAGAGACAGTTCTGAGCGGGAACTCGGGTTAATAACATCCTCCACGCTTGTATTCTCAAAATATGAGAACAAAGGATATCTAAATAGCATAGCCATGGACAGAAGGATTATAAGACAGAAGTTTTATATGTGTAATCAAATGTAACTTCCATGCCTTAACCACTCGTTCATGCCATATATATATATATATATATATATATATATATATATATATATATATATATATATATATATATATATATATATATATATATATATATATATATATATATATATATATATATATATATATATATATATACATATATATATATATATATATATGTATATATATATATATATATATATATATATATATATATATATATATATATATATATATATATATATATATATATATATATATATATATATATATATATATATATATATATATATATATATTAACACCATCATTACCTTAAATTTATGCAAAGTTTTATCTGAAATAACCACACATGACATAAACCACACATAATGATTAATTTTTATTGGATATCGACCCTAAATATTTCAATATATAATGTCATTCTAATTTTTTTTCAAGAAAACAAAAAAAACCACTAAACGTTCCCTTGAATACATTAACAGCATTCTGGACGTGTTAACCTCGTTCCAAGGCAAGTAGGCAGAGAAGCGTGCTCAGATTTAAATTTCATCTTTTTTAAAAACCGAAAGCAACCCGTTTTGTGTGTTTATCATTTAACCGAAAAAGAATTGAGAAATGTTCGTTAATTTGCATAAAAGCGATTAAAATCGGATATCTGCCTTCCAGCTGCCCGGGAGAAAAATGCAGTATTGCGAGATAAAGGGAACGATTAAAATATTTGCGATGCATAAACAGGATGAATTATACGAGTATTTTTAGAAATGAATACAAACTTTATTTTTCGGCAACAAAAGTATAGCTAATATAAGATCTTATTACTCATTTTTATTGATTATTTGCTGATTGCTGATAAACCTGGCAACGCCCGATATATATCTGTGTGTGAGAAGTTTGGATTTTCAAACTTAGAAAGTAAAGTATTAAATAGTAAAAAGAGAGAAAATTCTTTGTGAAGCGGAAGAATATGGAGATAAAATAACACTATACAACACATACACACACGTGTGTGTGTTTATAAATGTGGTAAATGAAAAAGCGTATTCTAAGAATTTTCTAGTTCTCAAATCAAAATAATTGCCTAAGACAAGGCATGTAATCTATCTAAATAAAAACTTATCAAAATTTGATACTAAACTAAACAGAAGTATAAAAATTCCACATATATTAGCGGCTAACATATTTTAAACATATTTTAAACACACAATTTTTGTTCTATTTTGAAGCATCAAGTAGTTACAGCACAGTATAAGAACTACATACGGATCTATCTATATATATATATATATATATATATATATATATATATATATATATATATATATATATATATATATATATATATATATATATATATATATATATATATATATATATATATATATATATATATATATATATATATATATATATATATATATATATATACATATATATATATATATATATATTTATATATATATATACATACATATATATATATATATATATATATATATATATACATGTTATATATATATACATATACATATATATATATATACATATATATATATATATATATACATATATATATATATATATATATATGACATGGTCCAGTGTTAAGGCGAATGGAAAACAGTCTTTCTTGATAATAATCATCGTTTCATTTAAAAGCAAAACGTGCGCCATTTTCATTTGTTCGTGGCGGAGCTAAGCGTGGAAAGGTGTTGACAGCGCCATGTCCACACGCGCTAATTTATATCAGTTGGCTTAATCATCAAATACTTCAAATATCTCTCCGCTGTACCGGATTGCTCCAAAAGGTTACGCAAGTGTGGGTTTTTTTCATTTATTTTATTATTATAAAAGAGTTCCCTTTTTAAAATCGTTTATAATTCACGTAATTTCCAACCACCCCTTTTTTAGACCTGACATATATATATATATATATATATATATATATATATATATATATATATATATATATATATATATATATATATATATATATATATATATATATATATATATATATATATATATATATATATATATATATATAATATATATATATATATATATATATATATATATATATATATATATATATGTATTATATATATATATATATATATATATATATATATATATATATATATATATATATATATATATATATATATATATGTATATACATATATATATACATATATATATATATATACATATATATATATATATATGTGTGTATATATATATATGTATATATACATATATACATATATATATATATATATACATACATACATATGTGCATATATGCATGTGTATGTAAGTATAAGAGATCTAATATTCGACCAGAAGTGATATCATTACGTGACAGGGGAAAAATTATAATAATTTAATTTTTTAGGAGTCATTAGAGAATGTTTTTGCAAAATATATATTATCAAATCATATTATATTAAGCATACACACACATACATATAGATGTATATGCACTCACAAATGTGAGTATTAAAAGTAAAATAACATTGAAGTTAAAACAAATGATACGATAAAAAATTGTTAAGTTTTTACTTAGGAAAAAAAGGATTTCAATTTAATGAGACACAAAACGCAATCTAAAAGCCAAAAACTAATTGACTTTGAAGGGAGGGGCGAAAGGAAAGGAGGGTAGAGTTATCTTAGTCCAAATACTTGATCCCGTTTCAATTCTCTTTAACTAACTATCAAGACTCTGTGTTCCGGATCCAATAAAAAAAAGGGAGAAAAGATAAAATGATTTTAAACTCCGACTCTAGTCCCATACAATTAACTCTTTCTTTCTTTCTTTTACTTCGGACTTTGCGTTGTCGGAACAGCCTCGACGGAAATTCGGAGAATTCAGCCTTTAAAATAACAATTTACGACTGATTTGCCGAAGAAACACGAAGATTAAAGTTCGGAGACAATAACTAGAGATGTCGTCCGATTATTCGATTAAAATGGGGAACTGAGAAAAGGCGTTAACTGAAATTTTATAAAGAATTTGTTCGGTGAGAGAGGGAGGAATTTAGTAAGAGTTTCGCGGATCAGAAGT
>CM063500.1:93079939-93082439 GCA_032207245.1 Pardosa pseudoannulata
ATATATATATATATCTGTATGATATATATATATATATATATATATATATATATATATATATATATATATATATATATATATATATATATATATATATATATATATATATATATATATATATATATATATATATATATATATATATATATATATATATATATATATATATATATATATATATATATATATATATATATATATATATATATACATATATATATATATACATATATGTATATATATATATATATATATATATATATATATATATATATATATATATATATATATATATATATATATATATATATATATATATATATATATATATATATATATATATATATATATATATATATATATATATATATATATATATATATATATATATATATATATATATATATATATATATATATATATATATATATATATATATATATATATAATATATATATATATATATATATATATATATATATATATATATATATATATATATATATATATATATATATATATATATATATATATATATATATATATATATATATATATATATATATATATACATATATATATATATATATATGTATATATATATATATATATATATATATATATATACATATATATATATATATATATATATATATATATGTATATATATATATATATATATATATATATATATATATATATATATATATATATATATATATATATATATATATATATATATATATATATATATATATATATATATATATATATATATATATATATATATATATTATATATATATATATATATATATATATATATATATATATATATATATATATATATATATATATATATATATATATATATATATATATATATATATATATATATATATACATTACTTGCAGAAATAATTAGTCAAATATTGTATTCAGAATTCCCAAGTTTATCGAGTAATAGGTTAAAATTTTGATATCGTTTCGTATTCATGATTGCAGTAATTTTTCACCCATCGGGATTATAAAGGATTAAATCGTATGTAAACGAAAAGATTACGCAAAAGTTTTATGCGTAAACGTGACATGTTTAGAAGATCTTTTTATGCGGCAGATGTGGTAAAGGGAGTGAAAGTTGGTCCGAATTCTGAGTGAAAATCTTTTGTAATCGAGAATTTAAATGCATTTCTCTTTCGGTGCAATAATGTTCATTCGTGAAAGGGAGATTTCATCGATCGGAGGTAAATAAGGAAAAATTGCATTTGTAACGAGCTGTTCATCGTTGTCCGATGTCAGGGGATTTGCTTCTAGGGGTACAAACAAAAGGGTTTCGTAAAATGACAGATGATTGCTACGCTCGAGTAATTAGGGCATGTAACATATCTGTTTATTTATTTATATTATGACAGCAATTGAAGAGGGTATAATTGTAAGTTGATCTCCAGAGGTTGTAGAATGTACGTCATTCTTTTAAAAATTATGTGATATTGGTTTAAAATTTTAAATGTTATATTTTCAATTTAAATAAATATTTGAAAATATATTTTTCAATAATATATAAACCTCTTGCTCTTAAGGTATCCGTCTACGTTAAGAGAACTTTTTTTCTTTAAACGTAGAAACTAGTTCATGCTTTTTAGATACATTTTTAGATATATTTTTCATATTATTATAGAGAATTGCACTTTAAAAATGTATACTTGGTTAACTTTTTATAAAATTTCTAAAAAATGAAGAAAATTTACTAAAAAAGTCGTTTTTTTTTTCAAAAAGGTCTAATTCTTTAATGAATTAAATTATTTTAATATTATACACATGAGTAATGAATCACTTAAAAGCTTTGCTTCATTTACATTTGGTAAAAAATCATAGACATTGAATTTTTTATGAATCTTGATTACCTTTATTGCTAACTATGAGTGGAACACCATTAAAACTATCCAATTTTAAAACTTTTAGGCCAATCATTAGTAAATGCTATCTAAAACATTAATAATAATTTTCAATAAAATATTTTAAGAAATATTTGAGAAATTACATTAGAAATTTCTACATTAAAAACACCGTTCTGAGAAAAATGCATTTGAAGTATATCAAAGGAATTTTAAGCGTTAAAAAATTAAAATTCCCTGTTCGAAATTTCCTATAGTCAAAAACAAGAACAGATTTAAAAGCCCCAAACTTAAAATTTTACAATATAGAAATGAAAAAATATGATTTTTGGACGTTTTTAACGTAGTCTGTGCCTTAAAGAAAATAAATCTTAAGAAATGAAATTACCTACAAAATACATACATATACATACTACCACACACATACATATAATTATATACAAACTTCCATAAACATTTCCATAGACAACTATGTCATTTTTTGGTTTCTTTTGTATTTAGGTAAAGGCGTAAGGAAATTTATACCATTACCTTTTGTTATTACAAGCGTTTAAAATGATATAGTCGATTAAATACATTTTTATAGAGGGTATAGAAAATAAAGTT
>CM063500.1:93092439-93094939 GCA_032207245.1 Pardosa pseudoannulata
ACATATATGTATGTATATATAGGTATATATGTATATATATATATATATATATATATATATATATATATATATATATATATATATATATATATATATATATATATATATGTATATATATATGTATATATATATATATGTATGTATATATGTATGTATATATATATATATATATATATATATATATATATATATATATATATATATATATATATATATATATATATATATATATATATATATATGCTATATACATACATACATATATATATACACATATATATGTATATATATACACGCACATATATATATATGTATATGTATATGTATGTGTATATATATATATACATATATTATATATATATGCATATATATATATATGTGTGTGTGTATATATGTGCATATATATATGTATATATATATATATATATATATATATATATATATATATGTGTGTGTGTGTGTGTGTGTGTGTGTGTGTGTGTGTGTGTGCCATTATTAATCTCTGTTTAAACGGACAATTGCGTCTCACCATTGGTTGGCTCCATGAATTAATCGCAGCTAGGCGTTAAAAGGACTTTTGTGAGATCAGCCCTAAATGTGGGAAACGATAGTAAACCGTGGATCCAAGAGTTCATAACACTACAAATAACTTGAAAGTAGAACCACTACTGTTTTCGTGCCTTATTGGTTTTAACAGCATTATTCAGCTAATGCTGGTGTAATGCTAATAACGCTGTTATTCAGAAATCAGTTGAAAGTTGAATATTTTAAAAAACTAATATTCAATGTTCTCGTACCCTTAAAAAGAATAATTCTTAATTTCGAATGATTCCGAGTGTTAATATTTTTTAACCTTTTTTTTTCCTAGAATTTGATATTCTCTAACTCAAGATAATCCTGCATAAGTCTATTTCGGCAAACCAAGTTTTTCGAGAGAATGTTGGAATGTGAGAGAATGTTTCTAGGTTGCAAATGATAATGGTATTATACATTAGAGAAATCCTTGATATTTGTAACAGTGAAAGAGCCCCAAAACCTCAAGTTTAAGTACATTTGAGAAAAGATAATTTTGAGAAGAAAATCCTTTTAAACAGAACTGTAGTCAAACAGAATTCTTAATAACAGGAATCATGCGTAAAACTAACTATACATATATGCATATTATGTATGTTTGTAAACATAATAGTTGTAAATTATAAACACACAAACAAGTGATATATATGAATATATATATATATATATATATATATATATATGTATATATATATGAACGTACGTACCATTTATATATTTACCAGACATGCATATCCATATATGTGCATATAATAAATATCATTTATTTACTTATAGCGTCTATACATAAAAATATGCAAATGAAAACAAAATTTGCATAGACATGACTTGTTTCTATACACACATATATATACATATATATATATAGTATATATATATATATATATATATATAGTATATATATATATATGCATATATATATATATATATATATATATATATATATATATATATATATATATATATATATATATATATATATATATATATACAGAGCCGGGCTAGTCGATGCATTAACACTGGTGGCCAAATTTCTAAGGCAACCGACAAAATAAATAACATTAAAGTGACAAAGCAAAGATTATTTTAGAAAAAAAGGATTTTACTAAATATATTTAGAGAGAAAAACATTCTTTTTGTCTATGTATTTTCACGTTTGAAATAATAGGATATATATATATATATATATATATATATATATATATATATGACATGGACGAGTGATTAAGTCAAGGACGACACAATTCATTCCATATATAAAAACGTCTTTTTTATAATCCTTCTGCCCGTAGCTATCCCATTTAGAAATCCTTTGTTCTCATACTTTACCACGACGAGCGTGGAGGATGTTATCAGCCCCAGTTCCCGCTCAGAACTGACTCTTTTGTCGTTGCTACCTAATTCCTATGTGTACTTCCGCGTCGGCTTCTTCATTCTGTATTGTTCCGCTCAAGGTTATGTCTTTCGCCTATTACGTTATCGTTAATGAGTTCTAACTATTTTTAATTATAACTCGCTTAATTCTTAACCCCCATTTTTAAACCACCTGACATATATATACATATATATATATATATATATATATATATATATATATATATATATATATATATATATACATATATATATATATATATATATATATATATATATATATGAAATGAGGCTTTAGGCCTCCTCTTGAAGAAGAGTTCCTGGCAGTTCTAGATATTTCCGCCCTGCAGTCGTGGAACCTTGTGACGAGAATATGTATATATATATATATATATATATATATATATATATATATATATATATATATATATATATATATATATATATATATATATATATATATATATATATATTATATATATATATATATAAATATATATATATATATATATATATATATATATATATATATATATATATATATATATATATA
>CM063500.1:93104939-93112439 GCA_032207245.1 Pardosa pseudoannulata
TTAAAAATATACTTCTTAAATCAACAAAGCTAAATTAACTTTTAAACTTACAGATTTATTGTTAAAAATATAGTTTCTAATATACATTTCACATGTTATCTTGCGGAAAAGTGAATTTTATTTCATTTCATTTAATGCATATTTTCTATGTTATTTAAAAATATACTAATTAAATAGACAAAACTAAATTAATTTTAAACCTACAGAGTTATTGTTAAAAATATAGTTTCTAATATACACTTCACATGTTATCTTGCAGATAAATGAATTTTATTTCATTTAATGAATATTTTCTATGTTATTTAAAAATATACTACTTAAATCGACAAAACTAAATTATTTTTTAAAAAATCAAGAGATTTATTGTTAAAAATATAGTTTCTAATATATACTTTACATGTTATCTTGCGGATAAGTGAATTTTATTTCATTTCATTTAATGAATATTTTCTATATTATTTAAAAATACACTACAATCGACAAAACTAAATTTTTTAAAGCTAGAGATTTATTGAAAAAAAAATTTAATAATTTATTCTAAAAGAAGCAGAAATATTTATTTTATAGTAGATAGAAAAAAAGTCTATTCTGATGAACATTTTAGGTCTCGAAAGGTATTATATTCCAGTAATATCGATAAATAAACAATTCGTGAATTATAGCTGAATGCAAAAAATAACTAAAACCTTGCCTAAAAGAAGGATTATCAATCATATCTTCCGCCTAAACTTGTTTCGTGGCAAAGAAATTTTTCAAAAAAACTAAAATTACCGGTATCCCGAAATAATTTCGTATCCATTAAGTCTCTACGCGGAAATAAGTCCGTGTTTATCTCCTATCACGACATTATCATAACTTCCTAAACAGTCTCTCGCTCTTTTTTCCCCCTAATTTGATTGTTTTGTTGTACACAATGGCCGATGTAACAAGTTTAGGGATACGGCACTCCCGTGTAAAGATGTTTCATAATGCATCATTTCGTATTCCGCCTCTAAACATGTAAACAGGTGCATCCTAGTTTAACTAGGTTATAGTTTAAAAAAGGATCTGGCTAAAATTGGATGGAAGAGATAACTATTTAACTATATTTTTAAAATTACGATGTCAGAGGATACTAGTAAATGAAGCTGTTTCTATTTTTATACTTATCCGACCAGGGTAGAATTTAATAACTAAAAACGCGAATAGAATATTTAAGGTTTGTTTGAATATGTTGGTTATTTTCTGAAAAACAAAGCAAATTTGTTGCTTCCAGTGATTGGGCAAAGAAAAAACTGGGTTATAATTTAAAAAAGGATCTACCTAGAACTGGTTGGAAAAGATAACTATTTAACTTCATTCTTAAAATTACGATGTCAGAGGATACTAGCAAATGGAGCTGTTTCTATTTTTATACTTATCCAACCAGGGTAGAATTTAATAACTAAAAACGCGAATATAATATTTAAGGTTTGCTTGAATATGTTGGGTATTTTCTGAAAACCAACGCAAATTTCTTACTACCAATGATTGGGCAAAGAAAAAATTGGGTTATAATTTAAAAAAGGATCTACCTAGAACTGGTTGGAAAAGATAACTATTTAACTTCATTCTTAAAATTACGATGTCAGAGGATACTAGCAAATGGAGCTGTTTCTATTTTTATACTTATCCGACCAGGGTAGAATTTAATAACTAAAAACGCGAATAGAATATATAAGGTGTGTTTGAATATGTTGGTTATTTTCTGAAAACAAACGTAAATTTGTTACTTCCAGTGAATGGGTAAAGAAAAAACTGGGTTATAGTTTAAAAAAGGATCTATCTAGAACTGGATGGAAAAGATAACTATTTACCTATATTTTTAAAATTATGATGTCAGAGGATACTAGCAAATGAAACTGTTTTGATTTTTATACTTATCCGACCATGGTAGAATTTAATAACTAAAAACGCAAATAGAATATTTAAGAATTGTTTGAATATGTTGGTTATTTTCTGAAAACCAACGCAAATTTGTTAGTTCCAGTGATTGGGCAAAGAAGAAACTGGGTTATAGTTTAAAAAAGGATCTACCTAGAACTGGATGGAAAAGATAACTATGATAACTATTTAAGTATATTTTTAAAATTACGATGTCGGAAGACTCTAGTAAATGAAGTTGTTTCGATTTTTAAATTTATCCGACCATTGTAGAATTTAATAACTAAAAATGCGAATAGAATATTTTTTTTTTTTTTTTTTTATTTTTTTTTTTTTTTTTTATTTTTTTTTTTTTTTTTTATTTTTTTTTTTTTTTTTTTTTTTTTTTTTTTATTAAGGTTTATTTGAATATGTTGGTTATTTTCTGAAAACCAACGGAAATTTCTTACTTCCAGAGACTGAATAAAGAAAAAACTGGTATGTTGTTTAAAAAAGGATCTACCTAGAACTTGATGGAAAAGCTAACTATTTAACTATATTTTTAAAATTATGATATCGGAGTATACTAACAAATGAAACTGTTTCGATTTTTATACTTATCCGACCAATGTAGAATGTAATAACTAAAAACGCGAATAGAATATTTAAGGTTTGTTTGAAAATCTTGGTTATTTTCTGAAAACCAATGCAAATTTGTTACTTCCAGTGATTGTGCAAAGAAAAAAGTGGGTTATAAATTTTGAAAAGGATCTACCTAGAACTGGATGCAAAAGATAACTATTTGACTGTATTTTTAAAAATACCATGTCAGAGGATACTAGCAAATAAAGCTGTTTCGATTTTTAAATTTATCCGACCATGGTAGAATTTAATAACTAAAAACGCGAATAAAATATTTAAGGTTTGCATGAATATGTTGATTAATTTCTGAAAACCAATGCAAATTTGTTACTTCCAGTGATTAGGCAAAGAAAATTCTGGTTTATAGTTTAAAAAAGGATCTACGTAGAACTGGATGGAAAAGATAACTATTTAACTATATTTTTAAAATTACGATGTCAGAGGATACTAGCAAATGAAGCTGTTTCGATTTTTAAACTTATCCGACCATGGTAGAATTTAATAACTAAAAACGCAAATAGAATATTCAAGGTTTGTTTGAATATGTTGGTTATTTTCTGAAAACAAACGTAAATTTGTTAGTTCCAGTGAATGGGTAAAGAAAAAACTGGGTTATAGTTTAAAAAAGGATCTACCTAGGACTGGATGGAAAAGATAACTATTTAACTATATTTCTAAAATTACGATGTCAGAAGATACTAGCAAATGAAGCTGTTTTGATATTTATATTTATCCGACGATGGTAGAATTTAATAACTAAAAGAGCGAATAGAATATTTAAGGTTTGTTTGAATATGTTGGTTATTTTCTGAAAACCAACACAAATTTGTTACTTCCAGTGATTAGGCAAAGAAAAAACTGGGTTATGTTTAAAAAAAAGGATCTACATAAAAGTGGATGTAAAGATAACTATTTAATTATATTTTTAAAATTACAATGTCAGAAGATACTAGCAAATGAAGTTGTTTCGATTTTTAAACTTATCCGACCAGGGTAGAATTTAATAACTAAAAACGCGAATAGAATATTTAAGGTTTGTTTGAATATCTTGGTTATTTTCTGAAAACCAATGCAAATTTGTTACTTCCAGTGATTGGGCAAAGAAAATTCTGGGTTATAGTTTAAAAAAGGATCTACCTAGAACTGGATGGAAAAGATAACTATTTAACTATATTTTTAAAATTATGATGTCAGAGGATACTAGTAAATGAAGCTGTTTCTATTTTTATGCTTATCCGACCAGGGTAGAATTATAATAAAAACGCGAATAGAATATTTAAAGTTTGTTCGAATATGTTGGTTATTTTCTGAGAACCAACGCAAATTTGTTGCTTCCAGTGATTGGTCAAAGAAAAAACTGAGTTATATTTTAAAAAAGGATCTACCTAGAACTGGATGGAAAAGATAACTATTTAATAACATTTTTAAAATTACGATATTAGAGGATACTAGTAAATGAAGCTGTTTCAATTTTTATACTTATCCTACCATGGTAGAATTTAATAACTAAAACGCGAATAGAATATTTAAGGTTTATTTGAATATGTTGGGTTTTTTCTGAAAACCAACGCAAATTTGTTACTTCCAGTGATTAGGCAAAGAAAAAACTGGGTTATGTTTAAAAAAAAGGATCTACATAAAAGTGGATGTAAAGATAACTATTTAATTATATTTTTAAAATTACAATGTCAGAAGATACTAGCAAATGAAGTTGTTTCGATTTTTAAACTTATCCGACCAGGGTAGAATTTAATAACTAAAAACGCAAATAGAATATTTAGGGTTTGTTTGAATATGTTAGTTATTTTCTGAAAACCAACGCAAATGTGTTACTTCCAGTGATTGGGCAAAAAAACTGGGTTATAGTTTAGAAAAGGATCTACCTAGAACTGGATGGAAAAGATAACTATTTAACTATATTTTTAAAATTATGATGTCAGAGGATACTAGTAAATGAAGCTGTTTCTATTTTTATACTTATCCGACCATGGTAGAATTTAATAACTAAAAACGGAATAGAATATTTAAGGTTTGTTTGAAAATCTTGGTTATTTTCTGAAAACCAACGCAATTTTTTTCCAGTGAATAGGCAAAGGAAAAACTGGGTTATAGTTTAAAAAAGGATGTACCTAGAACTGGATGGAAAAGATAACTATTTAAATATATTTTTAAAATTACGATGTCAGAAGATACTAGCAAATGAAGCTGTTTCTATTTTTATGCTTATCCGACCAGGGTAGAATTATAATAAAAACGCGAATAGAATATTTAAGGTTTGTTTGAATATGTTGGTTATTTTCTGAAAACCAACGCAAATTTGTTACTTCCAGTGATTGGGTAAAGAAAAAGTTTTGAGAGGCAGAAGCATTGCTAGATCTTTTACATTGTTCAAAATTTTATTATTGCAGTCGATTCTTAATATCTTGAATTCTTTTTGAAGTTCCAAATTTACGTGTGATATTCAAATAGAACTATATTCTCGGTATTATAAAATTTACTCCACTAATATCAATGTTTTAGTGAGATTTTTCATGCAGTTTAAAAAAAATAGCACCGGATAATTGAAAAGAATTTTTACGATATTAATTCTTTTTGTATTTTGGAAGATATAAGGTGTCCAAGGTTCGTAAATATTATGATATTTACGAAAGTATAAAAAATATTCGATATATATCCGAAATTTTAACATTTTCAAAAGTCTACCTATTATTTTTTAAGATATTAATAAGTAAAATATAATCTTACTTCGCTTAACAATAATCCTCCATTTAAAAAAAGTAAAAAGTAGATCGACTGGATAATTGATGAGAGTTAATTACCGTATGACTTCCGCATGTATTTTAGAAGATATAGGGGAATCAGTATTCATAAATTATCACATTTTGGAAAGTATCAAAAATATTCCATATTTCCATATATATATATATTTTATAATATAATATATATATATATATATATTATATATAAATATATATATATATATATATATATATATATATATATATAATATATATATATATATATATATATATTGAAATTTTGATATTTTTATAGTAATATTATTGTTTAAAAATATTATGCATAATATAAAATTATTCTGACCATAAAACCTTAATTTAAAATATAGAATGACTGAATAATTGAGAATTCTGACCATAAAACCTTAATTTAAAAATATAGAATGACTGGATAATTGAGAATTCTGACCATATGTTCTGAACACAAAACCATAATTTAAGAATATAGAACAACTGGATAATTGAGAGTTCTGACCATAAAACTTAATTTTAAAAATAGAATGACTGAATAATTAATAATTCTGACCATAAAACCTTAATTTAAAAATATAGAATGACTGAATAATTAAGAATTCTGACAACTGACCATAAAACTTAATTTAAAAATATGAATGATGGTAATTGAGAATTCTGACCATAATCTTCCGAATCTATTGAACATGCCGAATCAATTTTTTTGCTAATTTCTACACTACATCTCGAATGTTCAAAGTACATAACAGTAACTTTGAAATTTTAAATCAATTTTCTCCGTCTCTAAATGCTTAAATTTCCGTCAAAAGTCTGTGTGTATGTATGTCTCATAACTTAAAAACTACCAAACTTATAATTTTGAAATTTTTTTTTTTTTTAAATGCTATAATATCCAGTTGTGTGTCTTCTTTATTGATTCCCCTGATTTATATTAGGAGAAATTTCAATATAAAATTTAGAATTATAGAATATTTGGTTTCGTGATAAATATGATTTCTTAACATTTTTTTTACTCTATTTAAACTATTTAATATTTAACTTCAAAAATCCCATTCGACTTTATATATATATTATATATATAAATAATATATATATATTAAATATATATAGTATATAATATATATATATATATATATATAATATATATACTATATATATATATTATATATATATATATAAAATATAAAAATATATATTATATATATATAATATATATATATAATATATATATATATGTATAAATATATATATATACAAATATATATATTATATATATATATATAATATATAAATTTATGTAAATATATATATATAAATATATATATATATATATATATATATATATATATCATTATATATATATAATATATACATACATACATACAATATTATATAATAAATATAGAAACCCATAATCTCGATAACAATGTGCTGTGTAAATATAGCGACTGCTATTGTGAAATAGAAATTCGAAAAGTTGTTTTACAGTGTTTATCTAGTGCAAACATAAGCCAACATTCATTAGTACACAACTTCCCAAACGGCAAGTTCGAATTTCCATGCATGGAAATTTCATTCCATACTGCGACGTCGTACTGCATTTTCATTCAAATTAGAACGGGCAGTAACAATAATTTCCAATCTTATTCCTCGATTGTATTATATAAATTTCTGTCAATATTTGATAGTAAATATCGTAGCGCATAAAAAGCGAAAGGTTTTAAAATATATTTCCCAAGCGTCAATTTTTAAATCACGAGAAATGATAACAAAAATAATAATAACTGAAACTTTTATGTTAGTAAGAGAGAAATATAAAAAAAGGCAACTCTTCTAAAGCGGAGAAACTTTTAATCGATTTTAATACCAGCACGAACTGGAATAAAATTTTTAGTTTTATTATTTACTTGAGCTAATAACTTTTTCATAAACAAACACTGGAAAAGTAAAATACTTTTCTTTTAGATTTACAATAAATAGATGTCTAGAATTTATTTTTACTGAAATTCTACAACATGAAGGAATTGCAAAATCTTCGTCAAAATTAATTAAAGTTTCAGTTAGTTTAACCAGTAAAGGATCAAAAAATAGTTTAGAAATAAACAATATATTGTTTTTTAATTATAAAATTATATATTTTCTATTCAGATAATCTTATAGCAAATCTTTATATTTCGTAATCAAGCATTGAAAGAGTAAATTATTT
>CM063500.1:93117439-93124939 GCA_032207245.1 Pardosa pseudoannulata
TTTTTTTTCTTTTTTTAAATTCGGGAATGCGACTTGGGGACATCTCTCTGTTTTGCAGCGAGAGAATTTTTGGATATGTAAAAAGGCTTGGTTTATCCTTTTTGAATCATGCAGGCTCCGAGAGGCTCTAAATATGACATTTTGTTTGTTTTTACTCTAATGTTTCATAAATCTTGTAAATAAAATCTGTGTTGTCCGTCTAAGATTTTGGAGAAATTATTTTAGTTCCATGCATCCCAGCTGCGATCTATGAACATACCTGTCCCAGTAAAGTAGGCAAGCAGGTCTCATGCAAGCATAATGCACCAGAACAGTGTGTTGTTACATATTGTGGTATCAGGAGTGAGGTCCACATTCCTTACCATTTGGTATGATGGTAATTATACATTTAAAAAAGTTAAATAAGAAAAATATTTATCCCTGCGAGGGGCTAAAGCCCTCTTAATTCACGGTTAATAGAGAATACTAGTTATCGACACAAAAAAAAACTGTGTTTTCATAGAGACCACGATAATTACATGTAGCTTATAGATTTAATATATAACTAGTCTGTGTTGTAATAGTTTACACTTTTTAAAATTTCATTGCGGCACTCTTAGAGACATCTAGTGACTGCTCCCAGTTTGAAGACCACTGGATTAGGACCTCAGTGAGTCTAATGAAGAATGAACGGGTCTATATTCTTTGTCCAAACTTGAGTCTCCTTTTCTCGCCAAATTCGCCAAGCACAGCGAGCAATATTGCTTTATGCCATCGGTCAAATTCAAAACTGCGCGGTGTCGTACGCTATATTTCCTTCTCAACGCTGAATCACAAAGGGGAAATTTAAAAAGAAAAGAATCAGTTTTCTGCTATTATCTGTCATTTAGCACTTTTTAAAAAAGAATGCGGGTATAACTACGTTCATTAACTTTTCAAGGGTATTAACTTTCTTAGTTATTTTTTTTTTTTGGTCCCGTGTGTAATTCTAAAAGACTTCTCGTTGAGCTCCGAAGAAGGATTTTTCTGAATAATACAACGTCCCGGGCGAATTTCTTTTAAAGGACCCATGAATGGTCTTTGTTTAATGATTGGATGCCGACTCCTGTCTCTGGGAATTTATTTTGAATGAAGTATTGACTTAATTAGGAAATTTAGTTACAACTGATGTTGTGTTCGGAAGACAAATCGGAACGTTCTTAATGAGCTACGATTAGTGCTTGTACTGCTTTTGTGGTTGCCGTTATTTAGGTTGGTATTTAATGCGATGTACATTTTAAAAGTCTTGTTGTTTGCTTTTCGACGAAATTTATTAGGCTCCGCGCTTATTTACTTTCCATAAACTTAATCAGCCGCGACTCGTAAATTAATAGCACGTGTTATTGCTCGTTCGGGCTTAATGAAAGCGACAAAACATGTTCTGTAATGGACTTATATGAGTCTGCATTAAGGGGTACGGTAAGCTTTTCCACGAAGCTCGATTTCTCTGAAAAATTGAGTTTTCGGTTTAATGAGTTATCATAATAGGTATTATTACTCATTATACATAAAAATTTAATAATTTATCTTTAAGTATTACATTGTATAAAAGGTAAGAAAGGTTGTTCTGTGACTTGTTTCAAGATATTTTTAACTTTTTTAGCTTGTTCACCGGAAATTTTTACGTAAGTTCTGAAATTAAGACAGTACTAAATGATAGGCAAAGAAAAAAGAATGTTTGTAAAAAATTTAAATATAATCTCTTTTATGGCCTTAGACGATAAGTTGTGGCAACAATAGCAATTTAGATGTCGTAAAATAAATTTTGTAAAAAATGAAAATGGAGTTGACGCTACAGTATTATCACGTTGTGCTTTTTTATGATTTTAAATTGCAATTAAATCAACAAGGATACTTTGAACGTCTGTTTCTATATGCAATCACCATTTAGAAATAAAAATCCATTTCGTGCTACTGTATTCAGATGGTTCACAGAATTTCGTAGAGGTCGAAATTCTTTCCTGGAGAAAGAACACCGGGAAAATTCTTGTCAGCTGTAGACCCATAAAATGTGCCGGCCATAGGAAACAAAGATGCTTTCAACGTCTGTTTCTATATGCAATCACCATTTAGAAATAAAAAATCCATTTCGTGCTACTGTGTTCAGATGGTTCACAGAATTTCGTAGAGGTCGAAATTCTTTCCTGAAGAAAAAACACCGATAAAACTCTTGTCAGCTGTAGACCCATAAAATGTGTCAGCCATAGGAAACAAAGATGCTTTCAATGTCTGTTTCTATATACAATCCCCATTTAGAAATAGAACTCCATCTCGTGCTGTGTTCAGATAGTTCACAGAATTCTGTAGAGGTCGAAATTCTTTCCTGCAGAAAGAACACAGGAAAAATTCTTGTCAGCTGTAAACCCATAAAATGTGTCGGCCATATGAAAAATCTCAATAGTTAATTGATCATAATCACTGCACTTAAATAATACAGAAAGAACTTAACACTGAATCGCAGCTATAAATAAAATTATTAAAGATGAACTGATATATAAAAAAACGCTTGCCGTTTGGGTACCCCATAATTTAACAGACTTTTTTAAAGCTGATCGTGTTAGAACCTTCAAAGAAACCCTAAAATTATTCATCGATTGTGGACAGATCATTATTTCTAAAGCAAGAACTGGTACATATCATTTTTAATGCTCTAACATCAAAATAGTAAAGTATAGGTCTTTAAATATTATTCCCAAACCAACAATGATAAAAAAAAAACAACGAGCAATGAAAATACAATGAATACCGTTTTCTTCAGAAGTACATGTCTTATTAAAGTCATTAAGCCGGAAGAATAGAAGACAAGTAGCTAATTGACACATCGCTAAGTGTCTTTCCAGTAATTCTTCAAGAATTTAATGTAGGACTTGTCATGCAAGCATAATGCACCAGAACAGTGTGTTGTTACATATTGTGGTATCAGGAGTGAGGTCCACATTCCTTACCATTTGGTATGATGGCAATTGTACATTTAAAAAAAAGTTAAATAACGAAAAAAATATTTACTCCTGCAAGAGGCTAAAGCCTCTTAATTCACAGTTAATAGAGAATGCTAGTAATCGACACAAAAACTGTGTCTTCATAGAGACCACGATAATTACATGTAGCTTATAGATTTAATATATAACTATTCTGTGTTGTAATTGTTCATTGTGGCACTCCTAGAGACATCACGTAGCTCCCAGATTGACGACTACCAGATTAGGACCTCAGTAAATTTAATGGGGAATAGCCGGGTCTATATTCTTTGTCCAAACTTGAGTCTCCTTTTCTCGCCAAATTCGCCAAGCACAGCGAGCAATATTGCTTTATGCCATCGGTCAAATTCAAAACTGCGCGGTGTCGTACGCTATATTTCCTTCTCAACGCTGAATCACAAAGGGGAAATTTAAAAAGAAAAGAATCAGTTTTCTGCTATTATCTGTCATTTAGCACTTTTTAAAAAAGAATGCGGGTATAACTACGTTCATTAACTTTTCAAGGGTATTAACTTTCTTAGTTATTTTTTTTTTTTTGGTCCCGTGTGTAATTCTAAAAGACTTCTCGTTGAGCTCCGAAGAAGGATTTTTCTGAATAATACAACGTCCCGGGCGAATTTCTTTTAAAGGACCCATGAATGGTCTTTGTTTAATGATTGGATGCCGACTCCTGTCTCTGGGAATTTATTTTGAATGAAGTATTGAGTTAATTAGGAAAATTTAGTTACAACTGATGTTGTGTTCGGAAGACAAATCGGAACGTTCTTAATGAGCTACGATTAGTGCTTGTACTGCTTTTGTGGTTGCCGTTATTTGGGGTGGTATTTAATGCGATGTGCATTTTAAAAGTCTTGTTGTTTGCTTTTCGACGAAATTTATTAGGCTCCGCGCTTATTTACTTTCCATAAACTTAATCAGCCGCGACTCGTAAATTAATAGCACGTGTTATTGCTCGTTCGGGCTTAATGAAAGCGACAAAACATGTTCTGTAATGGACTTATATGAGTCTGCATTAAGGGGTACGGTAAGCTTTTCCACGAAGCTCGATTTCTCTGAAAAATTGAGTTTTCGGTTTAATGAGTTATCATAATAGGTATTATTACTCATTATACATAAAAATTTAATAATTTATCTTTAAGTATTACATTGTATAAAAGGTAAGAAAGGTTGTTCTGTGACTTGTTTCAAGATATTTTTAACTTTTTTAGCTTGTTCACCGGAAATTTTTACGTAAGTTCTGAAATTAAGACAGTACTAAATGATAGGCAAAGAAAAAAGAATGTTTGTAAAAAATTTAAATATAATCTCTTTTATGGCCTTAGACGATAAGTTGTGGCAACAATAGCAATTTAGATGTCGTAAAATAAATTTTGTAAAAAATGAAAATGGAGTTGACGCTACAGTATTATCACGTTGTGCTTTTTTATGATTTTAAATTGCAATTAAATCAACAAGGATACTTTGAACGTCTGTTTCTATATGCAATCACCATTTAGAAATAAAAATCCATTTCGTGCTACTGTATTCAGATGGTTCACAGAATTTCGTAGAGGTCGAAATTCTTTCCTGAAGAAAAAACACCGATAAAACTCTTGTCAGCTGTAGACCCATAAAATGTGTCAGCCATAGGAAACAAGGATACTTTGAACGTCTGTTTCTATATGCAATCACCATTTAGAAATAAAAATCCATTTCGTGCTACTGTATTCAGATGGTTCACAGAATTTCGTAGAGGTCGAAATTCTTTCCTGAAGAAAAAACACCGATAAAACTCTTGTCAGCTGTAGACCCATAAAATGTGTCAGCCATAGGAAACAAAGATGCTTTCAATGTCTGTTTCTATATACAATCCCCATTTAGAAATAGAACTCCATCTCGTGCTGTGTTCAGATAGTTCACAGAATTCTGTAGAGGTCGAAATTCTTTCCTGCAGAAAGAACACAGGAAAAATTCTTGTCAGCTGTAAACCCATAAAATGTGTCGGCCATATGAAAAATCTCAATAGTTAATTGATCATAATCACTGCACTTAAATAATACAGAAAGAACTTAACACTGAATCGCAGCTATAAATAAAATTATTAAAGATGAACTGATATATAAAAAAACGCTTGCCGTTTGGGTACCCCATAATTTAACAGACTTTTTTAAAGCTGATCGTGTTAGAACCTTCAAAGAAACCCTAAAATTATTCATCGATTGTGGACAGATCATTATTTCTAAAGCAAGAACTGGTACATATCATTTTTAATGCTCTAACATCAAAATAGTAAAGTATAGGTCTTTAAATATTATTCCCAAACCAACAATGATAAAAAAAAAACAACGAGCAATGAAAATACAATGAATACCGTTTTCTTCAGAAGTACATGTCTTATTAAAGTCATTAAGCCGGAAGAATAGAAGACAAGTAGCTAATTGACACATCGCTAAGTGTCTTCCAGAAAATCTGCCAGAAGTTTATGTAGGAGGACTTGTGCTTAACTCTGACAATGCATATTTTCAAAAGGTAATACTAACAGTCAAATACCTTGAAAAATAAATACATCAAAGTAATTGAACATCCCCCTATTCCTCTAATATTGCTGGGTAAGACGTAGTTATTTCTTAAACTAGAGATAAATTTAAGTGATCATCGCTTTCATTCCAAAGATAATGAGACTATAAAAGCATTTTTGCACCGACTCCAAGAAATGGATGGCTTGGGCTTTAACCTTTGGTAAATTTACCTGCAAAAGTGCATTGATATTGGTGAGGATTACTGTAATTACCCCCTTTGGTAAGTTTGGCTTGTAACATTTAGCCGTATCTAAAAACTTTCAGAGAGAGCCTAGTAGGAGGTTACTTATTAAAAGAATAAAAAAAAAGTAGTTTAGCACTAGAACACCAATTGATGTTGTTTCATTGTTAATCTGCGTATACTGTTTTGTAAAATCTGGATTGCTCAAGTGCATTTACAGGGGGCAATAAAAAAGTCATAAAAAAGTTTTAGAGAGACCCTAGTAGGAGGTTATTTATTAAAATAATAAAGAAAAAGTAGTTTAGCAAGAAACGCCCATTGATGTTATTTCATTGTCGAACTACGTATACTATTTTGTAAAATCTGGATTGCTCAAGTACATTTACAGGGGGGAGCAATAAAAAACTTATCAAAAGATTTCACAGAGGTATTAGTAGGAAGGTTATTTATTAAAATAATAAAGAAAAAGTAGTTTAGCACTAGAACACCAATTGATGTTATTTCATTGTTAATCTGCGTATACTGTTTTGTAAAATCTGGATTGCTCAAGTGCATTTTACAGGGAGGGGGCAATAAGAAACTTATCAAAAGATTTCACAGAGGTGCTAGTAGAAGGGTATTTATTAAAATAAAAAAGAAAAAGTAGTTTAGCACTAGAAACGCCCATTGATGTTATTTCATTGTCGAACTACGTATACTATTTTGTAAAATCTGGATTGCTCAAGTACATTTACAGTGGGGAGCAATAAAAAAGTCATAAAAAAGTTTTAGAGAGACCCTAGTAGGAGGTTATTTATTAAAATAATAAAGAAAAAGTAGTTTAGCAAGAAACGCCCATTGATGTTATTTCATTGTCGAACTACGTATACTATTTTGTAAAATCTGGATTGCTCAAGTGCATTTTACAGGGAGGGGGCAATAAGAAACTTATCAAAAGATTTCACAGAGGTGCTAGTAGAAGGGTATTTATTAAAATAAAAAAGAAAAAGTAGTTTAGCACTAGAATGCCCACTGATTTTGCTTCATTTTCAATCTGAATATACTGTTTTGTAAAATCTGGATTGCTCAAGTGCATTTACAGGGGGCAATAAAAAAGTCATAAAAAAGTTTTAGAGAGACCCTAGTAGGAGGTTATTTATTAAAATAATAAAGAAAAAGTAGTTTAGCAAGAAACGCCCATTGATGTTATTTCAATATCAATCCACGTATACTGTTTTGTAAAATCTGGATTGCTCAAGTGCATTTTACAGGGAGGGGGCAATAAGAAACTTATCAAAAGATTTCACAGAGGTGCTAGTAGAAGGGTACTTATTAACATAATAAAGAAAAAGTCATTTAGCACTAGAACGTCCATTGATGTTATTTCAGTGCCAATCTACGTATACTGTTCTGTAAAATCTGGATTGCCCAAATGTATTTTACAGGAAAAGGGCAATAAAAAACTTATCAAAAGATTTTACAGAGGTGCTAGTAGGAAGATTATTATTAAAATAATAAAGAAAAAGTAGTTTAACACTAGAATGTTCATTGATGTTATTTCATTGTCAATCTGCGTATACAGTTTTGTTAAAATCTGGATTGACCAAGTGCGTTTTACAGGGGGGGGGCAATAAAAACTCATCAAAAGATTTCACAGAGGCGCTAGTAGGAGGTTACTTATTAAAATAATAAAGAAAAGTAGTTTTAGCATTAGAGCGTCCATTGATGTTATTTCAATGTCAATCTACGTATACTGTTTTGTAAAATTTGGATTGCCCAAGTGCAT
>CM063500.1:93129939-93132439 GCA_032207245.1 Pardosa pseudoannulata
TACTAGTAAACAACCTATAATGACATTTACCAAGCACTCTTCTGATATCCAAACATTTTTAAATTTTATGAAGAAAATATTCGTTTTTAGAAGATATATGTTTCAATTTCTGTTCTTGTCTAAAAATCAAATTAAATCTTAACTATTAAGTTATAATTGAACATCAAATTGTTTATATACTGATTTTTGATATTGTTAAACGTTTAGTATTTAAAAATATTGACTTTAAAATTATTTTATATAATTATTGATACATTTTATCGAAAAGATTTATGAACAAGATATGAATATATAAATATATGGCTTGACTGAAGAACAGGGTGCCCCCGCCAATTTGGCGATAAAGTTCTGAGCATGGTAGCCCAACATTTTCTCCTGATTTCGCCGTGTCCAAACAATCTGTAGCTGTATTTTAATTTATATTATTTTGTAAACAGCTCTTCTTGTTTAACCCATTTCTTATATATTAAATGCACATTATGCTTAAAAAATTAGATATATTGAATAATTCACTATGGCTAATTTTTAATAATTTGGAGCTGTTGGCTTTGTAAACTGTTGATGGATTAATTTACCATAAACATAAGTGCTTTGTTTCTAATTGATTTGAGTTAATTAAGTAAGAGTACATAGTGTTATTACAATGGAGCACTATGCACCAATTAAAATCCCTAAAAAAGCAAGGAATACATGTTCGGATAGTATACCTTTGTTTTTTAGTAAACAACGCCAATAATTTTGCCACATTTACCAAGAGGCACTCTGTTCTGAAGTACTTCCCAAACATTTTGTCAAAATTTTATGAAGAAAATTGATTTCAGCTTTTTAGAAGAAGATATATGTGTTTCAATGGGTAAACATTTTTCTTAAACTAAAAACAAAATTTAAACCCCAAAAGGAGTTAATCTTTACGAATTCAAACGGGCAGCCGCATTCAAAACTCCTTTTACAGAATATCAATTTTATACAGTATTTTTATGCCAAGACATTTGTAAAAATTCTTTAACCAGCAAAAGTAATAATTTATCAAGATTTTTTCTGAAGTCCTTAAAAAAACAATATCACATACACTCTAAAACATAAATCATGAAAGTTTTCCATTTCAATATAAAGTTTCATATTTGTAAAACTTATCATTCGTTTACATAACACAAATCTCGGATTACCCTCTAAATATAAAAAAAATATTCAAAAATCAATTGTTAGCTAAAATATTGTTGGTACGGTTTGGAATCTATTCAACAACGGGAATAAGACGCTTATTGCTTTTGACAAGTTTTAGGAAAAAATTTTCAAAAGCCTTTTCTGCATTTGAACAAACTTCAACGCTCGCTCTTCAATAATTCATTTGTACCCTTTCCATATTTCCTTTTTTTCTCGACATATTATCAAATGCGGGTTTTAAGACATTCCACTTTCAAAACTTTCCTTTCCCCCCCCTTTTTAAAATTCAGTTGTTTGTCTCACTCTCACTTTAATTTAGTTCCATTGTCTCTTGTATTTCTTTCTTGGAAAAGTTTTGCGTTATGCGACGTTTCGATACAGATCCAGTCGCAAGAAAATTACGTAATAAGGATGCGAGAATTAGAAATGTTACTTATTTTTCGAAATTCGTTATCTTTAAAAAATATTTTTCGCGCTTTATTGGGTAACAGCAGTTGTAAATTAATTCCCTCTTTTCTTCGTGTTCAAATTGAAAAGTAACACCCTTTCTACAAAGTGGTGTCAAAAAAAACACTTTTCAAGTTTTAACTTCAAATATATACTTAATTTATTCCTGCACAACTAATTTTATGACTTTTTGTTACGACAGTTTTAAATTTAATTCAGTAATAGAATTTTCCTCCAGTTCATTCTGTATCTAAAAATGTGCATATGGAATGCATATTTAAGTTATAAGGTGCCTTTTGATGCCTTAATAGGGCACAGTACCTTTAAACTTTCAAAGATACGATTTTTATTTATTACACATTCAGAATGGCTTGACTAAAGAACTGGGTTCCCCAGCCAACTTGGCGATAATGGTTTAAGTATGGTCGCCTAATATTTTCTAATGATCTCATCATGTTCAAACAATCTGTATCTATATTATAATTTACATGATATTTTCATCCAACTCTGCTTGTGTAACTCTTTCCTTATATATTAAAAGTGTGCAATGCTTAAAATAAATAGATATAACAAACCATTAATGGTTCACTACGACTGAATTTTAATAACTTGCAGCAGTGACGTTTGTAAACTGTTAAAAGGCCCATTATATAAATGTCCGGTTTTCAAGTTGATTTATTTAATTAATTAAGAGTATATAGTTCTATTAAAACAATTATCACCAGAAAAAGCAAGAAATACAATGTTTGGATGACTTACCTTTGTGTTTTAGTAAATATCGCCAATATTTTCGCCAAATTTGCCAAGGGGAACCCAATTCTTAAGTAGTCCCGTTCAGAATATTTACAGTTGTACAACAGTTTTAAAATTAATTCATGAATAGCAGTTT
>CM063500.1:93134939-93152439 GCA_032207245.1 Pardosa pseudoannulata
GTTACTGATACTGTACCTTGTATCCACAATTGGTTCAAATTAATTCAAAACTTTATGCCAGCATTTTTAAAATCTATGGAAGCAAATTCCGAAAGGCAGTTTCCTTTTTATAATGTTCTCAGCCACATTGTAGAAGTTACTAAAATCTCTTTTCACATAAAGAGTATGAGCATAATAAAATACTCTCTCTCCTTTATTTCATTTTAGAAAGTTCTTTAACCCGCAAATATAATAATCAATCAATTTTATTTAAATTCTATTTCCCGTTAGGGGCAATGAGGTATTAAGACATTCAAAAGCCAGTAGAAATAATATTTAAAAAATATACATAATACCTATAAAAAATAATCAACAAATTAATTGAATATATTGTATTACCATAATAACTGCGATATTGTTTCAATTATAAATCTGGATGGTAATCATTGGGCAATCTTTTGATCATCATTCGACTGGAGTACAGAAATTTTAATTGAAGTTCCTTCATCGTTTTGTACAGGATCTGTACAGTAGCTTGCTGACTGTCTAAGAAATGAAACTCACTGAACGTGGAGATTTGTTAACAAAATGTTAACAAAATTGAAACCCAAAATTAACATATATTGTTAAAATTCCACCACCCTTAACCATTCATTAATTTTTTTATTTTTATTTTATGCATATTTTTTTAAGTTTTTTATAAACAATTTTTTTACTACATCTGATAACCGTTTAATTTCTTTCTACTTTGTTTTAATTACAGTACATTCCCAATTATCCAATTCATGTTTATTCTGCTATCGTACTATCCGCTCAAGTTTTCCTTTCTCGTGAATTATTGAGAAAGGCAAGGCGTTGCATTGACACCATTGCTAAGCCATTGGCAACTCACTTCTGCTACGATCCTCTTGGTGTCCTGTTGTGAAAATAATGTTACGTTGGCCTAGTGTTTTGAGAAAAAGAAATTTAATCTCATTAAAAAACACAGGGACAAATATGTCTTGATTAAATAATTTTATGAAATTAAATGCCTAAGGAATGCAATTGGAATACAATTTATCATTTGTAGATACGGATGACTCCTCTAGATTCGGCGTCGGTCTCCAAAGATGGCATTTCTATTCTTTTTTTTAGTGTCTCTCCAAAATGTCTATCCCGCAAGCCGCGAATACCAGCAACGATCACCCCCTTCTCTCCTCTCGTAACAACCTTATCAGAGAAAACAGTTGTCACTCAGAAAATGAGGGGTCAGAATCCCAAACCAACGGGCCCTCTACTATATTATATTCTTCTAGTTCACCGGCCCTGATTTGTTTGTCTTTGGCGATGGCTCATTGGAAAAGGTCAAACAAGCGTTGAAGCACCGAATGTAACTCATTGTTACACTTGTGCAAAATGTAAGTTGTGACAAAAAGCTTTGGGATTTGATTAATGGAGAGGGGCTTTTACTCAAAAAGAAGTGCGAAAATGCGTATTAGTATAACAGTGATTTTTGATGTAAAAAATTGTCTTCAGGTATTCATCGGCTTTTATGTACATAAACACCGGCCTATAACTTTTTTTGTTATCCGGCCTGCTTTTCATTTAATAGGCCGAATACTCGAGAATGTACTGATTTTTCTACTTTGCATATAGATATGCATATAAAACACATATAAATAAATTTCAATTATATTTTAATATTTTGTAAAAATAATTATTATGGAAGAGGGGGCGTTATTATATAGGGAAGAGGGGGGGGAATATTTTCTTCTTCTAAAGGGGATGGAAATCTAAAAAAGGTTGAGAACCATTGATTCAAACTGTTAAAAGAAACTATATCTGATACGTTTTTAGTCATTTTTTTCTACAAAAATAATATTTCGTTTGTTAAGTTTCCAAAACCTAATCACTCATTCATATAAAAAACTTCGTATCACTTTAAAATCATAAAGTTTATTTTAAAATTTATTGTTAACTAAGATAATGGGGGAATATTTCCGATTCTATTCAACAATCGAAATACGATACTGACTGCTTTTGACAAGTTTAGAAAAAATTTTTCAAAAGCCTTTTCTGCATTTCCACAAACTTCAATTATCAAATGCTCTCTCTTCAATTTTCAAATGCTAGTTTTAAAAATTCCACTTTTAGAGTTTTTCCTTTTCTAAAATTCACTTGTTCCTCCCCGTTCACGTTCATTAGTTTCATCGTCGCTTGTATTTCTTTCTCTTAAAAGTTTTGCGTTATGCAACGACTCCTACACAAATCCTCTTGCTATGAGAATTGCGTAATTAAGATTCTCAAATAAGAAATGCAATTTTTTTTTAATTATCAATTCCTCTAAAACATTTCTCTTACTTTCTCAAGTAACAACAGTTGTGTGGAAAGTCGCGAATTAATTTTCCTTCTGCAGGTTTAAATTTAAATTTTATTAATTTTCAAAATATTTATTTATATAAGATTTCTTCATATTTTTTGGGGTACCATTGCCTTAGTGAATACCTACATCTCCATATGAACTTATAAAAAATATATATCTACCTACATGGTGTTTCAAAAATGACCGGTATATTTGGTTTGGTTTGGTTTTGGTTTTTGGAGCGCTACGATCTACTTTTTGCAACACAAGGGCTAATAAGACCAGAACCTACTGCTTAAAACCGATTCCGAACGGTTACGAACATCCATGCCCTACTGGGATTCGAACCGACGAACTCTGGTTCCGAAGGCCAGCCCCCTAATCATTTGGCCATTGTTCGGCCAGGTATACTTGAAAATCAATAAAAACTAAACGGGCAGCTATAAAAATACACCGTTTATTGCAATATGCTTGGAACAACAGTAAATTTTCAGGCATACAAACTTTCAAAATTAGTTACAATATTTCACAACAGGTGGCACTGCAAACTGAATATATCATATACTGAATCTACCATATTTTCCACATATCCACCATGCGCAGCAATAATATGGCGTAGTCTCAGAATGAAATTATAAGAAACCCTTGTAAACGTCTCAGGCCAGGCAATCTTCTGTTCTAAGGAATAAACCCTTTTTTATTAGCAAACTTGCAATCTGTGAACAGCATACGCTTACAGCAAAAAGACGACTTACAGAGTCGCCAACTCACAGATGGCGTTTTCTTCTATATCTTTCAAATCGCCTGCAGCGACATCTGTTGTTGAAAAGTGTAACCATTTTCGAAAGTTTGTCTGCCTGAAAATTAACTGTTGTCCCAAGCGTATTGAAACAAACGGTGTATTTCTTTCACTGTCTTTTTTTAAACACCCTGTACATGCGGTTTGCAGTGAGAGATTTTACTAAGAGAACATGAGCACCTTTAAATTATGGACTTTTCAATTTTCATTTTGAAAAATAAGTTTTTTACAGGTTTAAAAATATATAACCTTTAAAATTTTGGCATGGTTCATGGTCCACTTTTTAGCAACGCAAGGGCTTATCTGACGGGTATCTACTGCTTAAAACCAATTCCAAACGGCTAAGACCATACATGCCACAGTGGGATTCGAACCCATGAACTCTGCTACTGAATGTCATCACCTTATCCACTCGGCCATCATTTGGTAGGTATTAGAAGAATCAAGATTTAACCCTCCGAGTGGAACACATCATGAAAAAAAAGGCTCCAAAATATACGCTAAAGGTTGACTGTTTCAGTAGCCAAAGCGTTCTATGATTTTTCCTTGACCCTTTGTCGACTAGAATGGAATACGGGAAACCCACCCTCGTTATTGTCCCTTTACTTCAGGTTATAAATAGATATAATAGATTGCTAATTTTTAATACACATGAACCTCGTCTAGTTTCGAAGATCATTCCATAAGAAATAGAGGATTCTAAAAGTACAAATAAAAATAATCTTTGAGAGACTTGTTTATATTTTTTACAAAAGTCATCCAAGATATTTAAGTGGTGCAATTAGAGATACATCTGTTACCTCGAATGAAATACTTCAAAATAGAGATTTACAGAGCCATGAAAAGCTATCAGAGTTTTTGTGCATCAGGGGGTAGGGGTGCATCCCTCAATAAATATCAGTCAAAGTGGGGTGCAGTTCATAAATAATCGATCTGACCCTCCTACCGCAAACTCCATGGGGGAAAGCACTAAAGCAAAAATGTACATAACATCATTTTGGGGATTGTTTTTGGAGGTCGAAAATTGAACGTTTTTAAGAATTCATCGGTTTGGCGGAATTGTACGTGTGAACCGCTTAGAGGGTTAAACATACGTTAATGAGAGTAAAACAATGCAAACATTCATATTCTTTTACAGAAAATTATAAAGTTGAGATTTTTTTCAAAAAGTGTCTTTACAATAATTAAATACGCTTTTAAAAAATCTATCCTTTTGAAAGACGTAAAATTCTGTATAAATATTTCTATAATGGCAGTTAAATCAATAAATATATTTTATTTCTTTTATAAATAATATAAGAAAAATGTCCCTTTTTTTAGAATTTCCAATTTTTTAATTCAATTCGTTTTATAAAATTTTATGCTCAGTGGATTAAAAATTATTTTAAAATTAAACGCATTTGTATTAGTATAGAAAAGTCGTAAGTACTTATGGTAAGTACTAATTTGATTCGGTATATTAAGTTAAAAAATGAAAATAGTGAAAAAGTTTGTAATATAGTTTTTATAGGTTTACGCAGCAATATAAGAAAATAAACATGCATTTTACATTGTATTTTGGATGAGAAATTTTGTTTAAAATATTGAATAAAATTTCCCATTTTAAATTTGTAAAAATTCATAAATACAAATATTGTATCACATTCCAAATAATACAAATAATATTATTAATATTATTAATATTATTAGTATAAAAAAGTGGTAAGTACTTATGGTAAGTACTTATTTGATTCCGTATATTAAGTTAAAAAATGAAAATAGTGAAAAAGTTTGTAATATAGTTTTTATAGGTTTACGCAGCAATATAAGAAAATAAACATGCATTTTACATTGTATTTTGGATGAGAAATTTTGTTTAAAATATTGAATAAAATTTCCCATTTTAAATTTGTAAAAATTCATAAATACAAATATTGTATCACATTCCAAATAATACAAATAATATTATTAATATTATTAATATTATTAGTATAAAAAAGTGGTAAGTACTTATGGTAAGTACTTATTTGATTCCGTATATTAAGTTAAAAAATGAAAATAGTGAAAAAGTTTGTAATATAGTTTTTATAGGTTTACGCAGCAATATAAGAAAATAAACATGCATTTTACATTGTATTTTGGATGAGAAATTTTGTTTAAAATATTGAATAAAATTTCCCATTTTAAATTTGTAAAAATTCATAAATACAAATATTGTATCACATTCCAAATAATACAAATAATATTATTAATATTATTAATATTATTAGTATAAAAAAGTGGTAAGTACTTATTTGATTCCGTATATTAAGTTAAAAAATGAAAATAGTGAAAAAGTTTGTAATATAGTTTTTATAGGTTTACGCAGCAATATAAGAAAATAAACATGCATTTTACATTGTATTTTGGATGAGAAATTTTGTTTAAAATATTGAATAAAATTTCCCATTTTAAATTTGTAAAAATTCATAACTACAAATATTGTATCACATTCCAAATAATACAAATAATATTATTAATATTATTAGTATAAAAAAGGGTAAGTACTTATGGTAAGTACTTATTTGATTCCGTATATTAAGTTAAAAAATGAAAATAGTGAAAAAGTTTGTAATATAGTTTTTATAGGTTTACGCAGCAATATAAGAAAATAAACATGCATTTTACATTGTATTTTTGATGAGAAATTTTGTTTAAAATATTGAATAAAATTTCCCATTTTAAATTTGTAAAAAATTCATTACTCGTTCGTAAATACAAATATTGTATCACATTCCAAATATGATTTGCTTTAAAAATTGTTATTAGCTGAGATAATAGGGGGAATATTTTGAAATTGTTTCAACGATGGAAGCAAGGCACTGATTGTTTTCGACAAGTTTAGAAAAAATTATCAAAGCCCTTTTCTGAATTTCCACTGGCTTCAATTATTAAATCATCGCTCTTCAATTAGCAAATGCAGATTTTTAAAATTTCTCATTTTCCACTTTTTAAAATTCAGCTATCTCTCCACGCTCATTAATTTCACGTCTCTTTCTCGGAAAAGTTTTACGATTCTAGATGCAGATTCTCTACGTACAAAAGTTACGTAATATAGATTCACATACTAGAAATGTTATTTTTTTTCTGAAATCTCCATTTATTTTTCAATATTTCATGCAGCTTCTCAAGTAACGAAAGTTGTTTGGAAAGTTGTAAATTAATATTAATTTCCCTTCTTCGGATTCAAATTTGATTAATATAAAATTTGATTAGTATATGTATCCATATCAGTAGTTTTTGACACTTTGGGTATTGTCATAACGTTCCTTTTACTATCTTTTAATTCCGTTCCATTTAGTCTATTTTAATTCTATAAAACTTCCCTTAAACAAAATACCCTGTTTCTAACTTCCCTGCCAAGCTAAAAATTATCAAGTTTAGTACCCAAGTTTAGTACCAATTATCAAGGAACCACAAGTGTTTAGTACCCAAGCCTACTTGGTCCTCGGTTTATCTACCCACTGAAGGGATGAAAGGCCGAGTCAACCTTGCCCAGCCCGGGTATCGAATCCCGGACCTGTGTCGAGGGAGCGAGAAGCTCTACTCCAGCGCCACTGGGCTACGCATTTTGTACTACAGACTATTTATATATATGAAATACATACGCATGTGGAACCCAAATACATGATATTTATAATCTCTGAATGGCAACGGTTTCAAGAACCAGACACTAGTTACAGTCCACGATCTGCAATATTGTACCCTGCTCTTTAAATAGGAATTTTATACTTCAGATTTTTTTAAGTATATGAAACTTATAAGTTAAGAAATGGTTATAAATATTTATCCTGTTTTCTTTTGCATCAAAAATATTAGTTTGTTAAAATATTGTATTCCATTAGTATTGTATTATATTGTATTGTATTATATTGTGTTCTACTATATTCTTTTAATTGCATGTAAAAAGTTTTAAAAAATCCTAAAAATTTACCTAAGAAATGGTTATAAATATTTATCCTGTTTTCTTTTGCATCAAAAATATTAGTTTGTTAAAATATTGTATTCCATTAGTATTGTATTATATTGTATTGTATTATATTGTGTTCTACTATATTCTTTTAATTGCATTTAAAAAAATTTAAAAATCCTAAAAATTTACCTAAGAAATGGTTATAAATATTTATCCTGTTTTCTTTTGCATCAAAAATATTAGTTTGTTAAAATATTGTATTCCATTAGTATTGTATTATATTGTATTCTACTATATTCTTTTAATTGCATTTAAAAAAATTTTAAAAATCCTAAAAATTTACCTAAACAGAAAAACACCCACATCCCAAACATTTTGTAGTCAATACTTTTCTACAAATAAATAAAAAAAAATCCGTTTTAAGTTTGTAAAAAATCATTACTTGTGCATATATATAAGTTTTGTATCACATTATAAATAAAAGATTTACTTTAAAAATTGTCATTAGCTGCGATAATGGGGAAATAGTTTGGAATCTATTCAACAATGCAAACAAGACACTGAATGCTTTTCACAAGTTTTTAGAAAAAACTATCAAAGCCCTTCTCTGCATTTCCACTAGCTTCAATTATCAAATGATCACTCTTCAATTAGCAAATGGAGATTTAAAAATTCCACGTCTTCTCCTTTTTAAAATTCAGTTGTTCGTCTCACGTCCACATTCATTAATTTCATCGTTGCTTTTGTATTTCTTTCTCGGAAAAGTTTTGCGTAATGTGATTCTAGATATGGATCCTTTTGCTACAGAAGTTGCGTAATAAAGATTCGCAAATTAGAAGTGTCAAGTTTTTTCGAAATTTCCAGTTGTATTTGAATATTTCATGCAGTTTCTCAAGTAACGAGAGTTCTTTCTAAAGTTGTAAATTAATTTCCTTTCTACAGATTTCGATTCAAATTTGATTTATATCTAAAATATTTACATCCATGTCAGTGTTTCTTTACACTTTGTATATCAACAATTTCGAATTGAAATAGTTACTTAAATGTTAGATTATTGTCGTGTAGCTCTAGTTTAAATTTAGGTATTTACCTATGATCAAATTTATAGTGGTTATTTATTTTGCTAGTCACAAAGACTAAATATTATTTTGGTTACGTTGTGTAGATTATTTAAGTTTAAATTTAACCACAGGTTCTGAGAGACCACAGACAAAATAAAAAATAAACTAATAAGTTAAATTAAGAGTTATTAAAATCAAAAATTACACTCTTAAAATAAACACATACAAGGTTTATAGTTTAAAATATAATTAAGCAAATTTATTATTATTCTATATACATATCTATATACAAACAATCTGATTTAAGCTTCATAAAATTTGCTTCTCCAAACCTTTTACTAGGTGCCACATTATTCAAAATTTAACATTAATAATATTCTAACACTTAGGTAAAAAGAGACAAAGAAGAGAGAGGGCCTAATCTCAATTTCAAATATATATAATAATGAATACCTTTGTAGATCTATTTGGTGTGCCAAAGCTGTAATCTTGGAATCTCTTGTAGATACCTTGCGTGTTATTTCGATTGATGGGATGATACTGTGGACTCCAGTCTCACCACTGGTATGGGGCCTTCTAAATAAATTGGGATGATTCTGTAAGGTGAATGTGCTGGAATACTTCTGGTCAGTGTGCGATGTCAAATTATTTCTTGGACCCAACTCTCCTTTGGTTCCCGTACTCTGTCCTCGAGTTCTGAACACTTGTCGTCGAACTCTCGACCTCCGAACTCTGATAGTCGAACTTCTCTCCTCGACTTCCGAACACACCCTTTTCTTTGTCGAAAACTTCATCTCGACTCCGGAACTCCCTCTCCTTCTTGAATTTTCTTTATTTTACATTATTTACATATCTCTCCTTTCTTACTTCTTTTCGTCCTATCGGGAGAGTTGTATAAATCTATTGGTCTCCTTTACCCCGCCTTGAAACAGCAAACATGGGAAAATCTTGCCCTTTCAAATTGGGAACTCTCCCTTAGAGACTGATAAATAACTCCACAAAGGTATATTCTTATTTAGTGTCATGTACGGAGACGTAATTCTAATCTGGGACTAGGATCAGAACTCCGCTGGAACATCCCACACACTACGAAAAAATCAGTTAAATTAATTTTTATTGGTAATCTCCCCTTTTACAAAAGATGGGATGAGGTCAGATTTAGATCCCAAGCAATTCACTTCTTATTAATGGCAATTATATTAATTAATCAATTATATTAATTATATCAATTATATTAATTATCAAGTTATATTAATGATCTAAATCGCCTCATCACAACTATTTATACTTTTAAAATGCATAGGTATGTTTTATCAAAATTGGTAATATTTCTAAACTCCGAATGGCAACGGTTTAAACAACCAGACACTAGCGATCGTCCATGGTGTGCAATACTGTATCTTGTATTTTAAATATAAACTCCATGCATCAGATTGTTTAAATGCGTGTAAATTAAAAGCTAAGTTATTTTTTTAGGCCAGAGATGGGCAAACTACGGCCTGCGGGCCAACTCCGGCCCGCCGGAAAGTTTTATTCGGTCCGCCGATAGAATTTTAAGTTGCCGGTCCGAGGCAAATTAAAAGAAATATATACATTATATATCCATCTCCTTTTCTACTTTTCTTAAATATTATATCCCAAATTTATTATCTCACGCCCAGAAGATCAGCGGTATATTTGCTTCTTATATGTGAACAAGTGTTTTCAACTTTGGACCTTAGAAAGAATAATTTCAGAAGTAGACTGACAGATGAGCATTTAGCATCGTTCCTTAAGATGACAGTGGACATTTAAAGCAATTTTTTTTTCTTTTAAATGAATTTTCTTTAAGATTGACTATGTTATTAGTACTATTGATATATAAATATTTCAAAAATTTGAAGGCAACGTATTAATTAGTTTTAGAGTTATTAATTATTAATTGTTTCATAATTAGCTTAATTGAAAATGCTCCAGGCGCATCAGTTTTGCAGAAAATATTATTAAAAAAATTAAGTATACCTTATAGACTTTACAAAAAAATGTAGTTGTTTCCATAAACATTCATAAAAAATATAAAGAGAAAAAATAATTATGATGATTGTACCCATATTTTGCATATTAAACAGCTATAGAGGTTAATTAAAATGCATAACTAACATAGTATATGCTTCAAAACATACCCGTTTCAACTAGACTTTATTTTATAAACTCTAACGTAAATAATACTGGAATTTCAGAGACAATGATCTATTTTCAATGCTCCTGGCGTACTTTAAACTTTTGTAATACATGAAAATTTTATTTCTGAATAAACTGCATTTGAAGTTATATTGCTATACCCATAAGTAATTATAAGCTTATTATACCCATAAGTAATGATAAAATGATGGGAATGAAAAAATTCTTTTTGCCCCGTATTCCTAATGATATATTCTTTCACTATTCACTAAAATCGAGACTTCGAATTTTCGGTCTATTTTAGCCAATTTGAAAGTCTACCATCGCCTTAAAATTAATACATCTCTCTTCGAATCTCAGTATAAGGAACTTTTAAAGATGAAATCGCAATTTCATTCATCTTATTAACGTATTTAAACCGTTAGGTACTTGTATATTGTTTTTAAAATTTTAGAAAAATTTATCTTGGCCCGCCAAATTTATTTTCTTTCGATTTTTGGCCAAAACAGTTTGTCCATCCCTGGTTTAGACTCAACCTATCTAGAGTGCGAATTGCAATAAAATATTGAAGATGTACAACTAATTGTTAAAACAGTCCTAAATACAAAATTTCATAGCTAATCGTTTTGCAGTTATACCTGGCAGTGTAATATGCATTGTATTGAAATTTTTCCTTACAGACAGATCGGATTGTATTCATAAAAAGGAGATGCATAACGAGATGTTATAACAGTCCTATATATGAATGGCAAATCGTTTTTGAGGTATTCCAGGCAGTGTAATATCCATTGTATTGAAATCTTTCTGTATATAGAGAGCGGATTGCAATCAAAAAGGAAGATGCATAACTAACGAATGAAAAAGAATACAAAAGATGAGAATGAAACACGTGCTGATTCACCAAGAAATTTTACGTGTCTGTAATGAAGATTTTTCATGTCCCTTCATTATATATTTCCCTTGTGGGGTATATATATTTTAACCTACATTTTGAGCCGGTTTTTCGCATATTGCCCCTTGCAGGTGCAGCTCTAGCTGTTTTCTCACTATTGCAGCCTGTGTTTTCAAACAGAGTCGCCCCCGATCTGGGATTAAGTTTCGGACCGAATGTCTAATTCTGACCACTTGCATCCCTTAAACCTTTCGACCATAATTTGCGACCATCGGCTCATATTCTGACAGTTTCTGTAGTCATAAGTTTCGGTTTGAGATAACAGCCGCTCCTTTGAAAGGTGCCACGTTGTGGTGTGTTGCCAAGCTACGCTCCGCATCGTTTTTGGCGAATTTTCACCACCGGAGTTGCGCCTCACTGCGATTGGGTTTTTGTTCTCCTCAGTCCTTGTCTCGACGTTTCATTGGTCAGGGCCGCGAGAACCCTACTCTCCTGGAGAGCGCAGGGTTTTCTTGGAACATGGCAACCCTCTTGCTGGCTGTGTTTCGACGCTTTTGACGTGAGCGTAGCCTAGAATTTTTGATAATTTTGCGAGACAAAGAGAGATGTTTTTAAGAACTTTGCGGACGTTTTTGGTCCGGACACCTTTCCCGTTGGAGCCCACCTTTTGGTCCCTATTCTGCGACGTTCTTGTAGTTATCTTTTCCATCTGCACATTAATCGTCGTAATATTTTTAAAAACAACGCAACAAAATAAACCTCCAATAACCACTATAGGATCAGGGCAGAAATGGTCTATATTATTTGCAATTTAGAGTTATAAAAATAAATGGCTGGAACCCAAGTCAGAGTCTGTTTTTGCCTACCTTCACTCAACTTGACTTGACTCACTTCACTCCTGGTCCTGACATCTCTTCAGTATAGAGTCCAACGCTTCAGTATAGTGTCATAGTCGATAAAAATGGTGATTAAATTGAATGAATTACGCTTTAAATTGCTTCCTGCCTACCGTACTCACCATATCTGGTCCCCAGCGACTACTGACTTTTTGCAGAGATCAAAAAGATGATATAGGCGAAGACATTTGTCTCAAATGAAAAAGTTATTACCAAAAATGAAGCTCTTTTGAGAGAAAAGAAAAGTCGTTCTACGAAAAAGGCACCGATAAGTTAGAGTGTTGGAGTAAAGAAATTACACTCGAAAGAGACTATGTTAACGAATAAAATCGAATTTCTAATTTTAAAATATCTTATCTAGACCAGAGATTTATCGAGTGGTGTGTTATACCTTATAATAGTCCTAAATATAGAATTTAAATATTTTACAGCTAATTGTTTTTGAGTTATGAATGATACATACATAAGTAAGTACAGGCATAAAGCTGAATCTAATCAAAATAGATTAAGGAATGGTGAGAATTGATACATCCTTAAAATCTAAAAATCAAATTTTTTCTAGATTACATTTCCTTTATTTCTAACGATGCTCTTTTGAGAGAAAAGAAAAGTCGTTCTACGAAAAAGGCACCGATAAGTTAGAGTGTTGGAGTAAAGAAATTACACTCGAAGGAGACTATGTTAACGAATAAAATCTAATTTCTAATTTAAAAAAATCTTATCTAGACCAGAGATTTATTGAGTGATGTGTTATACCTTATAATGTCCTAAATGTAGAATTTAAATATTTTACAGCTAATTGTTTTTGAGTTATGAATGATACATACATAAGTAAGTACAGGCATAAAGCTGAATCTAATCAAAATAGATTAAGGAATGGTGAGAATTGATACATCCTTAAAATCTAAAAATCATATTTTTTCTCGATACATTTTACGATTTGCTCGATACATTTGCGATTACATTTCCTTTATTTCTAACGATGCTCTTTTGAGAGAAAAGAAAAGTCGTTCTACGAAAAAGGCACCGATAAGTTAGAGTGTTGGAGTAAAGAAATTACACTCGAAGGAGACTATGTTAACGAATAAAATCTAATTTCTAATTTAAAAAAATCTTATCTAGACCAGAGATTTATTGGTGTAATGTGTTATATTTTATACTAGTCCTCAATTTAACATTTAAATATTTTACAGCTAATCGTTTTTCAGTTATGAATAAGTACATAAGTAAGTACAGATGTAAAGCTTAATCTAATCAAAATAGATTAAGAAATGGTCAAAATGGATATATCCTTTAAAATCTAAAAAACAAATTTTTTCTCGATTACATTTCCTTTATTTCTAACGATGCTTTTTTGAGAGAAAAGAAAAGTTGTTCTACAAAAAAGGACATGGGAAAGTTAGAGTGTTGGAGTGAATAAATTACACTCGAAAGAGACTATGTTAAAGAATAAAATCGAATTCCTAATTTTAAAAAATCTTATCTAGACCAGAGATTTATTGAGTGATGTGTTATACCTTATAATAGTCCTAAATATAGAATTTAAATATTTTACAGCTAATTGTTTTTGAGTTATGAATGATGCGTTCATAAGTAAGTGCAGACGTAATGTTGAATCTAATCAAAATAGATTAAGAAATGGTCAAAATGGATATATCCTTTAAAATCTAAATACAATTTTTTTCTAGATTACATTTCTCTTATTTCTAATGATGCTCTTTTGAGAGAAAAGAAAAGTTGTTCTACGAAAAGGGCATGGGAAAGTTAGAGTGTAAGAGTGAATAAATTACACTCGAAAGAGACTATGTTAACGAATAAAATCGAATTTCTAATTTTAAAAAATCTTATCTAGACCAGAGATTTATTGAGTGATGTGTTATACCTTATAATAGTCCTAAATATAGAATTTAAATATTTTACAGCTAATTGTTTTTGAGTTATGAATAAGTACATAAGTAAGTACAGACGTAATGTTGAATCTAATCAAAATAGATTAAGAAATGGTCAAAATGGATATATCCTTTAAAATCTAAAAAAAAAACAAATTTTTTCTAGATTACATTTCCTTTATTTCTAACGATGCTCTTTTGAGAGAAAAAAAAAGTTGTTCTACAAAAAATGCATCGAAAAGTTAGAGTCTTGGAGTAAAGAAATTACACTCGAAGGAGACTATGTTAACGAATAAAATCGAATTTCTAATTTAAAAAAATCTTATTTAGACTAGAGGTTTATTGAGTGATGTGTTGTATCTTATAATAATCCTAAATATAAAATTTAAATATTTTACAGCTAATCGTTTTCGAGTCTTGAATGATACGTACGTAAGTAAGTACAGACGTAAAGATGAATCTAATCAAAATAAATTAAGGAATGGTCAAAATGAATACATCCTTTGAAATCTAAAAAACAAATTTTTTCTCGATTACTTTTCCTTTATTTCTGTCGGTTAAGGAAAAAAAAAAAAAAAAAAAAAAAAAAACATTGTTAGTTTAGTTATAATTGGAATGGTTTGGGATATCTTCAGGAAAATAAGATGTTGATTGCTTTTGACAAGTTTAGGAAAATTGTCTTAAAACCCTTTTCTGGAATTGTACAAATTTTATTTGCACCCTTTCAATATTTTCTTCGTTTCTCGACATTTATCAAATGAGGGTATTAAAACATTCCACTTTCAAAACTTTAAAATAAATATCTGGATAATTTTTTTATTCTGCATGTGAATTCATTATTATTTTACTTTTCGATGGTGACGCCTTCAATGTTTTTGAGTGAAGAAGTAGCGTTAAGAAGGACCACAGACTAAACAGAACTGGAAATCACTTTCATTTTCTGGAGTAAAAAATAATTGCTACATACAAAGGGATTCTAATATCCCAAAACAATTCGAAATGTAAAGGATTGTTGCTTGGATAGCACATCCACGATGATCACAGTCGTAAAAGAGAATTAACTATTCTCACACGATGGGGAGGTTTTTCCAGGGTGCAACGCAATGCCAATCTATCCCCCGTTTAATGTCCGAGACCCTGCCGTTCCTTATATGAGAGGACCTTACTAGTCTCCCGAACGTATAGCTAAAAAGTTGGCTCCGGTCAAAAGTCGCGGAAGCCTCCATGAGGTCAACCTAAGTAAAAAAATGTCGAAAAGCCCCGAGTCTCAAATTTTTAGGCTTTTTTTACCTGCGAGGCAGTTACGGTCAAGCCAACCGTTTTCTGTTCAGTTACGGTCCCAGTTACCTGAAAACTTCAGCTAAGGTTACAGCTAGTTAATTAGTCAAATTCTCAATCGCTAGCTGTTCTTTTCTGGAATTCTCAAGGGGATTCTCTGGAATCATTACCCTGACCGATCAGGGCCTGAAGCCTATTCAACCGAACTGTCAACTTCCCATACACGCGCCTCCGAGCTATTGTAGTCTGGTAAAGCAAGTGGGACCCAGCTCGGCTGATTTCGGTCATTAGTGTTCCGAACAAGGGGGGGAGTCTTCACACTGCCATTAAAACTGATTTGTTTGGTTTCAGAAATCTATAGATTGGTGTGATTCTCAATATGTGGAAGATACAACAATTCCATAATTTATAACATGATCACAACCCTTTTACTTCTTTAAATGAAGTGAAAAGTCATTGTTGAATGAGATAGAGATGAAATAGTTTGAGATCCCTACATCAACAAGGGAAGTAAGACACTGATTGCTTTTGACAAATTTAGGAAATATTTTTCAAAAACCCTTTCTGCATTTGTACGATGCTCTCTCTTTAATAATTGTTTTGTACTCTTTTCATAGTTTCTTTTTTCTCGACATTTATAAAATGAGAATTTTCAAAACATTCCACTTTCAAAACTTTCCCGTTTTTTATAATTCAATTGTCTTACGTTTGCACTCATTAGTTTCATTCTTGCTTGTTTATTTATCTGGTGAAAAGTTTTTCAATTTTCGATGTTTGGTTTCAGAACTTTTCACTACAAAAGTTATGCAATAAAAAATGACAAATTAAAAAAAATAGATAAGTTATGTGCTGGGTTGTGTGGTTGAGTTTTTATTCTTTTATTAACCTTTCCCACAATAATATCACCAACAATTCAGGAGACATTCGACTTATTATGACGTCAACGTTCCCGGGACTAGAATTTCGAATACGTATATAGATCTTGCAACTGAGGGAGGGGCTAATATCAACGGACCATGAGTTGTGCAATTCAAGTGACTATCTGTCTTCTTTATTTTCCATGTAAACCTATTTTAATGAGAATTTTCAGATTAATTGGAAGGGGGGATGACTCTTGCTAACTCCGTAAAGATTTATTCTGTTTCGTTAAAAAGCTGTTATTTCATACTTTAATAAGATAATACATTTCATTCTTTTTGTTTAATCACTTGCCCATTAGCCAATTTGTTATATGCTCACAAGCTTTTAATTCATTTATGTACCTAAATTCTATGTCGAATTCCCCCTTCACAAATTCAGTATTCAAATTTTAATTTGAAAAGTAGATCTACCTACGCATTTGCGGCAACGCGAGCGCATACTCCATGGTCTTCTCAAACCGCTATCAGCTAACGTAGTACATTGACTGTAACCGCCAAAAGAGGCGCCATAAACGAAGAGAAACAATAGACTCTCAGACACTCAATGGAGTCTATGATGATATGGTTGCGAGCTAACACAGCTCAATGTATTTCTGTAATTTTAATGTTTATTAAATGCGTGTCGTGAATATTCCTAGCCTTCATAATTCATCTGAACATGTGTTGGATCTACTTTAACTTGTGCTCGATTCTATGGGTATGATATACGCCCGTGATGTGCGAGCACCGAACATTAAAAAAATGCAATATTAATAGTAATTTTTTCCCATGGGTAATATTTGATGAAAATAATTTAAAAGGATGCGTTGAGATGAGAGAAAAAACGTGCAAGAGTGTTCAGTGTATATGTTCAATATATAATTACCAGTAGTATCCCATTGTTGTGGTGGCTGTTTTCTTCAACAGATGGCATCACCGCTCTTTTTGTATTCCATTCTTTTTGATTTTGCTGTAAAAGTGAAACGGTATATTTAATTTAGAATTAATCATTAACTGTAGATATTATTTTTGTAAATTATTATTTTGTGCTTGTAAAACTTTTCCTTTTTGTATTTTGGCAACAATTATCAGTGTTATTAGATTTCTGAAAAACTAAACTAACGTATGGTTAGAGAGAATAAAAATAAAACGTGTAAGAAAGATTTTATGGGTGTATTCTATTTTTTATCCGAGTATTGTTAACCGAGTTGTACCATATCCTCTCCTGAATGAACTGAAAACTAACACTGGTGACCTGTGATAATAATTACACGTGTGATTATCTGTGGTTTGTGTAAATAATTTACAAAAATAATATCTACAGTTAATGATTAATTCTAAATTAATTATACCGTTACAAAAGTTTTAGTTATGT
>CM063500.1:93157439-93184939 GCA_032207245.1 Pardosa pseudoannulata
TATTTGAATAAAATTCGCATTTAATGCGCACCGCTAAAGAAAAATCGACAGTTTGGATTCAAAGAGAGGAAAATGAATGCAACAAATAAAAGCTATTCTATTACGAATTTATTACTTTGCGGTAATGTAAGGAATTTGGACTCATGACTCGTTTTTCCAGCTGTGCACCCTTTCTATATCTGTAAGTCGACCTCATTAACTCCTCAACCCGGCGTCTTTGGGGAAATATGAATATGGGGCTAAAATATACGGGGCACATAAAGTCTTCGGATTTGTCGTTTCTTTTTCATGGAGGCGGTAGATTAAAGAAGGGTGTAGGGGGTTTTATGAACTGTAGTCCCAAAGGTCAGTTTACAGTAGGGATTAAAAGGGGTAAAACCTGAGAGACATGAGGTTTTCGGTCTTGATCGTAGATTTGAAAACCCCTAAGACTTTTCTCAGGCCGTAATAAAGGCTTTTTGACAGTAAATTTACTTTGGTAGTTTTCAATTATCAGTTTACAAGATACATTCTGAGAGTACATTCTTTAAGGTGCCGTTGGAGCGCCGTAACTCAGAGTGGACTGTATGAAAGAATTAACACGAAATTAATTCCCATCAGAGAACATTTATTAAGAAGACGCCATGCACACTCTACATAATCGTTTGAAGTTCACATGAACACTGGTCTTTTTCCCTTCAAGTGCAACCATGACAACGGGTCACGCGACAACAAAATGAGTAAGTCCGGTTGCCAAGAAAGGAGAAATTCGCTGAGATACAACTCAGGAGTCACGACAAAACAGCCGTCTTTGTGGATTTATACGAAATCTCAATATTTGTTTACAAATTTAGTTTCTTTCTTCCTTACTTATACACGTGTATATCTATATATATACACACATGACTGTATTTGTATAAAGTTTATACAAGATTGGCCACGCGGAGGCGTGTCTTAAATCAACCTTCCATAGGCGTCAGCTTTAACCAACTGTAAAAGCTCGATCTTGAATAGACTCCTTATGAGAGTCATCACAGCGCATGCGTTCGTGTTTAGCACATTTTTCCCTTGACGATAATTTCTATGAAAGTATAGTAACCTGTGTATTGTTGCTTTTTTACTCTAAGTTGCTACGATCGCTATGATTTCAACCATGTGTTTAATGTATTTTGAATGTTGATGATTTGTCGTCAGTGAAAATGGAAAATTTTATAAAGGACTCTATCCGTCTCTCAGTGATAAGGATTGCCAGTGGAGCAGAGGTCAATATGTTTTCAATCGCCCACTACAAGTTACAATAAAGACGTCGATGATTCTAGTTACAGACATTTTACACGGGTAACTTTAACGACGAAGCGGCAAACTGAAACTTCGGATTGTTACGTACACATAAATATCGCGCTTCACACAAATCCTGTAAGGCAGGGGTGGACAAATACTTTTAAGCCGAGGTCAATATGTTTTCAATCGCCCACTACAAGTTGCAACAAAGACGTCGATGATTCTAGTTACAGACAGTTTACATGGGTGACTTTAACGACGAAGCGGCAAACTGAAACTTCGGATTGTTAAGTACACATGAATATCGCGCTTCACACAAATCCTGTAAGGCAGGGGTGGGCAAATACTTTTAAGCCGAGGTCAATATGTTTGCAATCGCCCACTACAAGTTGCAACAAAGACGTCGATGATTCTAGTTACAGACAGTTTACATGGGTGACTTTAACGACGAAGCGGCAAACTGAAACTTCGGATTGTTAAGTACACATGAATATCGCGCTTCACACAAATCCTGTAAGGCAGGGGTGGACAAATACTTTTAAGCCGAGGTCAATATGTTTTCAATCGCCCACTACAAGTTACAACAAAGACGTCGATGATTCTAGTTACAGACATTTTACATGGGTGACTTTAACGACGAAGCGGCAAACTGAAATTTCGGATTGTTACGTACACATAAATATCGCGCTTCACACAAATCCTGTAAGGCAGGGGTGGACAAATACTTTTAAGCCGAGGTCAATATGTTTTCAATCGCCCACTACAACTTACAACAAAGATGTCGATGATTCTAGTTACAGACATTTTACATGGATGACTTTAATGACGAAGCAGCAAACTGAAACTTCGGATTGTTAAGTACACATAAATATCGCGCTTCACACAAATCCTGTAAGGCAGGAGTGGGCAAATACTTTTAAGCGGACCAGGGCCGGAGGACTATACCGCGTACGCTGCGCACACACGAATGTTTTGGGTGGAGTTCTTTCCCTACCCAAGAAATTTTTTTTGACAAAAACCCTATAAGTATCATTTTAAAGTATTTGGACAGAGAAATTTGACAGTTAATAAAAGATAATAGTAATAATAAATTGTTAATTAATAATAATGGTCTTACTTAAGTGTATAGGCGAACAATTTGTGCCAGTAAAATATGTCACTTATTTTTAAAGAAATATGATCCATTATATTAAATGAATGGTCATTAAATAAATCCGTTAATGAAAGATTTTATTTTGATATTTATTTATATCTTAACGATACATATTATATTATTTTGAACATAGTTATTACATTTTTATATTTATATTACATTTTGTAAATATAATAGTAAATAGAATTACAAAAAGAAAACACAAACATCAAACGTTAAAATAGAATAGTTCTATAAAATAGAATAATAGAAGAGTAAGAGGAGTGCAAGTTCAATTCTATGTAGTAAGCCGACCATACACTTTATGAGAGTATGTATGTTGCATACGTTAAAGTAGTGATATGATTACAGCTGTTCAAATTATAATACTCTCTATTATTTATATATTTTTCATTATTTATATGTACACTAAGCATACAAATACTGTTGATTTCAACAAAATCGCATATAAGAGATTAAAAAAATTGCATGCAGGATTTTTCAAAGGGCCGGATAATGTAAGCAAAAGGGCCAGCTTTTGACCACCTCTGCTGTAAGGGATGATATTCTTTCCCATTGCCAAAATTTCAAGAAAGTACAATTTATATTATAAGATAGTATAATTTAAGTAAATAGGCACGATCAGTATATGTTGAGATCCACTATCGTGGACCCCCATTTTCATTCCATTTACAAACAAATCTTTTTTCGCTGACGTATGTCTTGTAGTCCTCGTTTATATTTGAGTATCAACCTGTGATCAAATGTATACTGCTGATTTATTTTTAATTGCGTTGTGTTAAGTATTTTTGTACTAAATTTAACCACAGATTCTGAGAAACTACAGACATAAAAATTAAAATAAACTAACAGCTAAATTGACAGCAACCGAGACTAGCTTAATATTAAAAAAAGTAAATTTATTATAATATATATATATATATATATACATATATATATATATATATATATATATATATATATATATATATATATATATATATTTACATACAAAACTGATGCTAATTTTCATAAAATAAGCTTTGTCAACATCTTCTAAATTAGTTCTGACAAATTTTTTATATACTTAAGTAATTTTGTAAATAGATAGAGGACCTAATCTCAATTTCAAAAATGTATGTAAATTTGGGGTACCTTTGTGGGTCTAAAATGTTGGGCCCGGAACACTTGTGGTTGAAGGGTATCTATGGCTGATCAGGAGAGGGAATCTATATATCATCCGTTGGTCTCGTCAGGGGCTTCCTGAGTCTTTGGGGTGCGGCCGTACTATTTGGTGCAGGAACACTTCCTGTCGGACTTGGCTGGACTCTCCTAGTCTGGACTATCGAGCACCTTCTCCTCTGGACTCACGAACAACTTCCGTCGGACCCGACTGGACTCCCGACTTTCGAACACCTTCTTTTGGGACCTCCGAACCTCTTCTCTGGGACCTCCGAACCATCTTCTCATCTTTTAGATTTTTCATATTTAATTATTTCAACCTTGTCGTCCAATCTGGATAGTTGTAAGAATTTCATTGGCCTGCTTCAACCCCGCCTTGAGACCGCCAACGTGCCAAACCTTATCCCTTCTAATTGGGCACTGTCCCTTAGGAACTCATAAATAATCCAGAAAGGTACATTCTTATTTAATGTCAAGTACGGAGACGGGATTCTAACCTGGGACTGGGATCAAAACCCCACCCGAGACCACCGTACAAGACAAACATATCCGTTGAATAAAAATTTATGGTCCTCCATTTCTTTACAAAGATGTGATGAGGTCAGATTTAGATCCCGAATATTTTACTTCTTGTATGAATGAATCAATTACATAACAGATCTAAATCGCCTCATCACAACGTAGACCCCTTGCAGGTTGTCATACACCTCTGGGGGTCGATATAGACCACTTTGGGAATCATTGATATAAACCAAAAAATAAATACCAATATAAACTAAATAAAAAACCAATAATTATTTATCCTTACTATCATAGTTATAGGAAGAGACCAAATCATTTGATGACCCCAAAATTGTTTACTAAGCCAGGATACTTTAATAACTTACAATCGGAAAATGAGCAAATGATAACGGAAAGAGAAATGGCAATAATTTCATCCTTTATTGAATTTATATATTAAAATCAAACAACCTTAAAAATAAAAAAATTAAAAAAGCAATAATTAAATAAATAACCATGCCTCGAACTTGTCCCGTTTCTGAAATCAATTGCTTGAAATGCACACAAAAAAATAGTGAATGGAGAATGAAATGAGCTAAAGTGAAAAGAGAGACACAAAAAAATTAAACTAATGGACAGCGAACAATTGAATTCCATTAACTGAATTGAGGTTTGAAATCTGCCTAATGAAACAAACAAAAAATGTAGAGGCAGCACCTCTCCCCCTAAACCTCCCAGAGAACGCTATTATTGTTGACGATTTTAAGAACGCGTTTAAAAACCTAACATTGTTGGTGTATTTCTTTTCCTGCTGGACTAGGCAATTACTCTAAATTAAATGTGTCCCAAGGTGAAAAAGATAGATCTGAGATGGCAATATTTATCAATTACTTTTCTCTTAGAGTATTCACAGCATATTTTTTAACCCTTCCAAAAAAATATTTGAATAGAATGCGCCAGGAAAGTAAATCGACGGTTTGAATTCAAAGGGATGCAAATAGAAGAAAAAATAAAAATTATGTGGCTATACATAAATGTAGAACAGAGAGCTCGAATGTTTGTTTACATACAGTGTTTCGAAAATAATGTATGTATGAAGGGAAGTAAAGTAAATTATCAAAAATTTTGGAAGATATAGAATAAATGATAATATTTAATACATGTTCAAAAAACTATATTAATGGTATAATATATAAGCAGCTTATACTATGTGTATGTAATACATTAATAGATGTAGATTTTTTCTTATTTTGCACCTTATTATATTTTTTAATTATTATTCAGCATTAGTTCTTTATTTTTATTCAAATGGTTAAACTTACTTTGTTTCTAAACAATAACAGCTTCTTATATGAAGTAAAAAGTGAGAGCTTATTTTAAAATGTTTTTAATTTTTCTGACACACTGTGCGCAAACTTAAAACAACACAAAGTGATTTTCATTAACAATTCTTGCTTTTGTGAACAATAATTATTAGGTATAATTGTCTACCTATTTAAATTTAACAAAAGTATCAGAAATATTACACCAAGGGATTGAATTTTTGTCTTCAGAATTTTTTCAGTGGATTCCTTCCTATTATGGAATTTTTAGTCATCCAGTGACTTTTGGAAGAAGAGAGAGCTGTTCCCAGTATTCCGAGAAAGACTGCAGTGGCCCTTTTCAAGGGTCTGACTGAACATGACTGTTTACAAGAAGACTATCACTACAGAATTGGAGTGATTGGATTCACCGGACTGTGTTTTGTGTGACTCTAGTCATCCAGTGACTTTTAGGAAAAGAGAGAGCTGTTCCCAGTATTCCGAGAAAGACTGCAGTGGCCCTTTTCAAGGGTCTGACTGAACATGACTGTTTACAAGAAGACTATCACTACAGAATTGGAGTGATGGATTCACCTGACTGTGTGGTGTGTGACCCTAGTCATCCAGTGACATATGGGAGAAGAGAGAGCTGTTCCCAGTATTCCGAGAAAGACTGCAGTGGCCCTTTTCAAGGGTCTGACTGAACATGACTGTTTACAAGAAGACTATCACTACAGAATTGGAGTGATGGATTCACCAGACTGTGTTTTGTGGGACTCTAGTCATCCAATGACTTTTGGGAGAAAAGAGAGCTGTTCCTAGTTTTCCGAGAAAGACTGCAGTGGCCCTTTTCAAGGGTCTGACTGAACATGACTGTTTACAAGAAGACTATCACTACAGAATTGGAGTGATGGATTCACCAGACTGTGTTTTGTGTGACTCTAGTCATCGAATGACTTTTGGGAGAAGAGAGAGCTGTTCCCAGTTTTCCGAGAAAGACTGCAGTGGCCCTTTTCAAGGGTCTGACTGATCATGAATGTTTACAAGAAGACTATCACTACAGAATTGGAGTGATGGATTCACCAGACTGTGTTTTGTGTGACTCTAGTCATCGAATGACTTTTGGGAGAAAAGAGAGCTGTTCCCAGTTTTCTGAGAAAAACTGTAGTGGCCCTTTTCAAGGGTCTGACTGATCATGAATGTTTACAAGAAGACAATCACTACAGAATTGGAGTGATGGATTCACCAGACTGTGTTTTGTGTGACTCTAGTCATCCAGTGACTTTTAGGAAAAGAGAGAGCTGTTCCCAGTATTCCGAGAAAGACTGCAGTGGCCCTTTTCAAGGGTCTGACTGAACATGACTGTTTACAAGAAGACTATCACTACAGAATTGGAGTGATGGATTCACCAGACTGTGTTTTGTGGGACTCTAGTCATCCAATGACTTTTGGGAGAAAAGAGAGCTGTTCCTAGTTTTCCGAGAAAGACTGCAGTGGCCCTTTTCAAGGGTCTGACTGAACATGACTGTTTACAAGAAGACTATCACTACAGAATTGGAGTGATGGATTCACCAGACTGTGTTTTGTGTGACTCTAGTCATCCAGTGACTTTTAGGAGAAGAGAGAGCTGTTCCCAGTATTCCGAGAAAGACTGCAGTGGCCCTTTTCAAGGGTCTGACTGAACATGACTGTTTACAAGAAGACTATCACTACAGAATTGGAGTGATGGATTCACCAGACTGTGTTTTGTGTGACTCTAGTCATCCAGTGACTTTTAGGAAAAGAGAGAGCTGTTCCCAGTATTCCGAGAAAGACTGCAGTGGCCCTTTTCAAGGGTCTGACTGAACATGACTGTTTACAAGAAGACTATCACTACAGAATTGGAGTGATGGATTCACCAGACTGTGTTTTGTGTGACTCTAGTCAGCCAATGACTTTTGGTGGAAGAGAGAGTTGTTCCCAGTTTTCCGAGAAAGATTGCAGTGGCCCTTTTCAAGAGTCTGACTGAACATGACTGTTTACAAGACCATCTCTACAGAATTGAGGTGGTAGATTCACCGGATTGTGTTTTGTGTGACTCTAGTCATCCAATGACTTTTGGAGGAAGAGAGAGCTGTTCCCAGTTTTCAAAGAAAGACTACCGTGGCCCTTTTTAGAGCTCTGACAGGACATGACTGTTTACAAGACGATCTCTACAGAATTGGAGGATGGATTCACCAGACTGTGTTTTTTGACTCTAGTTCAATGACTTTTGAAAAAAAATTGAGCTGTTCCCATTTTTCGAAAGATTGAGTTTTTCAAGGGTCTGACTGAACATGACTGTTTAAAAAGAATCTCTACAGAAAATGTTATTCACCAGACTGTGTTTTGTGTACTTTAGTCAATGACTTTTAAAAATGTTATTTAAAAGATTGTATTTTTTCAATTATGAACATGATGTTTAAAAATCTCAAAAATTGATTAGATTCAATTGTCTTTTGTGTGACTCTAGTCATCCAAGACTTTTAAAAATGTTCAGTTTTCAAAAAAATATGTGTTTATTCTCTGACAGGACATGAGTACAAGACATCTCTACAGAATTGAAGTGATTCAGAGTTTTTGTGACTCTAGTTTTAAAAAATAGAACATTTAAAAAAGTTTTTTGTATTCTCATTATGGATTTTAAAAAAGTATAGAGCCATTAAATGGCTTAGGTGCTAATTGTTCTGCATTTTTAAAATAAATAAATAAAATTTTAAAAAAACTAAAAGGATGTTTAAAAATTTTATTTCAAATACTATAAATGCTAAATGAAATAAATAACAACTAAAAAGGTAGAGTTTCATTATAAGTCTATAATTTATTCTGAAATTTTGAAATCAATATATGAAATAGTTAAAAACTATTGCATATATTGATTTCAAATTTTCACAATATGCAGTGAATTTATAGTGCTCGCAAGTTGTAAAAATTCAATTTTCAGTAAAATGCATCTTTAGTTTATATAGGTCCCTTTAAAAGCTAAGCCGAACACTGGTCGATTGGTTAGGGCGTTGATCGTCGGTACCAGAGTTCGTGGGTTCGAATTCCACTATGGCATGGATGTTCGTAACCGTTCGGAATCATCTTTAAGAAGTAGGTGCCGTTCTCATTACCCCTCGTGTGCAAAACAGTAGACCGTAGCGCTCCAAACCAAACCAAATCCTTTAAAAGGTTTGATATTATATACAAAAATTGTATAGTTTTACGGCTTCTAATTCGAATATTTCAGTGAGGTTTGTTTTAAACGATTCATAAATGTCCAGATATTTTTAAAAAGAAAAATCAAAAATCGAATTTTTGAAGATTTAAAGGTGATTGCCTCCTCAAATATTTAAAGCGAAAGTTTTTTTTCGTACGAAACGTTTACCAAGTCATAATGGATTCAAGCATGACCAAAATGGTTATTTCCGTTGAAATCTAAAGATCGAAAGTTCTCGCGGTTACAGGTATTTTCTCTACTTGCTACAAGGAAGTAAAAATAGTGTAATACCAAAGAAATGACATTTGAAATAGAGAAGAAACGGTATTGAATGAAAATTCAATAGTTCCACGGCGGAAGCTGAACACAAACCGGTTTAATAAGCTGAAATAGCATTTTTATCTGCCAATTGACTCAGATGTTAAGACAGAATAAAAAAAATGCTGAAAACAATTCGTATCATATTACTAGAGAAAACTCTAATGCACTGCCCAAGCGAGATATATCTAAGAGAAGAAAAAAAAGGCAGCAATTTAATAAGGCACAAAACATCGGCTTCCTGCAACACGATTTTCCTCCAGCGTTTAGCTCACACATTTTATATTAAATCTTTTTGGATATTGACACAGGGAAATGGTTGCCACTCTTCCTTACTAAAACTAATAAGTTGCGAGACAATTTTTTTCATCTTCCTCCGCTAGAAGTAACACCGAGATCAAGAGAATATTGGGAGATCAAAGGATTTTTCTTCCGATTTCTGACGCGATACGAAGAATATTCTATAAGTAAATCCTCACCTCTTTTGGGTAAATTTGCTGTTTCCATTAAAAAGAAAAGGAAAAAAACTTTAATCTGTGTGTTTTGGAGAAAATTCTTTTACGGCAAAAAAGAAACGTAAAGCTTCCGTCTCGAATCAATCGATAAATCACGAAAGTTTCCCAGATTTTCCAGGAATGTCTTTTTTTAATGTGGAAATAATTCAATAACCGGAAAAATAAATGCAGAAGTGAAGTGATAGTATCTTCACGATACAATTGGCTGAATGTTAAGTAAATATACTTTTAAGGAATTTCGATTTGTGATTTTTGTTTTTGAAGGTATTTCATAAAAAAATTATAAGTTCATAACGTAAACGTTTATATATATCGTTTCATTTGATTGATTTTTTAAATTACCGTTTATCGATAAGTCTTTTAGAAGTAAATTTATTTCTCATGTTGTTGTTTCAATACCCCAACTTGTAAAATATTAAAAATTAATAACAGAAAATTAATAGTCCATAAAGTAAACGTTTACATATATCGTTTCATTTGTTTAATTTTTTTAATTATCGTTTATCGATAAGTCTTTAAGAAGTAAATTTGTTTCTTATGTTACTATTTCAACACCCCAACTTGTAAAATATTAAAAAAACATAAATAACAGAAAATTAATAGTTCGTAACGTTTACATATATAGTTTCATTTGTATAAATTTTTAAATTATCGTTTATCGATAACTCTTTTAGAAGTAAATTTCTTACTCATGTTGTTTCAATACCTCAACTTGTAAAATATTAAAAATTAATAACAGAAAATTAATAGTCCATAACGTAAACGTTTACATATATCGTTTCATTTGTTTAATTTTTTTAATTATCGTTTATCGATAACTCTTTTAGAAGTAAATTTCTTACTCATGTTGTTTCAATACCCCAACTTGTAAAATATAAAAAAAGGAGTAACAGGAAATTGAAAGTTCATAAATTAAACGTTTACATATATCATTTCATTTGTTTGATTTTTTAAATTATCGTTTATCGATAGGTTTTATAGAATTAAATTTCTTTCTCATGTTGTTGTTTCAATACCTCAACTTATAAAATATAAAAAAATGAATAACAGAAAATTAATAGTTCGTAACGGAAACGTTTACGTATATCGTTTCATTTGTATAATTTTTTAAATTATCGTTTATCGATAAGTCTTTTAGAAGTAAATTTGTTTCTCATGTTATTATTTCAATACCCCAACTTGTAAAATATAAAAAAATGAATAACAGAAAATTAATAGTTCATAACGTAAACGTTTACATATATCGTGTCATTTGTTTAATTTTTTAAATTATCGTTTATCGATAAGTCTTTTAGAAGTAAATTTCTTTCTCATGTTGTTATTCCAATACCCCAACTTGTAAAATATAAAAAAAGAATGAAAAACAGAAAATTAAAAGTTCATAACGTAAACGTTTACATATATCGTTTCATTTGTATCAATTTTTAAATTATCATTTATTGATAAGTCTTTTAGGATTAAATTTCTTTCTCAAGTTATTATTTCAATACCCCAACTTCTAAAATATAAAAAAGTGAATAACAGAACATTAAAAGTTTATAACGTAAACATTTACATACATCGTTTCATTTGATTGATTTTTTAATTTATCGTTTATCAATAAGTCTGTTAGAAGTAAATCTCTTTCTCATGTTATTATTTCAACACCACAACTTGTAAAATATAAAAAAATGAATAAATTCATAACGTAAAAGTTTACATATATCGTTTCATTTGTGTAATTTTTAAATTATCGTTTATCGATAAGTCTTTTAAAAATAAATTTGTTTCTCATGCTGTTGTTTCAATACATCAATTTGTAAAATATAAAAAAAGGAATAACAGAAAATTAATAGTTCATAACGTAAACGTTTACATATATCGTTTCATTTGTAAAATTTTTTAAATTACCTTTTATCGATAAGTCTTTTAAAAGTAAATTTGTTTCTCATGCTATTATTTCAATACCCCAACTTGTAAAATATAAAAAAAAGAATGAATAACAGAAAATTAAAAGTTCATAACGTAAACGTTTACATATATCGTTTCATTTGTTTAATTTTTTAAATTATCGTTTATCGATAAGTCTTTTAGAAGTAAATTTCTTACTCATGTTGTTTCAATACCCCCTCTTATAAAATATAAAAAAATGAATAACAGAAAATTAATAATTTATAACTTAAACACTTACATATATCGTTTCATTTGTTTAATTTTTTAAAATTATCGTTTGTCGATAAGTCTTTTAGAAGCAAATTTGTTTCTCGTGTTATTATTTCAATACCTCAACTTGTAAAATACAAAAAAGTGAATAACAGAAAATTAATAGTTCATATCGAAAACGTTTACATATACCATTTCATTCGTTTAATTTTTTTAATTATCGTTTATAAGTCTTTTAGAAGTAAATTTCTTTTTCATATCGTTGTTTCAATACCTCAACTTGGGAAATGTAAAAACAGGGAACAACAGAAAAGTAATAGTTCATAACGTAAACGTTTACATATATCATTTCATTTGTATAATTTTTTAAATTATCGTTTATCGATAAGTCTTTTAAAATTAAAATTTCTTTATTATGTTGTTTCAATACCCAACTTGTAAAATATAAATAAAAAATGAATAACAGAAAATTAAAAGTTCATAACGTAAACGTTTGCATATATCGTTTCATTTGTTTGATTTTTTAAATTATCGTTTACCGATAAGTCTTTTAGAAGTAAATTTCTTTCTCATGTTGTTGTTTCAATACACCAACTTGTAAAATATAAAAAAAATATTAATAACAGAAAATTTAAAGTTCCTAACATAAACGTTTACGTACATCGTTTCATTGGTTTATTTTTTAAACTATCGTTTATTGATAAGTCTTTTAGAAATAAATTTCTTTCTCATGCTGTTGTTTCAATACACGAATTTGTAAAATATTAAAAAAATTGAATAACAGAAATTTTATTAACGAATATTTTTAATTACTACATTCTGCTTTAGATTTAGTTTTTGCATTAAGAGTTTATCATTTCATTAATATTTTTCTTTAGCACAAATTAGCAATTTCAAAATAATTTGTTTATATGTGAGGGAAAAAATACCTTTATAAAATCGTATTAATTAGATTAAATGAGAAAAAATATTTTTTGACGCACTTTAAGTTTTAAAAATATACGGTTTTGTTCTTTTAGTAAATAATTTTCCTTTTAAGAGTTAATGATTAAAGATAATTTAATGGTAGAATTTCGTTTTCACTTTATGGAATTTTGAATTTTTTTTTCTTGTTAGTATTTTAAGATTAAATACTTGGAATTTAGAATAAACAGAACGATATCCAAACCATTACTTTCAAAACTTCATACATTCAAAAGCGTTAGATGTAAGAAATATCTAATACATAAAACGCTTAGTGGGGATAATGTAAACACAATTTCCCTTAAACGGTCAATCTATAGGCAGGAAATTTGGTACAGAGATTCTGCGTTTGGTTTTTGGTTTTGGTTTGGAGTGCTACGGTCTACTTTTTGCAACATGAGGTCTAATAAGACTGGGACCTACTGCTTAAAGCCGATTCCGAAGGGCTACGAACATCCATGCCGTAGTGGAATTCAAACCTACGAACTCCGGTACCGAAGGCCAGCACTCTAACCAATCGTCCATCCAGAGGTTCTTCCTAACATCTTCCAAGGTTTACCAAGCTCTTTTCTAAAATTCTGAATTATATTTTATTTCATTTATTTATTTAGGGTGCTACCGGACTGCGGACTAATAACGTCACAGGCGACATCGGAGTCATATGACGTCAGAAATAGTCATTATGACGCTACATAGAGGGGAATTTATGGCATGAAATTCCCATTTCTGGCGACTTTCGACTTGAAAGTCGCCAGTGACATATTTCGACTGCAATATAGTAGAACCGGAAATGTTAAAATGATTATATTTTTTTTACTATTTTGAATGATTTTTATGCTTTTTTTAAGAGTGCAATTTGTATAATAGGCAGGGAAAATGTGACCAGTGGGCAGAAAATTAGCAGATTTCTAGTATTAGTTTCGGAAGATGGATAAAAAATAGTTTAAATCGGCGAATACTGCTTTAAATCTGACATTATACAGGCGGGAAATTAGGTATTACAAAATGAGAAGGGTAACAGAATAATTTTAGATAGGTATTTGTAAAAATAATATTATGTTGGCCTAGTGTTTGAGAAAGAAGAAATTAAAACTCATTAAAAAAACACATGGACAAATATGTCTTGATTAAATAAATTTATAAAATTGAATGCTTGATGAATACAACTGGAATACAACTCATCAAATCAGCGAATACTGCTTTAAATCTGACATTATACAGGTGGGAAATTAGGTATTAAAAAATGAGAAGGGTAACAGAATAATTTTAGATAGGTATTTGTAAAAATAATGTTACGTTGGCCTAGTGTTTGAGAAAGAAGAAATTAAAACTCATTAAAAAAACATGGACAAATATGTATTGATTAAATAATTTTATATAATTAAATGCCTAATGAATACAACTGGAATACAACTCATCAAATCAGCGAATACTGCTTTAAAACTGACATTATACAGGTGGGAAATGAGGTATTAAAAAATGAGAAGGGTAACAGAATAATTTTAGATAGGTATTTGTAAAAATAATGTTACGTTGGCCTAGTGTTTGAGAAAGAAGAAATTAAAACTCATTAAAAAACACATGGACAAATATGTCTTGATTAAATAATTTTATATAATTAAATGCCTAAGGAATACAACTGGAATACAACTCATCAAATCAGCGAATACTGCTTTAAAACTGACATTATACAGGTGGGAAATGAGGTATTAAAAAATGAGAAGGGTAACAGAATAATTTTAGATAGGTATTTGTAAAAATAATGGTGCTTTGGCCTAGTGTTTGAGAAAGAAGAAATTAAAACTCATTAAAAACATATGGACAAATATGTATTGATTAAATAATTTTATATAATTAAATGCCTAATGAATACAACTGGAATACAACTCATCAAATCAGCGAATACTGCTTTAAAACTGACATTATACAGGTGGGAAATGAGGTATTAAAAAATGAGAAGGGTAACAGAATAATTTTAGATAGGTATTTGTAAAAAATAATGTTACGTTGGCCTAGTGTTTGAGAAAGAAGAAATTAAAACTCATTAAAAACACATGGACAAGTACGTCTTGATTAAAGGATTTTATATAATTAAATACCTAAGGAATACAATTGGAATACAACTCATCAAATCGCGAATACTGCTTTAAAACTGACATTATACAGGGGAAATTGAGGTATTAAAAAATGAGAAGGGTAACAGAATAATTTTAGATAGGTATTTGTAAAAATAATGTTGCTTTGGCCTAGTGTTGAGAAAGAAGAAATTAAAACTCATTAAAAACAATGTCTTGATTAAATAATTTTATATAATTAAATGCCTAAGGAATACAATTGGAATACAACTCATCAAATCAGCGAATACTGCTTTAAAACTGACATTATACAGGTGGGAAATGAGTATTAAAAAATGAGAAGGGTAACAGAATAATTTTAGATAGGTATTTGTAAAAATAATGTTACGTTGGCCTAGTGTTTGAGAAAGAAGAAATTAAAACTCATTAAAAAACACATGGACAAATATGTCTTGATTAAATTATTTTATATATTAAATGCTTAAGGAATACAACTGGAATACAACTTATCAAATCACGAATACTGCTTAAAAACTGACATTATACAGGTGGGAAATGAGGTATTAAAAAATGAGAAGGGTAACAGAATAATTTTAGATAGGTATTTGTAAAAATAATGTTACGTTGGCCTAGTGTTTGAGAAAGAAGAAATTAAAACTCATTAAAAACACATGGACAAATATGTCTTGATTAAATAATTTTATATAATTAAATGCCTAAGGAATACAACTGTAATACAACTTATCAAATCAGCGAATACTGCTTTAAAACTGACATTATACAGGTGGGAAATGAGGTATTAAAAATGAGAAGGGTAACAGAATAATTTTAGATAGGTATTTGTAAAAATAATGTTGCTTGGCCTAGTGTTTGAGAAAGAAGAAATTAAAACTCATTAAAAAACACATGGACAAATATATCTGGATTAAATAATTTATATAATTAAATGCCTGAGGAATACAAGTGGAATACAACTTATCAAATCAGCGAATACTGCTTTAAAACTGACATTATACAGGTGGGAAATGAGTATTAAAAAATGAGAAGGGTACAGAATAATTTTTAGATAGGTATTTGTAAAAATAATGTTACGTTGCCTAGTGTTTGAGAAAGAAGAAATTAAAACTCATTAAAAAAACACATGGTCAAATATGTCTTGATTAAATAATTTTATATAATTAAATGCTTAAGGAAAACAACTGGAATACAACTCATCAAATCAGCGAATACTGCTTTAAACTGACATTATACAGGTGGGAAATGAGGTATTAAAAAATGAGAAGGGTAACAGAATAATTTTAGATAGGTATTTGTAAAATAATGATGCGTTGGTCTAGTGTTTGCGAAAGAAGAAATTAAAACTCATTAAAAACACATGGACAAATATATCTTGATTAAAGGATTTTTTATATATTAAATACCTAAGGAATACAACTGGAATACAACTCATCAAATCAGCGAATACTGCTTTAAACTGACATTATACAGGTGGGAAATGAGGTATTAAAAAATGAGAAGGGTAACAGAATAATTTTAGATAGGTATTTGTAAAAATAATGTTGTTGACCTAGTTTTTGACAAAGAAGAAGTGAAAATTCATTAATAAACATATGGACAAATATGTCTTGATTAAACAGTTTTATAAAATTAAATGCCTAAGGAATACAACTGCAATATAACTTATCAAATCAGCGAATACTGCTTTAAAAACTGACATTAAACAGGTGGGAAATGAGGTATTAAAAAATGAGAAGGGTAACAGAATAATTTTAGATAGTATTTGTAAAAATAATTATACGTTGGCCTAGTGTTTGAGAAAGAAGAAATTAAAACTCATTAAAAACACATGGACAACTATGTCTTGATTAAATAGTTTTATACCAATAAATGCCTAAGGAATACAACTGGAATACAATCATCAAATCAGCGAATACTGCTTTAAAACTGACATTATACAGGTGGGAAATGAGGTATTAAATGAGAAGGGTAACAGAATAATTTAGATAGGTATTTGTAAAAATAATGTTACGTTGGCCTAGTGTTTGAGAAAGAAGAAATTAAAACTCATTAAAAACACATGGACAAATATGTCTTGATTAAATAATTTTATATAATTAAATGCCTAAGGAATACAACTGGAATACAACTCTCAAATCGAATACTGCTTTAAAACTGACATTATACAGGTGGGAAAAGAGGTATTAAAAATGAGAAGGGTAACAGAATAATTTTAGATAGGTATTTGTAAAAGTAATGTTGCGTTGGCCTAGTGTTTGAGAAAGAGGAAATAATAACTCATTAAAAATGCATGGAATAATTTGTCTTGATTAAATGATTTATTATATTAAATACCTAAGGAATACAACTGGAATACAACTTATCAAATCAGAATACTGCTTTAAAACTGACATTATACAGTGGAAATGAGGTATTAAAAAATGAGAAGGGTAACAGAATAATTTTAGATAGGTATTTGTAAAAATAATGTTACGTTGGCCTAGTGTTTGAGAAAGAAGAAATTAAAACTCATTTAATAAAACACATGGACAAATATGTCTTGATTAAATAATTTTATATAATTGAATGCCTAAGGAATGCAACTGAATACAACTCATCAAATCAGCGAATACTGCTTTAAAACTGACATTATACAGGTGGGAAATGAGGTATTAAAAATGAGAAGGGTAACAGAATAATTTTAGATAGGTATTTGTAAAATAATGTTACGTTGGCATGTTTGAGAAAGAAGAAATTAAAACTCATTAAGAAACACATGGACAAAAAATGTCTTGATTAAATAATTTTATATAATTAGATGCCTAAGGAATACAACTGGAATACAACTCATCAAATCAGCGAATACTGCTTTAAACTGACATTATACAGGTGGGAAATGAGGTATTAAAAAATGAGAAGGGTAACAGAATAATTTTAGATAGGTATTTGTAAAAAATAATGTTACGTTGGCCTAGTGTTTGAGAAAGAAGAAATTAAAACTCATTAAAAAACACATGGACAAATATGTCTTGATTAAATAATTTTATATAATTAAATGCCTAAGGAATACAACTGGAATACAACTTTCAAATCAGCGAATACTGCTTTACAGACAATACAGGTGGGAAATGAGGTATTAAAAAATGAGAAGGGTAACAGAATAATTTTGATAGGTATTTGTAAAAATAATGTTACGTTGGCCTAGTGTTTGAGAAAGAAGAAATTAATATTAAAAACACATGGACAAAATTTTTTTATAAATAATTTTATATAATTAAATATAAGGAATACAACTAGAATACAACTATCATTTGTAGATATTACATTTATTCGGCGTCTGTCTAAAATATTTTTTGTAGTGTCGCTCCAAAAAAATGTCTATCCAGCAAGCAGCGGATAACAGCAGCGTTCACCCTCTTCTCTCCTCTGGTAACAACTTTATCCTCTAAAAAAATCCGACTGCCTCGCGGAGGAAAAAAACAGGGTCCCTTCAAGACGGAGGGGTCAGAATCCTGCCAAACCAACGGGCCCTTCTATTGGTTGGAAGAAGTCTGAAATTTCTTCTAGTTCAAATCGGTCCTGTTCTGTATGTCTTTGACGAAGGCTTACGAGAAGAGGTTAAAAAAAAAAAAGGCTGAACCGAATGTAGCTTATTGTTACAGTATTTTAGGTGTATTAATTTTGATATATTGCATATATGTGTATGTGTGTGTGAGTGTGTCTTAACAAAGAAGGCAGTATTTAATAAAAAAAATTTTATCCCATTTTCTTCCATAAAATAAATTATCCTAATTCAAAATCAATTTATACTAGATTCAGAAAAGTTCAAATTGTTGAAAAATACTTTCTTTTTTTCCATTTTTTGAAGGTTTCGAGATTAAAACTCCCTTTAAGGCAAGATAATTTAGAATGCATATTCGTTGTATATATACTGAGAATATAGTTTTGGTCGCTTGTAAACAATCTTTAATTTTTTCAAAATGTAATATTTTTCTCTAATACAGTGCCTCTTCCCTCCCCTCGAAATATTTTTTGTCTGCATGACTGGTATATTCGCTAGCACAGTTCCCTGTCTTTATGAAAAGTTTAATATAATACAAGGATTATGTCAATAAGTATTAAGCCGTTATAAAAGCTTAATACTTTTAATACCACCTAAAAGTGTTAAGCTTTTAATGCGTTTCAAAAGCCAAGAAAATACTTCAAATAATATTTTCAACATTTTTAAAAAAAGCGTACAGCTTTTAGGGAGTAGATCATAATCCCGCACCTAATAAAAGAGAGAGAAACGGGGTTTAACTATATAATTTAATTCCTTACACTTTTTGTCCATCACTTTAATAATTAGCAAGTCAGTTGTATTTACTCATATCTCTTTTCCTGCTAATTAATTTACTAGTTATTTATTTTTATCCTTATTAATAAAGTATGCTTATATAATTTATTTGCTTTGTAACGGCTTTTTATTCTTTTTCTATCACATGAATTGGTTATATTAACGTTATCTTAATTATTTCGGTTCATTAGACATTCATTTAGCGAATTAATTCCCCTAAATATCAGTTTTCCATTTACTAATAAATGGGTAATTTTTTTAGCATTAATTTCCTTTGTTTCATTGCGTAAATTAGTATTTTTCTGACACATGTTATGTGTTTATTTATTCTACGTAGTGAGAACATTGAGAGAGAGAGATCTCTGCCTTCCCCCCCGCCCACTAAAAATAATAATCATAAAGCAAAATAGGAGATATTTATAGAAATTGAGTTTTACATATTCCTGTCAAAGGATATAGAAATTTTGGGCTACTAGATTGGCGCATTGGCATTAAAACAAGCATTAAGCTTTTTCTCGCTATTTTATATTTATAGCCAAGGCAAATAAATTGGTATACCACATTCGTGATTGTCGGATACTGTGACGGAGCTATGCTCTTAGCATTTTGGCGTTGAAGATGTATTATTCTTAGTAAAATTTAAAGGGAATTTTAAACGAAATTTTTTTAAAAAAAGGTAAAATTTATAGGAAATAATTTTACGTCTGTAAAAGGATATAGAAATTTTGGGCTACTAGATTGGCGCATTGGCATTAAAACAAGCATTACGCTTTTTCTCGATATTTTATATTTTATATCCAAGGCAAATAAATTGGTATACCACATTTGTAATTGTCGGATACTGTGACTGAGCTATGCTCTAAGCATTTTGGCGTATTATTCTCGATAAAAATGAAATTTAAATGAACAGTTAATTTATAGAAAATAATTTTGCGTCTTTAAGTAGAATCTTCATGAAAATTTCAGACTTTTGAAATTTAAACTGAGTTTTATTGATCTAAATAAAAACGAAATTTAAAACAAATACTCAGATTTGCTTTAATATATATTAGGAATGCTTGGCGAACATTTTGTAGGAATCTATTGAAAATGAAATCGCAAATAGCTTTTTTTTTAAATGAACAAACTTTCTGTAAAAAAATAAATTATACAAAAAATGCCATTACCTTTAAAGGTTAACTGATTTTTAGAAGAAAAATTGAGTGATTAATTTACTTATATTTAAATTTATATGTGTTAGAATTTTCAAAATTCTGAATTAATAGTTTAGAAAAACACTTTTACAACCATCCCCTTATTGTGAGTGATCCTGAATTAACGACTACCGCATACCCACAATTTACCCAGCTTGTGTCATTGAATATTATGCTATTTGCAACACCCTCTTTTGGCGATGTGGGAGACTTACTTCCTAGAGGATCCTCTTAAATTCGTATAAAGGAATTTAATTTAATCTAAAAATTCATTTTGTATAATCGGTAAAAATCTCTTATTAAAAGGTAAAATTACCTTTTTACAGGTATATTTTATAAAATTACCTTTTAATAGGACATTGCATTTTATATTAGGTAAACATTTCCTATTACAAAGTAAAATTACCTTTTAATAGGACATTACATTTTGTATTAGAAGGTAAACATTTCCTATTAAAAGATAAAATTACCTTTTAATAGGACATTACATTTTGTATTAGGTAAACATTTCTCATTAAAAGGTAAATTACCAAGTAGTACCAAATTATTATTATTATTATTATTATTATTATTATTTCAAATACTGGGGCACTTGCTTCTTATAGAATTTACCAGCCGTAAAAATTTGTTAGTCATTTTGTTAAGTGAGCACCATAGACGGTCAACATTATTTCTTAAGTCAACACATACAAACAAAATGGGTCCTCGTAATTTAGAAGCAGGAGCTGTAACGATAGAAACACTGGAAATTCGCGGACGCCTTTTAAAGTCACAAAAATGAACTATAACTTTTCTAGATGGGTGAAAACGGGACTACTTAAGAATTGGGTTGCCCTTGGCAAATTTGGCGAAAATATTATCTATATATACTAAAACCCAAAGGTAATCCATCCAAACATAAGGCAATTTGTCGCAACGTCACAAACTACTAGAATGCTCTTCTCATTCATTTTCATGTTTACAACAGCCAATACACAAACAATAAATTGCCCTTCCATTTGAAATTAAAACCAGAATTGTCATAATTTGAGAATTTTCCCTACTGCGTGAAATCGCCTTATTGTATTATTGCTTTTTCTGGTGACTTTAATTAATGCAGAGTGCGCCATCGTAATAGAATTATATACTCTTACTTAATTCAAGAAAACGACTTGAAAACCGGACATTTATATTTATGGGCAATTAATCCCTTAACAGTTTACAAAAGCAACAACTCCAAATTATTAAAAATCAGCCATAGTGAACCATTAATGGTTTGTTACATATAATTTTTTTAAGCATTGCGCACTTTTAATATATAAGAAAAGAGTTACACAAGGAAAGTTCGATGCAAATATCATATAAATAATAATACATAGATTGTTTGGACACGGCGAGATCAGGAGAAAATTTTAAGCGACCATACTTAAACCATTATTGCCAAGTTGGCGAGGGAGCCCAGTTCTTAAGTCAAGCCTTGAAAACGATAATATTAAAACATAAAAATAAAGCTTAATAGCTTAATATAGCCTAATAAACCTTATATATAGTTTAAATTTAGAATTTCTAACACTTATCAATATTTTTTAATCACACAAAACAAGCAGTATTATCAAAATTAAAAATTTTTAGAACCGTTGCCATTTTTTACAAAAAGTAGAAAACTTAATTAAATGTATAAGCATAAATTATGGTTGTAGTAGTTGTTAAATTTTAATACCGAAATTAATTATTTTACGATCTTTAACAGGGGCCAAGCAGGAGACTCTCAGTCTTAGCCTAACACCCTCAAAGCTATCGTTTGAAATCTTGAATTACATTGTGACCACAACAATATTTTATGTGCCCCAACCACCCTTAATGGCAAGTCGGATCTTTGGCCGGTTTGAACCTCGAACTCATAACCCTCCATCTATGAATAAGAGCAAAATAAGTTTAAACACAAAAAAAAAAAAAAAAAAAAAAAAAAATTGTTCTGCAAAATAAATAAATAAATTATATGGAATAAAAAAATATTTTTACTCAAATACTACATCGAATAAGAAATTATTTTTCGAAAATATTTGGTAAAAATGCAGTTTATGTTACTCCTTGTTTTATTGGCGATATTTTGTGGTGCCAATAATGCCAGCTTGTGATTTAAGATGGCTTAAGATGGCAGCGATAGAAAGCAATAAAAAGCATAAACTACAATTGTAGAAAGAGGTAAAAAGAATAAACTATACTTATTGATATAGTAAAAACATGGTATAGATAAAATTTATATTTAAGATTTACCAAATTTTCAAACGCATAGAGAAAAATTTTTTTAATTTTCTAAACCACAAGAAAATTTACGAAAAAATATGGGTACATACTTTATAAAAACAAAAAAATTAAATAAAATGCATAAACATGTGTGTTCAAATACTTAAAACTGTACGCAAAAATTTTGTACACAATTGGAGTCGGAAAAACTTCGGGTTTCTATATGTAAGAAAATTTGGCATACTTGGGGATGATAAATATAGACAATAATATATAAAAAAAAGTTTTTTTATGTCAATTTCTACTTAGGTCAAGAACGAAAAATTTTATTTGAGTTACTTTTTGTAAAATAATTACAATCAATATAAATATGTAGATACATATGACAGAATCACAATATTAAGTAGCAAAATAGAAAGCGAATTTCCTTGCAATTTTCCCTTTTCCTTTCTATATACGGTATTGGACTATTATTTTTGTTTGCTTCTATCCATTCGCTTTCTATTTTTTTTCCGCTTCTAATTTATGAAGCTTATTGTGGTCTATAATTTCTCAGTCTATCCATCTCTTGTAATGCTTCATTGGTACAGATGCATTAAAGACTCTGTGTTTTATCGACAAATTTAGAGATATTGACAAATAATTGTCAAATAATATCGGTCTATCGTCAAATTTAGAGATATAAATTTAGAGAAAAAAATATATTTTTTTAAATTTCATAGAATTTATTTAGTTATTTATATATTTTGCAAAACAATTTTTTTTTTTTGTATGGTTGGTATGTTTGCCTTGACTTTGGCGGTGGGATATTGCAGCTCCGATGTGTTCTTGCAACCCATTAGTGAACGTGATTTCTGACGTCAGTACAAGGCACTATTCGAGAAATTTACATGTTAGCCGTTCTTTTGGCATCTAGACGGATGGTGTCGACTAGGTCAATTTTTTTTTCTTATTATTTTTTGGATTTAGTAATTTAGTTATGGCGAGTGTAGTTATTTCGGTTCTCATGTTTTTTCACTTGGCGATTTTTCAAAACACGCGTTTTCTGTTGGTCGCCAAAAAAAACATGGCGGATGAGGCCGGCGTCTCTAATACATCTGTTCCATCATTTTTAATTATTGAAAGGAACCTTTCCAGTGAGTTTCGAGCAGTACAGTTCTTCAATTAATTGTCCATCTAATGACTTCACACAATTCAAGGTGACATATGTTTGACCTGCTACGACGAGTTTTCCGTCTTAAATGTATTACTGCATAATCTACATTCTACTTTGCCTCTTACGTACTGTTGATACCCATGATAGTATTAATGGTAGTATTCTTCGTTCAGCAGTACCGTATCTGCGTTTGGAGAGGAATTGCACTCATTTTCTGTGAACACCATTATAGCCAAATTTCACAATGACTGATGGAAATTAACTGATTAAATTTAATTAATGAATTAATATTTGAAAAAACTATATTAACATCAAGTGTTGTCCAAGTATTTGAACTTGAGTAGATGGATAAAAAGTATTTTATTAACGGTTGAAAATTTGAACAAGATATATATGTCTTGACTGAAGAACAGGGTGCCCCCGCCAACTTGGCGATAAATCTCTGAGCATGGTAGCTTAACATTTTCTCCTGATCTCGCTGTGTCCAAACAATCTGTATCTATAAATTAATTTATATTATATTTGTATCCAGCTCTTCTTGTGGAACCCATTTCTTACATATTAAATGCACATAATGCTAAAAAATATTAGATATAATGAACCATTAAAGGTTCACTATGGCTAATTTTTAATAATTTGGATCTTCTGGCTTTCTAAACTGTTAAAGGATTAATTTCCCATAAATGTAAATGCCCGCTTTCTCAGTGGTTTAGTTAATTAAGAAATTGTATATAATTCTATTAAAATGGTGCAATCTATGGTAGAAATCCAGGTCAATGGGCCGGCCGCCATGTTTTTGGCTCTATTTTTGTACAAGCGGTAGCCAAATTGTCGCCAAGTGATGTTTACAACTTGTGCTTCGTTTTGTATTAAGTTTATACCCAATTTCAAAGCATATTTTGAACAAAAAAAGGTTTGAAATTTTGTTAAGATGAATACAAATTAAAATAAAAAATAGAAAATAAAAAATAGAGCAAGGTTTGCAGGAAAATTGGGTTCTAGAATTTGGCGACATCCCCCCCGCTTGGCGTGCTCACAGAACTTGGTTTGGCGGGCCCCCTGAACTGGAATTTAGCCCAATTTACATCAATTATAGTCGTCCAAATAGCAAGGGATACAATGTTGTTCGAATGAAATACCTTTGTTTTAGTAAACATCGCCAGGTTGACTTAAGAATTGTGTTCCCCCTCCAACTTGGCGATAATGGTTTAAGTATGGTCGCCTAACATTTTCTCCTGATCTCATCGTGTCCAAACAATCTTTATCTGTATTATAATTTATATGATATTTGCAGCCAACTCTCCTTGTGTAACTCTTTTCTTATGTAATATAAGTGTTCAATGCTTAAAAAAATTAGATATAACAAAATATTTATGGTTCAATATGGCGGATTTTTAATAATTTGGAACAGTTGCGTTTATAAACTGCTAAGAGATTAATGGCCCATAAATATAAATGGGTGGTTTTCAAGTCGTTTTATTTTAATTAGGTAAGAGTATATAATTCTATTACTATGGCGCACTGTGCATTAATTAAAATCGCCAGAAAAAGCAAGGAATACAATGTTTGGATGAATTACCTTTGTGTTTTAGTAAATATTGCCAATATTTTCTCCAAATTTGTCAAGGGGAACCCAATTCTTAAGTAGACCCAACATCTCCAATAATTTCACCAAATTTTGCCAAGGGGCACCCTATTCTTTAGTAGTACCAAATATATATATGGAGAGTGTGGAGTAATATTAGAAATTGAATAAAGGATCAAAATCAAAAGGCCCCCTAAACTGCAGTAAAGCCAAATATATTTAGGGAAAGAATAAACCTGTCCATTGTTTATGTAAACATAAAGTTATTTGGCAAAAACTTTGTGAAATTTGTATTTTGATGCAATATACTTCACTTTAGAGACGGAACTGAGCATAAATTTAGAACAAAGCATGGAATAATAATTTTAGAATATGGTGCAGATTCATTATAGACGGCGTAATTTTTTTTTTCACGAAATTTGGCGGGATTTTTTTTCTGGCATTAGTACCCGACACTATCCGAGAAATTTCAGAATATTCTTGGTGTTGCTTAGGTCAGGTTGTATTTTTTGTTGTTGTTGTTGTTTTGTTCTTATTATTTTGGGGGATTTAGAAATTTAGTTATGGCGGGTTTAGTTATTTCGGATCTCACTTTTTTTTTAAATTGTTAAAAAGTATCAGTATATTCTTAAAAGTATCAGAATATTCTTAGTCTCAGTGGGGGAAAAATATGAAAATTAAGCCAGAAAAGGGGTTAAAAAAGTGGGTTTCTTTGGATTTGTCGGAAATTTGTCGCTCTATCTAATCGATTCCTGAGGGTTCTTCGTTCAATAGATCTAAATTAACAATGGAAGAAGTAATGCTTTTAACATATAATATTAAAAAGCGGGTTGAGCTCGATGCTGCGAGGGGGCCGAAACCAAATAATATCTGGATCACGCTTAATAATGTATTAACCTAATCCGATGAATAATCAGTCGCGGATGGTAATAACCAATGGAAGGTCTACAATCATGCAGAATCCCCTCACACATGTTAGATTTTTTACAATATTGGTGCTTTATTTTAAAAAAAAAATTTAGTTTTGTTATTAATTGTTGTGTTTCAAACATTCCATGTGACAGCCGCCATTTTTTTGTGTGTGTGTTCTTTCAGAAAACGCATACCGCCGCCATGTTTTTTTTTTACTTGGCGATTTTTCAAAACACTCGTTTTTCTGTTAGTCGCCAAAATTCATAGTGGACGGGACCGACGTCTATAATGCATCTATTCCAGAATAAATCTGTGCATTTTTGTTTATGTAAACATAAAGTTATTTGGCAAAAACTTTGTGAAATTTGTATTTTGATACAACATACTTCACTTTAGAGACGAAACTAAGCATAAATTTAGAATAAAACAGTATTTCACTCTGAGGAGGTTTGACTGCCTATATATGCATCCTCCTACAAATATATTTTTATTTCACTTATTACTAGAATCAAAACAAACAATAGACTGAGAATACGGCACTTATCTCTGCACTATATTGCGCGCATATTATCTGTCGATGCGAGCGATAGACTCATTTGGAATGCTGCCACTTGAGGGTTCGAAATATCCTCCACGATCAGAGTGATGCCAATGTCTAGAGAGATAAACATCAATATAAATGGCTCCATTCACCGGCTTTTATGTATGCAGAGAAGGTTGCACATTACAAGGAAATGACTACAATGAGAGACTGTAAAACCTTATTTCGATACCAGATTAGATGTTATAGACTATATTTTCACCATGACAGATAAGAGATGCATACAGACAATCGGATTCGTGTTTTTCATTATTAAATATTTATCTCTGCAGTTTCGTATCGTTATTAATTCCAGCTTACTAAAATTGTTTTTCTTTTTAATGATTAAGAATTCATCGAGAATTAATGAGTGCTTTATAGCCAACCTCTAAAAATGATTAGATTTAAAATGAATGTAGCTGAATAGTAAATATCTAGCCTGTATATTTTCATTACAATAAATCATTGTGTATGTATTTATTTATTTACTAGCATATAGCCCATCATAGACGGGATTAGCAAAATTTTTAATATTCCAGAACTATTAAGTAACCAATGAGGCAGGTAAAAAATGGTTTGTTTTTTGGCTGAGAATTATATGGTTCACTCTCAATAATTTATTTATCGTCATACTCCTCTGGAGTCTCCCGATCCTGTAATGCAGTTTAGAATCACATTGAATTCATCTAATCAAACCGTGTGGTTATGTATAACAAACAAACACACAAACCAACAAACTTCTTAATTTCCAAATATATATAAATTAAAAGTTAGATATTTATTAGTCAGTGAAATAGACTAGTAGACTTATATAAAAAGAATTTATTGTTAATACCAGTGATAAAATTTTCATTGCAACAAAAAATAAACGATGATTAAATTTAAAATTATCTCATATGGACCTAA
>CM063500.1:93189939-93259939 GCA_032207245.1 Pardosa pseudoannulata
TCTGATGTGTACGCACTGTACACTAAATTGAAAATCACGCTTTATATGTATGGGCTACTGGAGGAGAACAGCATATTATGGCAGTGAGGAAAGTGCAGCTATTTTCCGTGCACTTGGCATTCAGAATCATCCGAAGGTACACGGTTTTTTAAGCGTTGTATTAGAGCGGGGACGTGCGGAAGCGATTTTGGTTTCTTAACTGATTAACTGGCCATACGATTTTGCAGACGCTTAATGTTTAAATTTATATATTGTAAGATTTTGTTTTCAGGGACATATAAAAGAAATATTTCATCAATATAAAGTGAAATGCTTTAGTGTGGTAAGTAATTTCGGTGACGTATTGTATTTATTGAAATAATTAGCTGAAAAACAATGTTGTTTTGTTTTAAAGAAACGAATTTTAACAGAACAGTCCAAATTTTACCATTCATTATGTCTTACAGACAGTATATAAGTTATATTATGTAACACCGTATCCCTGGTTTTGTTTTTAAAAATTGTCAAGATGTTTTTCACAGAATGATTTTCAAATGTCAAAAACAATTAATAAATATAATTTAATCCACTGACCGAACAAGAAACAGTTCGCTCTATTGTGCCAGCGTGCAGCGAAATCCTCTACACGTGGAATATACTTTCGGTTTGTCGGCACCGCAGCGGTGGACGCCATGTGGTGCTACGTTTACTGAACATATAAGATTTTCGTAGAAGTCCGAAGCATTGCTTTTTCAACGCCTATATGATACCATACAACAAAAGACATGATTTTTGCTTCAGTGCTAGTAGAATTCTCGTAAGTTTAACTGTTTTTATAGATATAACTGGACTACTACCTAGGTAAATATTTTATTTATTGTAATGTTTAAATTTATATTCGTAATAATTAACCCGTTTCAGAATGGGGAACTCAGATGTCTCAATAATTAAAGATTTATTGGAAAATCCATGTTCTCTGCTCACCCTGCATGAAAACAAGTACACTGCACCCACTCTAATACATATATATATATATATATATATATATATATATATATATATATATATATATATATATATATATATATATATATATATATATATATATACACTGTTACCGAATGAGCAACTTGGGACTTTCTCCGAGACCCACAGATCTAAAAAGCCCCCAAATCTTAACACTTAACTTTGAAATATTCTTTTCTAATTTTAGTAAAACAATATTTCAGATTAAAAAGTAAGAATTTCAGCTCTTCAAATAGTGCGGGGGGATATCCCCTAACCAGACTTATAGAACGAAAATAGTTGTATACTGCTGTATAAATCTATAAACAGGAAAGAACAAATTAAAATAAATATTTTTTATAAAAAACTGAAGGTATAAATAAAATAATATTTTACACATAATATGAGATGGCATAATAACCACGTTGACCTTGATTATACATAGATAGCTTGTGTAATTATTGGTCTAACTACATTCTTCTTCCTTTGATATTAGGTTAGTGCTCCCCCCACACGAATCTTTCCCCTGGGGTTCTGCCCGAATGTTGAAGCGCTGCTCTTCGGTACCGGAGTTCGCAGGTTCGAAACCCTCTGATTGCATGGATGTTCGTAGCCATTCGGAATTGGCTTTAGGCAGTAGGTCCCGTCCTCATTATCCCTCGTGTAAGAAAAGTGTAGACCGTAGCGCTCCAAATCAAACCAAACCGGAGCATCGGATTGTTATGATTGGGCCTAGGCTCTCGGAGTCGATATTTTTTGTTTCCCTGACCCCACTTTACAATATGCCACTGTCCTCTCCAAAAATGCTTTTTTTCAGGAGTAAGTCTCTCTTGCGGAATCTGAGGAATGCTTCCCTGACTTTTATTGGATGTGATGGGGGAGGCAGGAAGTAGTCCAGCAGTCCAATCAATTCTTGTGAGAAAGTTAAGTCGACTTCTGCATCCTGCCGAATCTAACGCTCATTTAACAAATGTCTGATCTGGCGTGATGACGAAGCGCATTAGTTTTTTGGGGGAACTTTCTTTCCGAAGTCGCTTTCTACCTGAGAATGGTTTAAGGTGTCTCTCGACTTGCTGGATGAAGTAACAAGTGGCAGGGGGAAAATCCCGATCTGTCAAAAGATGTTACAAAACATTTTCTATTTTTATTTCGGACCAAAATTCATTTTTAGAAGCGATTAAAATATCATCAACAAATGAAAATACTCCAGGAAGATCTCGCGTAACTTCGTCTATGAACCTTTGGAACGTCGCAGCAGCGTTACATAAGCCGAATTGCATAACTGTACTTTCAAAAAGGCCGAAAGGTGTAACAATGGCTGTTTTAGGAATGTCAGAGGGATTTATAGGTATTTGATGATATGCTTTAATTAAATCCACATGAAAAAAAAATTTTGCGCCATGCAATTCTGCTGCAAAGTCACAAACGTTAGGTATAGGATATTTATCCTTCACTGTCTGAGAATTTAGCATACGAAAATCTCCAACTGGTCTCCATTCGCTCGTGCCTTTCTTAGGCACCATATGGAGAGGAGAGGAATAGTTGCTTTTTGAAGGTCTCATATGGCCTAAATTAATCATATTTTGAATTTCAGCTTTAGCAATTTTTAATCTGTCAGGGGCCAATCTCCTAGGTTTACAGGAGACAGGAGGACCTACGGTTTCAATAAAATGAACAGTATTATGCTTTACACTATGATTAAGATTTGGTAATTTAGATAGTGAAGGATAATTTAGTAATAATTTATGGTACACAGTATCTTCAGTTATAGTTTTAACAGAATGTATATTAACAGTACTAACTATTCAAGAAACATTTAAATTTGTTTTTAAATCAACAAGTTTCTTTCTTCTCAAATCAGGTGTTAAATCAAAATAATGCATGAAATCAGAACCAATAATATTTGTTTGCACTTTACATATATAAAAAGAAAAATTAAAAGTTCTACGCAGTCCAAAGTCTAAGTTCAATGTTCTACGCCCATAAACATGAATGGGTGTTCCATTAGCTGCAGAAAAGGTCATTATAGGTGTTTGACACAATTGGTGTTTAGTTGCGGATATAATACTTACATCGGAACCAGTGTCACATAAAAACTGTAGATTAGTTTTTCTGTCTCTAATAAAAAGGCGACGAGATTCGTGGGGAGCAACGTATGTCGCCGCTACGCATTCCCAGTTTCGTTTTCCGAGTAAGAGCACGGAGGAATGCATTTGTTGGCCTTTTCTTTGAACGTGTTGTGATACCAACAGTAAGAAGTAGAATTCGAAGCAGCAGTGGCTGAAGGGCTTCGATTCCTGTATCGGTTTCGATTTCGAGAAAAACTGCGTTGTCGACGTAACTTAGCCACTTCTTTACGAAGTTCTTGTACTTCTTGAAGAAGCGATTCCATTTTACTGGTTTCCGATACTACTGATTTTAACGGAGAAATGTCGCTTACCTGTGGAGGAGTTACTTCCAATATTCGGTCTGCAATATCAGCAGCTTTTTGGGAGTCGAGGGGCTGAACCGAAGCAAGAATTGACTGCACATTTTGTGGCATTTGCTGAAGAAAAAGTTCCAGAAGTAAAGCATCTGAAATGTTATGGTTCTGAGCACGACGATTCATATCGCGAAGTAGCTCAGAAGGTTTTCGGTCTCCCAATTGCTCACCAACGAGCAACTTCCGAATTTCTTGAGTGCGGCTTTCCCCGCAACGCTCCGAAATGGCAGTCTTTAGTTCATCGTATGATGAATCGGAACGGGGCTTTAGTATAATATCCCGCACTAAAGATGCAGTTTCGGGGGGTAAATTTGCCACACAATAATTGAACTTCGTCTTCGCATCCGTTATGGCTTTAGGTGTAGCAAGTTCAAATGTAGATTCACACATTGCGAACCATAGGGCTGGGTCTACGGGGTTGTAGACAGGTATCCGGACTGCCGCTGATTCAGCCATTTTCGAATCGAAAGTGAAATATGGAGAAAACAAAATTGTCTGTTAGCACGAAAAGGAGCAACCTGTGGAATCCGGCGTCACCATTGTTGAAGTGAAGAAGTGGATAATATAATCTGACTCCAAATGACGAGTTCCAGGATTTATGCAAAAATAGAATATTTTATTTACAAGCATTACGGAACGACATACGTCCGATCTTCGCGCGTAACAACCAGCGAGTGATGTCATTGGCGAAGCGAGGAGCAAGCGCCAGTGCGCAGATCAGCTGCGCGTTGGTCAAACAGTAGAACTCACTCCGCTACAATATGTATATATGTATATATGTATATATGTATATATGTATATATATATACATATATATATACATATATGTATATCTACATATATATATATATGTGTGTGTATGTATGTATTTATATATATATATACATATATATATATATATATATATATATATATATATATATATATATATATATATGTATATATATATATATGTATATATATATATATATACATATATGTATATATACATATATATATATATACAAATATATATATATATATATACATATATGTATATATACATATACATATATATACATAGATATATACATACATATATATATACATATATATACAAATATATATATATATATATATATATATATATATATATATATATATATATATATATATATATATTTTCATACATACATACATACTTATATACGAGGGTTGTTAATTAAGTAATGGCAACATAGTTATAAATCAATTTTTAATGAACGTACATGCACAATTGCATTACATTCCTTCTATGTAATCACCAGTAAAGCTTATAACCTTTTGCCAAATGTCGGGAAGCCGATGTAGGCCAGTGGCAAGGTGTTGATTGTTGATTTGAGCGACCGAGCACCTTACTGCGTGGAGTACAGATGAAACGTCGTGACATCGGTAACCTCGGAGGGGTACCTTCAACTTCGGAAACAGATCAAAGTCACAAGGACTCATGTCGGGTGAGTAGGGAGGCTCAAACCTCGCATACTTGTACCTCACGCCAGTCACAGTATCACTTTCAAAGACATGGAACAATGTGCTAAAATCCATGCCTGCCTAGACCCTCAAACTTCCGTTGCCGGACATAGAGGGCAGATAGCGGGTCCTTGGTTCTCTCCATTTGAGAGTACACTAAAAATTAGCAATTAAGTTAAACATGGTCTCATCAAGTAAAGAGGTGTCTACTTTATTGCTATTACTAAGTTTGCCATTATCCTTTATGCTACCAACTGTTACAATGGTTATGCTCTGGAATAGTTTCACAAGGCTTGAGCTGTCGCCTTTCAATCTCAGTGACACAGATTTTATTACGGTTTCTTATTCTTTTTCTCTAGGTTATATTTACATGCACGATGTTCTTTTTCTTCTTATTAACCACTTCGGGATAATCGTTTTAACGTTTAAAAAGAGGCCATTTTCAGATAAACTAGGGTGTTAGCATTTCAATCAACACCGTGCATTTTTTTAATGAAAACTATCCTCTGTTGTTGTTGTTGTTTTTATATTTTTTAGTCATCTTGAATATATCTGTTTATATATATCGTTAATTTTTTCTTTACATAAAAGACCTAAATATTTTATATGGGAAATATTGCTTTATATAGAAGGAATTCATAATGAAAATTAAATTCTATACTGAATTAATATTAACAAAATATAGTCATAAATACTAGAAATGATTTTAGAGAAATAAAAAAAAGTTTATCTGTAAAAAAAATATAAAAAACATCGTAATTTGAGCAAAATTAATTCAATCTCTTTCTATCTTAACAGAATTAATTCCATCGCTTTTTTTCTCCAAAATTTAAAGCCAGGCGTTATTACTTTTCTAAGAACAACTAAATGTCCCTCAATTGTTTATGAAATAAATTGTTGTTCTTAAATTAAAAATTTTGTTAAATATATTGTTAATTATATAGTATTAATTGTAACTATTTTTATTATCAAAATAACAAAACGTATAATATAAATTAGTATAAAATTATGTAACAAATATTTCATCAAAATTTTTCTTAATTAGAAGACCTAATAGTTTATAAAGGATTGTTTAGAAGTGAGAAAGAACACTGTTTACCAACCTAAATGATATCGAACAAAGTGTTTAGTATCACTTTTAAGTAATATAGTATTAAAAAATATAACAAGAGGAAATAAAAAGAAATTTCAGACAAAATTTTATTTACCTTTACATTCTGAATTCTAAAACACTCGTTAGGAAAACAACATTTTTAATTCTTCATCATTTTACTTCAGTGATGCGCATAAGAAAATGTAATGTGACTTGAAATTAAAATATTTTTTTTCGATAGTAGAAAACAGTTAAACAGAGGTGTTAAGGAAATGTTCTTTGATTTTATATTTTTATGTTTGTATTAATTAAGAAATATCGTTTTCCAGATTTTTAAAATATATTAAGAAATGGTCGAAAAATATTTAGTTAATCGTACAACAACGTATAATGCGATTTCAAGCTGCAGTGCACATCTCAACTTATTGCGGTTTGGCTTTAATTTCAAACGGAAGGGTAGCTTATTGGTTTCCTATTGGCTATCGTAAACATGAAAATGAATTAGAAGGGCATTAAAGCCGTTCATGACGTTGCATGAAATCGCTCTATATTTTTTCAAAATGCTCTTCTGTTGAAAAATATATATTTCTCTGAGGAGACACAAGACTAAGCTCCAAAACTTGAATGTGTATCCATACAAAAAAGAGAAGGGGTTATGTACATGTTTCACAGAGAAAAATAAATTTTTGCATAAAAATCCACATTACTCTTATTAATTACGAAAAAAATTACGTTCAAGCGTTAGTTTTACAGTGCTACCATATTGTGATGGAGATACGTCACAGGCGATTTTTTCATCGTAATGACTTCAGAACTTGCCTAGGGATGGAAATTTGGTACCCTAAATTCCCTTTCTGATGACTTTTCCATCATTACGACAGTCTATTTTGATGGGAAGTCATCTGCGACATATCTGGAGCACAACATAGTAGCACCCTGAGATCTAGAATTCCTAATAAATATTTGGAAGTTGGCAACATTAGCAACGCTGCAACTGTAACTGCAAACTAATAAACTGATCTAAAAGTAAACAAAAGTGCATTGAATTTAAAGTATTTATTCAAATTATTCACATAATGCTTGTTAGTTCACTAAAATCGATTATTCAGTGTCAAACTCGTAAATTCAATTTTAAATACCCATATCCCAGAGAATTACAGCCGAAGCCCCCGGAGAAAGAGGGTTTGTTATTTTCTTTGCCCGGATTATTAATAGTAATAGTGTACTACTCTCAGTATTTTTTCCAAATGTTGTTGCTATTTTTTTTATAAACTTTCAAGTATTATTTTATTAGCTGATATAAATTATAGAATTACAAATATTAAATTCAGAACAGTTTTTATATAAATTTATTTTTAAACTTACAATACTTACATATTACATTGTTTAATTATGTAACCGTATTATAGAAAGATTTATTTGTAGAATTTTAAATATAATTTACTTAAGGTGGGTTTCAGTTAATATATATCGCCAAAAATGATTTGGTATTACATATCTATGAATATGTGTTTCAGTAGAAATTTTTTATAAATCCATGGATCCACAGACTGGAAAGGAAACCATTTACTTTTTATTAATTTAAGAAGTGATATATAATATATTTTGGCTGTTAAAAATTTAGGAAATATATCGCTAGAACAAGTACTCGTGTAATTATATTATATGAATGTGAACTATATGACTATACTCTTTTAACATTATAGTTATTTTGATTACATTTATGTAATTAAATAATTACATAATGTAATGGTAATTACTAATAATAGTTATTTATAATAGTTAATAGTTATTTTGATTACATTATGTAATTAAATAATTACATAATATTACATAATGTAAGAGTGGTAAAACCCTGCCCCGGCCTTAGCCATCCAGTTCGTATTGCATAATGTAACATAAATTCATTATATTACATTATGTAATATAATGTATGAAAGAAATACAATTTTCTCTTTTCTACAGTAAAAAATTAAAAGTTGTAATTGCAAATAGAATATTTTCTTCAAGCTGTGGGAGTTACTAATTTAGATTTTGAGCATTAATAAAATGAAATGAAAAAAAAAAGATAAAAGGATCCTTTTGCTACTTTTTTTTCTTTGTGGTACTTTTTTTTAAATAATTCATGCAGATAAATATCAAATGATATACATATCAGTACAATTTTTTATATCATTTCATTGCTTCAACAAATTATTTTATCTATATGTCTACATTAAAATAATAAATAAGCATTTTATTAAAAAAGATTCACTATGCTCTTTAGATCTTATTTTGCTGAAATTTAAATTAAAGATTAATCCACCTCTAAAAGAATTTTATTTGTTATATACATACATTAATTTTTTTTAATTTATTTTTGTAGACAAATTTTATTGGAATAATATCTTTTCAAAATTATTAAAACAAATACTTTAAAAAGTTTAAATGTTAATCTGTAATTATATAGATATAACGTTAAAAAGGCTCATTAATTGTCAAAATATATCTGTAAATTTTGATAATTGAGATCTGAATATTAACCCTATAGAGCAGGGATAGGCAAACTACGGCCTGCCAGAAGGTTTTATCTGGCCCGCGGATAGTTACCGGTCAGAGGCGAATTAAAAGAAATATATATATATACATTATATATCCATCTCCTTTTCTACTTTGCTTAAATATTATATCCCAAATTTATTATCTCATGCCCAGGAGATCAGCGGTATATTTGCTTCTTATATGTGAACAAACGTTTTCAACTTTGAACCTTATAAAGAATAATTTCAGAAGTAGACTGACAGATGAGCATTTAGCATTGATCCTTAAAATCAGTACATCTCACTTCGAATCTCTGTATAAGAAACTTTTAAAAATGAAATCGCAATTTCATTCATCTCATTAACGTATTTGAACTGTTAGGTACTTGCATGGCCGTATGCAAGGGAGGGGATTTAGGGGACCGGTCCCTCCCTGAAATTTCAAAATTCTAAAAAACCTTAGAAAATTGATCAAGTGTGTGGATGTGTCATCTGCCTAGCTTTGCACAGACAACTGTGTTCTCAGAAAGAGACTGCTTCGGTCATACATGTCTTGCGGGGCAGTAGGCTTTTATCTACTTCCCCACCCCCTTCCCTATACTCATTCGTCTCAAGATCATTTTCCGTAATCTATTGTATATTGTCTTCCTGTCTGGGGTGCTCCATGGTGAGTATTTTGAGACAGATTCTATCTTTTAAAATAGCTTTAATTTATTACGTTCGACTAGATTTTGGTATATAGTTAATTGAGAGAGAAATTTAAATGAACAACTATCAAAACGGATTTTAATGTTAATTTTACTATGAAATTCATTGTGCACATACTTCATTAGTCATTTCTACGCTTTAAATTTGTTCATTATATCCTTTTTTAATCATTTTGTTATTTTAAAACCACATTGTGTTATGGTACGCATTAGAGGTATATATTAAATCGGTTTTATGAAGTATTTTAACACAAAAAAATGTCCTTTACACATAATTTCTAGCTACATGTTCTTTATACATTGTTTAAATTTTAGAAACTTATCTTCTGCCAAACTTATTTTCTTTTGATTTTTCCCACTAAACCACCCTGCTAAAGCATAACTAGAGTACAACTGAGTTTACTATTATTAAAAAAAAACTTGGCAAACATTAATTTTTTACAAAAAAGAAAACTTATTTTTAAAATTTAAATTTCTTATGATTTTTTTAAAAACTTATTTTTTAGCCATCCATCTATTAAATAAATTTTTTTATGCTAAACTATTTTAAATTGTCAAACTGCATTATAATCCAATTTTATTATATAAAATTCTATAAAACTATTATTATTTTTTATTTACAAATGTTTTTACAACTTTTACTTATAATTTGATTATATAAATTTAAATTTTTTTTAGTTATTTCATATAATTTAAATTACTTTTATTTTAAATTTTTATTTTTAATATACTTTTTATATGTTTTTTTTTTTTTTTTTTTAATCCGAATATTATTATATTTATTAAAAATTAAATACATTATAATTATCGATAAATATTAGCAAATGCTTAGGAACTTTTCACATTTTTGTATTTGTATTTTAAAAAATATTAATATTGTTTATATTTTGACTAGTATATCATATATGAAAATAAATCTTTATTTATAAAATATTATGAGAACTTTTTAATTTTATAAATTTTGTTTTTTTTTTTTTTTTGTTTTTTGTTTTTTTATGTAATTCTGTGTTTTTATTTATGTAAAACTGTGCTATCTGTGTAGTTGTTTTGAAAAATACATAAAAATGCCAGCCGACATCATAATACGTGGTTGCAGTGGTTCACAAGACATATGTGTGCCAGTGTTGGTTTTAAACATATGTGTCACATAAGTTTAGATACAAGATAGCATTGTATAAACATGTGTTTTTGTTCTACTCATAAAGTGGTTTATATATATAAAGGGTAAAGGAACATTTCCGATTGACATGTTTTATGACGGCTCTTTAAATTCCCGCGTGGTGTTTGTTTATGTAACCAGGGGAGTTGTATTTTTGCTAAAGCATTGTGTATTTCGGTTTGCAGTCCAGTTTTTACTACAGAATTAGATCTGATAGATTTTTTTTTTTTTTTTTTTTTTTTTTTTTAAGATTTACGAAGTGTCGAAAGTGTTTAACTGAGCTTGAAATAGCTGAAATGATGCAAAATATTTCAGATTTTGATTCTGAAATATTTTAGGATAGTAGTAATAGTGACACTTTAATATATTCTGATTGTTCTTTCTGTTCATAATGGATCGAGTGATTCTAATGATGAGGAAGACGTTGGTGACAAAGATCATGATGATGCTTTGTTTTTTCACATTCGAGGAAAAATCCTCCAAAATGCCAAATGAGTTACTAAGAATTCAAGGACTGTAACGTAGGATTGTGTGTAGATCCCTGTTTTTATAATTTTTCATACAAAAAAATAATTTTAAATAACATAGTATTCAGTTTTGTAATGTTAAATGTCATTAAATAGTAAGTAAAGAATGAAAAAAAAGGTGTAAAATATATATTTAAATAAGAAATAGCCTAAGTAAATAAAGTATCTATAAACATATAATATAAATCCTATTCCATTTAAATACTTTACGCAGCTTTATTAAATAATGTGTTGCTACATTGTTAATTTCATGAATTTAGGCTTAATAGCATAAAACCCTCCGGCCCACAATAATCACGTGTGAAAGTGACTGCCGGCCTCAGAGAAACATGCGCATTTGCACTTCACGTCGCGAAAGAGTTAAAGCAACATGCATGTATACATTATATGTATAAATATTATACATATATATACATGCGTACAAATCTATCTATATATATGTAACATGCAAATGTGCAACATGTGCATTCACTCACCACTACACAGTGATAATAGCCCCTATTATTTTTAAATGCCCAGGCTTACTGGATAATGAAGACCTACATAATTTTCAGAGTTATGTGCAGTTACTCCATTAAGACAGCAGCTAAGTCCATGATGGAACTTTAACTTTATTTAAGGCTATAAAAAATATACATCTTTTCAAAACGAGAGATCAGCATTGAATGATGACAAAAATACTCTTCTACAAATTTTACATGCCCATCTGTTGCTGGGTGAAGCTCCTCCACAGTGTGCTTATTGCAAGAGACCTTACACAGTGGCACATATTTTAACATCCTGTGTCTGTTTTAGATCAATGTATATAAAATTTTTTGGAAATCCATCGCCGAATCTTAATTTAATCATTGGGAAAACTCCACATCCAAACTTGCTCCCCTTTCTTCGTCGAACTGGCTTTTATAACGAAATATGATTTTTTATTCTTATTCAATTTTTAATCTTTCAATTTTCAATTTTTTTTTCACTTATTTCTTAAATTTTTAATTATTTAATAACTTAAATTCTTAATTCTTTACTAAATTTTCAATTCTTGTTTAATAAAACTCAATTTTTATTCGTGTTTTGTGTTGAACGTTTATTTTTATTGTTACTTTAAACTGTTTTAGAACCTCTCCTTTTATTATGTCTCAAACTTTTTTATCTAAATTTTGTCTTTAGTTCATTTCCACATCTTGTTTGGCGCAGTTTGTCTCTAGAGATTTTATCGCCACTAAATTTCAATCAACCAACCAACTACAAATTTTGCCCCAAATCGAAGGTTTTTCCCACAAGACCAGCAGCTTAGTCAGCATTATCAACAATCAGAAAGGAACTTAGATCATTGGAAGGAGTGAACTATTTTATTGATATAGCTTAAAAATGTTGATAGTGGACAGAAAATTAGCATTTATTCCAGAGCTAGGTTTGAGAGACTAAAACAATATTCAGTCAGCAAACACTCCTTTTAATAAAATAAAATATTATATGGCTGGGAAAATAGATATAAAATAGTGAGAAGGGAAGAGGAGAATTTTAGATAGATATTTTTGGTATGATCATTCTGATATATTTCATATATATATACAGAGATGCAAAATAATTTTAAGCATGCAAACGAGGTTCAGTAGATGTGGGGAAAGTTTTGATTCATAGAATAAATGTAATATAAGGCCCTCTTGGTGATGTTTCTAGAAGTTGATGACCAAAAACTCACCAAATTGATAGTAATAAATTTAAAATGACAAAAAAAAATTTATATTAGGGAAAAATAAATAAAATTGAATATGGAGAAAAAATCTCAAAAATTGAAAAATTAATTATTAATTAATCTTACCTGTGTAAATCTTGCTAAAATAGGATAAAAGTACCAAAATTTTGGAAGCATACCATATTTGTACCAAATCAACTAATCTATATGTATAAAAATGAATTTGTGTCTGTCTGTCTGTACTCGATAGACTCAAAAACCATACATCCAATCACCGTGATAGTTTGGGAAATTATTAGGTGTATCCCAAGGAAGGTTTTTGAAAATTTTTAGCATTCAAAATCCATTCCTTCCTTCTTTTTTGAGCGTTTCATGTCATTATTCCAAGCATTATTTTTCCTGGTTAAACGCAAACGATTACCTTTTTAATTTATCACATCACAACTAAGTGAAAGACGTAATAATTTCTAGCAATGTGACGTCATTCCGTTAATCCCATGTAATTGTTTTAAGTGCGGTTTTCCTCAGATAAAAGCAGGAGATTAAAATTTTCAATTTATCACATGATAAATAAGTGAAAACAATATTTTTTTATCATTATGATGTCATTTCTTTAAATATCTCATTTATTCATTTCTTATTTTATATTATTTAAACATCATCTGCTTAGTATCAATTCGGTTTGATCTGGAAATTGAGGTATAAAGTGATTAATTTTCATTTCTATATGACACAAGTTAATAGCAATTTTATATAAGAACTAATTTTAAATTTAATTCTTGGTTAATTTTTACCTTACCATGAAATGTTTATCAACAATATTCTAATAACAAAGAGCACAAATTACCGTGACTCTCATAGGCATATAAAAACCTATCATTCGCTATGCACGAAAAAAAAATCTTTGTTTAAAAGTAATTTATTAAGTTCACCGTAGCGATGTACGGGCACACTTGCTAGTCTCACAATAAAATTGCTTCTCCGTAACCCAGTACAATCAATAAATTGCCAAAAATAGCTTTTTTTTTTTTTTTTTTTAAGTTTTTATTGCTTATATTTATGAAAATGTGCTACCTTCAGATATAATTACGCAGTTAAAACTATTGTGGACATTCAGTATGTAAAAAGATTATTGGTACACATTTTACTTTAAAGGGTGTAATGGGAAAAAGTGTATTCTTGGCTTATTAGGTAGGCTTAACTTTGGCAATATACATATCACTTATTATATCCCTTTTCCATCATCATCTAATATTTTTCAGTATAGTTCATCACTAATTGTGAAAATTTTGTTTTAGATTACATTTTGAAAAAACAGCAAAGCATACATCAGCCAAAGTAGTACATAACAGTGGTCGTACAGTTGTAGAAGCATCTACTCGTGAATGGTCCATAAGAAAACATTTAAAAAGGTAAATTTTGTGTATTGCTTTTAGTTATTAAATATCCTGACTCTGTTATTTTTTTATTTATAACTAGAAGTTCAGATCTTTGCAAGCATAGTTGTAGAAATCCCAATAGTACTAAAAGTGAGTAAAGATGTAGAAGAAACGTGATAAAAGTGATATTCTGGGTAAATTGTAAAGGTATTTATAAAATTAAAAGCTTAATGTACTAAAACAGTGGTCATAGACTACTTTAAAACTTCTTAAACTTATGTGTTCCTTGAAAAGAGGGCATTTAAGCCAGTAATTTTTATGTTGGGTCCTTAATTTTTTAGCAGGAGCCTAATTCAGGCTTGCAATTCTGTCACTTTTCACACCTTCAGTCACTTTTTTTACAATTGATCACTTTTAGTCACTTTTTTAAGAAAATAGTCACTTTTTTCATGGTGTATCACAGGGTCCGACAATGTAATGAACTGTATTTCCTTCTTAGTGCAAGTGCTACAATCACTCAACACGACCAAATCAAAACCAAAACAACGAATAAAATACCAAAAATGTGATGCTCTAATCTTATTTTTCTTATTAAAATGTAATTAGTCATATGGTTTCCAGAATTTAGTGATTTTAAAAAGTCGTAAAGAAGTTCCTAAAATGTACATTAAAGTAACTTACATCAGAGCACACATTTCTTTTTTTTTTTTTTTTTTTTTTCTTCACAATTTTTGTTTAGATACTCTAATCTAGCTATGTACAATTTCAAAACATCATTAATATATGCAGAAAATTGTGATTATAAAATTAATGCATTGTATGTATTCAAATCTAATTTATAGATTTTCTTGAATCAAAAGCAATGTTGAGTTGTGTTAAACAAAAATTTTTAACCTTTTTGTATTTGACACTAAAATCATGTTTTGCATGAATCATTTAATTTAGAGTTAAAATAAATAGACAAATCTTAATAATAGCATCTGTAATCAAGAGGAGAAAAAAAATTGCTTTTTTTTTTTTCAATGTTTAGTCACTTATTCTGTATTATTTGTCACTTTTCTCACCTCTTTGAAAGTACCTCAGCAGTTGCAAGCCTGCTAATTTGAAATAAATTGTTTTTTTTTTAAAAAGGACATTATCTACTGACTGATTGGGCATTACTTTAGTATTAGTTGAACTGAATTAGGTATTTAAAGATTCTTCTGTGAGGAGAAATAAATTTATGAGAATTTAAAAATGAAGCAAATTTATGTAAAATTTTGTCATTATAAAGGGAGGGAAATAATCAAAATTATAAGTTTCTTTTAAAAATAATTTTCTTTTTTAGAGATCTTTAAGAAAGTTGAAAAACTCTAATTTTCACTCTCAAAAACCTGTGTGAACCCTATAAAAATAAATTAGAAATGTGGTGCCTTAAATTGAAGAAACCTATAAAGTATGTGTAATTGGAGTATACAGGGTAATATCTTCTCATAACTTTTATGTATATCACATAATTTTAATCAACTTAAAAATTTAAGAAATACATAAATTCAAGGTCAGATCAAGCTTGTCCTGAAATTATTGAAAAAATAATTGTCCTAAAGTTTGTTTGTCCCAAGAATCCTGAAACTTCACTGATTTTAACCCAATTAGATAGATGTTTTGCATTTTATCTTCATAGCATGCTACTTAAAAAGTAGCCACTACTATTTGATGTAGTAAACCATAGTATTAAAAAAAAAGTTGTAATAATTTTGTGTGTTCCTCTATCATTTTTTATTTTATTTCACTGAAATGTTAACAAGTTTTTTTAGTTATGATTGTAATACAATATACCCATCGGGAATGTAATGAAAAAATATGCTTTCAGCAAGTAATTTATTACTTCTTTTAAATTTTTTTTTTCCATGAAATAATCAATATTATGCATTGGGTATATATCCATTCTGCTAATCATTTGGTTATTTTTCTGTGTAAATATTATTAAATTTGCTCATTTCAAAATTGTCTTTTGATTTTTCTTCTTTTCATTAACTATTAAATTTTAGATGGAATAAACCAATATTTAACCAACATGTTATTGGTGAATTTCAATATGAAATTATTGAAAAAAATAGTCCTAAACTTTGTTTGTCCCAAAAATCCTGAAACTTCATTGATTTTAACCCAATTAGACAGATTTTTTGCATTTTAACTTTGTAGCATGCTACTTAAATAGTGTAGCTACTATTTGATGTAGTAAACCATAGTATTAAAAAAAAAGTTGTAATAATTCTGTTGTTCCTCTGTCATTTTTTATTTTATTTCACCAAGATGTTAACAAGTTTTTTTTTAATTATAATTGTAATACAATATACCCATCAGGAATGTAATGAAAAAATATCCTTTCAGCAAGTAATTTATTACTTTTATTTTTTTTTCTGTAAAATAGTCTATATTATATATTGAGTATTTATCCTTTCTGCTTATCATTTGGTCATTTTTCTGTTAACATATCAGAGTTACCAACGATTCCGGATTCTGCGGAATTATTCCGCATTCTAGCTAATGATTACGGAATTACGGACGTTCTTGCAAAAATTACGGAAAAAGTAGAAAATTTTGTTATCAAAAGAATTTTAATAAGGAACGGTTAGCTTCTAGAAAAAAATGTACAATGTTGGCCCTAAACCAAAATACTGAGATTTCTTAATAAAATTATTTTGGGAAAATTCACTTTGCTTCGTTTAAATAATTTCTGCTGTACGGTTATTTTGTGTATATGAACTATGTTTGTCTACAAATTTGCATTTTTATGGTAAGTCTGCATTTCTTCTATCAAGAAGTGTGTCCAGTTTTTTTTTTTTTTTTTTTTAATTTTTATTTTTATGAAAATACTATCAAATTTTGATATTTTTGTAAAAATTTGTTTACTAAAACACTTTTGAACATAGATTTTTGTTAAGGGTCCATTTTTTTTTCATATTGATTTTTTCGGAAGAGTCCAAAAGTGGACTCAGTTTTTTCTTTGAACAGACCCCTGTATATGTATTACTAAGTTTCGTGAAGGTTAAAATTGTAAAATTATTTGCTAAGTTTTAAATTCTTAATTTTGAAAATTATATATTTTTCATCTGGTGCACTGTAAATTGCTTAAAATTTTTATTTATATTTTTCGTGTTTTTTTTTTTTAATATTTTTTTTTATAAGATGGTGAAAAGTACTGGGTTGAGGGGGGTGGGTTGGTTCATCAATGCTGATTCCTGATTCCATTGGTTGGAGGTTGGCAACCCTGACATATTACTGAATTTGCTCATTTCAAACTTGTCTTTTGATTTATCTTCTTTTCATTAACTATTAAATTTTAGATGGTGTTGTAACATACTTACAACCCAAACACCAATGTTTATTCTCAAAGGGGAAACACAGTAAAATATACACTATGGAATTAAAGGAAAATACTTAATATTTAAACTACAACGTTTATTATGTACAATATTTACAAATACATCACTTGATTAGTATTTAACATGACCTGCAATTATTTGGTTTTGTTATTCATCAATACTCTTGAAATAGTATTCCTTATCAAAAGATTATGAGACCCAGGTAATAATTATGAATATTAAGTTGGTTTATCTCCAGTAATTACAGGGGAGCAGGTTGGGGCTGTCAACAGGCTGAACGTCAGTGCGGGCATAAAGGTCATTTGCTGGACATCTATGCTGGCATGCAGATTATATGCATGCAGGCTCAGGAATAGATTGCTGGCCTGGGCTCTCTGGCTTGCTCATGGGATCTGAATGCACCCATTCTCTGTACCTACGACCTTGACTCCTATTCCCACTTTTCTTCCATAACTTTACACCTCAGTTCAACAGACCTTTTTTTCTCTTTCCCAATCACTTGTTGGTGAAATTTTCCCACATCCGCACCCCCTTTAGGAGTGCAGGTGGGCTCATTACAATGGCTCCTTTGGTGAAAGTTTGAAAGTTGACATTACTGCTTAGCCCCTGCCCCCGTATCTCATGGCTGCATCCCTGCCTTGGCTTGGCCATTACACTTTTGCCACTCCAATAGCTATAAATCCTTTGCAGGGGTCCCCATTTAAACTCCAAGTCAACAGCTGTGTCTAAATTCTTCTTAGAAATTTAGTCCACAGTGGTATACATGGCTTCCGCGAACCTGGAAAATCATGGATTTAGACAATGATTTGATTTTGTCATGGAAAGTCTTGATTTTTCAAGTAAAAGGAGTAAAAGTCATGGAAAGTCATGGATCTGCTAAACTACCAATTAAAAAAAAATGCATTGAATTGTTTCATTCTGTTTTTACTTGTCATTTGGCTGAAGTTACTGAGTTTGGTATTTATGTATTATCCTATTGCCAAGTAAAATTTGTTCACCAAGGAAACTCAAAGCAAGAAAGCCTAATGGGTGGGTAAATGTATATTATTCTGGTTTTTTCTTAAATTGTAGATTAAAATTTTATTAATATAATAATAATGATTTTTCAATAAAAATTAGTTAAGATTTTTGCACAAAATATAAGTTTATCTCTAGAGATATTGTATATAAATGTTATAGGGTTATATTTGTCTATTATTCCTTGTCACCTGGATAATACCAAAGTACCCTAAATTCAAATTGGAAACATTTTGATTGAAAAATTGCTATAGGATTAAACTTAGGTATGTAGATACAACAATTTATTTTTATGTATATGAGTTTATTAACACTTATAAAGTAAGTTTATAGTTTTTTTTTATGATAAAACTCCTGTAATTTCTCTAAAAGCATATATTTTATTTGTATGTACATCAGAAGTTTTATTCATATATACTTTGACGAAAGCTTTTTAAAGTCATAGAAAATGATCTGCTAAATCAGGGAAAGTCATGAAAAGTCATGGATTTGAAAATTTTTATTTTGGCAGATACCCTGTGTATATGCACATGCTGACCATCGTGGGAAAGTACATCAGTACAGATGGAATAAACCAATATTCAACCAACATGTTGATAATTTCATTTGTTGACTAGACCTATTCGCACTGCTATTCCTACCCTATGAATAAAAAACAAAATGTCTAAATTAACCAAGCAGCTATTTTCTGTTTCTGTTCAACGGCTGCACTAGAAAGAATACTATCCCGTTTTGTAAATATTTAGACAAAAGTGCATAATTGATTACAGAATGATAAAGCAGATAAACTTGCATTCATATTAAAGTATTTCAATATAAATTTAAATAAAATATAAATTTGTTATACATATTTTTCTTATTTAAAGAAAAAAATTATTTTGATGCTATTGATTGAATTATATATTTTGTAGTTTTAATGAAAACTGAAAGAAAATCATTTATATACATACATTTAGAAAAGTATTTCTATCTTCATTTTTTAATTATAATTATTTTGTCAAATGAAAAAGTTTAAAAATATTAAAATATAAAATGAAAGTTTTATGTTAAGTAAGTTGAGTGTATATCATGCATAGAAATATCAATATCTTAAACAATAATTTTTTTATTATAAGAAATATCAAATATTAGATATATATATCAAAATATTGAACATTTTTTTATATTTTCAAAAGTATGACGTTTATGAACTCTGATCATTGTATAATAGTTTATTTAAATAAACTATTGTATAATAGTTAATGTTACTTAAATGTTGTAATGTAATTAATGTTGTTAATGTTACTTATTGTATAATAGTTTTTTTAGATAAGTTGTTTTGTTTCATACCTCAATAAATGTTATCATTCATTTTTATTAATTTTCAAATCACATTTTGTTTTTTAGCACTATTGACCATAATGCAGTTATGAATATTGCTCGTATATTGGCCCATAGATGTCTTCAAAGTGGAATTCTGCATGTGCACACAGAATTTTCTCCTAAGGAAATCAATTCACCAAAAGTAATAAACCTTCTTTAGTTTCCAAGAGCCTCTGCTAAACTGTAAATTTATTTTTAATAATCTGCTGGTACTTTGTCATACAAATGACTGAACATATCCGCTTTTCAAAAACATTTTAGTGGGAAAATCAACCTGACATACATTTAATTTGAATTATGGCATTATTGTTCATAGAATGAATTAAACTCATAAATCAAGGGATTCTGTATAATCCAAACTATGTACAGTAGAATCCACTTAAGAAGTTTTTCAAGAGATTAAAATTCTTGGATGAGGAACTGGAAAAATTCATTATGAAAATATTTTAATCTAAATTTTTATAATTATTCATTTTTGAACTCAAAATTTGTTCTCATAGGTATAAACTTGCTGTTTTACAGTTGAAATAAATTTAACATTTTTAATTTGCTATAATATGATTTCAAATCATCTAAAAACAAAGAATAATTCTAATGTTTTAAAACCATTAAGGAAACTTTATCTGTTATGAACACAGTAAGTGTTCATAAGCTCTCCCTGCTAAGTGAGCTCTAGCCAAGTGTGCATGGGTTTTAGCAAAAATAAAAACATTTTGAAAACTAGAACTATGATAAAAGTGTCAGTACAAAATTTCTAGATATTAAAATTTTGAATACTATTACTTAATACGTATGTTGAAAATTAACCTTATAGTTCTATTAGGCCAGTGGTTGGAAAGTAAAAAAATATTGATTACAAAATTAATTAGGAAAAAGCTTAGACCCTTTTAATGAACTTCAACTCTTAGCTGTTATGCTGTCATTTTTTTTTTCTTATTGGCAACATTTTACTGCACAAATGGAGCAAAATTCAAATCTGGTGTAAATTTAGAAACACCCTGTATTTAAAGTCTAAAAATATAGGTATGAAATTGTTGTTTTACAATTAAAAATAAATTTAACATTTTAATTTGATATAACATGTTTTTAAATCATCTAAAAACCAAGAATAATTCTAATGTTTTAACACCATTAAAGAAACATTTATCTGTTATGAAACACTAAGTTTTCCTCTTCCTGCTAAGTAAGCTCCAGCCAACTATGTACTGATTTATAGTCAAAAACATGGCTTTTTAGCAAAAATAAAAATATTTTGAAAACTAGAACTATGATAAAAGTGTCAATACAAAATTTCTAGGTATTAAAATTTTGAATAAAATGAGTACTATTACTTAATACCTATGTTGAAAATTAAACTTTTAATGAGCTTCAACTGTTAGCTGTCATGTTTTTTTTTTTTGGGGGGGGGGCAACATTTTGCTGCACAAATGTAGCAAAATTCAAATCTGGTGTAAATTTAGTATTACCCTGTATTTAAAGTCTAAAAATATAGGTATAAAATTGCTGTTTTACAATTAAAAATAAATTTAACATTTTAATTTGATATAGCATGTTTTTAAATCATCTAAAAACCAAGAATAATTCTAATGTTTTAACACCATTAAAGAAACATTTATCTGTTATGAAACACTAAGTTTTCCTCTTCCTGCTAAGTAAGCTCCAGCCAACTATGTACTGATTTATAGTCAAAAACATGGCTTTTTAGCAAAAATAAAAATATTTTGAAAACTAGAACTATGATAAAAGTGTCAATACAAAATTTCTAGATATTAAAATTTTGAATAAAATGAGTACTATTACTTAATACCTATGTTGAAAATTAAACTTTTAATGAGCTTCAACTCTTAGCTGTCATGCTTGTTTTTTTTTTTTTTTTTTTTTTTTTTTTTTTTTTTTTTTTTTCAACATTTTACTGCACAAATGGAGCAAAATTCAAATCTGGTGTAAATTTAGGAACACCCTGTATTTAAAGTCTAAAAATATAGGTATAAAATTGCTGTTTTACAATTAAAACATTAAAACATTATTTAACATTTTAATTTGATATAGCATGTTTTTAAATCATCTAAAAACCAAGAATTATTCTAATGTTTTAACACCATTAAGGAAACATTTATCTGTTATGAAACACTAAGTTTTCCTCTTCCTGCTAAGTGAGCTCCAGCCAACTATGTACTGATTTATAGTCAAAGACTTGGGTTTTTAGCAAAAATAAAAATATTTTGAAAACTAAAACTATGTTAAAAGTGTCAATACAAAATTTCTAGATATTAAAATTTTGAATAAAATGAGAAATATTACTTAATACCTATGTTGAAAATTAAACTTGCAGCTCTATTAGACTGGTGATATTGAAAAATATTGATTATAAAATTAATTAAGGTATCCGTCTACGTTCGAACTTTTTTCTTTAAACATAGAAACTAGTTCATGCTTTTACATTTTTAGATTTTTTATATTATCATTGATAATTGCACTTAAAAAATTTATTCCTGGAGAAGTTTTTATAAAATTTCTAATAAATGAAGAAATTTTAGTAAAAAAAATCAGGTTTTTTTCAAAAGGCCTAATATTTTAATATATTATTTCAATATTTTTTGATGCAACACATTTCTTATATACTGGACTAGTGAATCACGTAAAATCTTTTCTTAATTTACATTTGGTAAAAAAATTTTGGTCCTTCAAAATCATACACATTGAACTTTTAACAAATTTTCATTGCTTTTATAGCTAACTATGAGTGTAACATCATTAAAAATTATCCGAATATAAAGCTTTTAGGTCATTCACTAGTAAACACAATCAAAAGCATTCATAATAATTTTCAATAAAATATTTTAAGAACTTTTTGAGAAATCACGTTTTAAGTTTCAACATTTTATTAAAAATACCATTCCAAGAAAAATGCATTTGAAGTTTATGAAAGTAATTTTAACTATTAAAAAATTAAAATCGTAGACGGATACCTTAAAAAAAGGCTTAGGCACTTTTAATAAACTTCAACTCTTAGCTGTTTTGCTGGCTTTTTTTTTCTTGTTAGCAGCATTTTACTACTACAAATGGAGCAAAATTCAAATCTTGTGTGAATTTAACTACAGGGTGTTTGTAAAGTCTAAAAATTTAATGATATGTAAAAATTGACAAATTAGTAATATTTTATTGATAAATGTTTTATAGTTTAAGTAAACATAAAGGACTTTAAATTATTCTTTTGCTTTTTATTAGTGTAAATTTTTAATAAAACCTTTTTTTTTTTTAATATTTTTCTAGATAAAACTTTTACTGAAAACTTTGGAAGAAGGTGGTCTTAAAACAGAAGAACCTACTGCAATCAGGTTTAAAGATCAGAGTTATCTTTAGCCTATTGTTATATACCATATAAATAAATTTGTTCATACATTAGTGTAACACTTGTATTTTCTTCATAAATGACAAGTCATTCCATCTTGGGAACACACAGTAACAAAAATCTTTAAGCATTTAAAAACATAGTTACTTATTTTTATATTCAGAAGCTTGTAAAAGTTCTGCTCTTGATTAGGTAAAATATAACATAAAAGTTTTTGCATGAATCTACATGTTACATCCAGAGCCTGATCAAGCAAAGTTGGGCCCAGGGCCTGGTAATCTTTTGGGGTCCCCCCCCCTACCCTCCTTTCAAGGCAAAAAAAATTAGTTAATGAAAGAGAATACAAACTAATATTTTTGGAGGAAAGTTTTTATTAATTTTTTTATGTTTACATACCTTTGTAGTACAGTCGAATGCCAAAAATCCGTATATCCTCAAGGATGTAAACTGTAAAACTTGCAATTAAGTTTTTATATAAAAAATAAAATAAAATAGCATAGGTAAGATTAACACATAATAGCTGTTCGTAGATTTTAAGACAAAATCAATAAGAGAAAATAATAAAATTCTTAAGCAAACGACAATTGTAAAACATTTTCAAATTTTGTTAAATTATTTAAAATTTAATAATTAAGTACCAAACTCTAGGAGGCCCCTAAAATTAGGTGCCCAGGGTCTAGGCCTAGTCGGCCCATACTTTAATCAGGTCCTGGTTACATCTGAAGATTCTATAATTCATTACAAAAATTATATAAGTACAAACATAAACATTCACAAAGGCTGAAGGCTGGATTGGTTGATGGATTTATATCACTTGATGTAAATCAAGATTTAAATTACTGGATTTTTTTTAATTGTTGATTTAATTCAAGAATACTTTTATCATAATTGTAAACTTTTAAGTTTTTTTTTTTTTTCCCATGAATGAAGGACTTTAACTGTAGCATTAGAAAACACAGTAACTCATACCTTAGCATTTTAAAAGCAAAAACAAGATTTAGGTTAATTCCTTTAGTAATGAAATTATATCTAAATCAGATTGCTTTCAGGAATTTCTCTTAATCTTATATTGAATCCATAATATTTCAACTCATTTGTTTTGTGTTTATTTAAATACTACTGATATAAAATTGAATTTGCCAAATAAATAGTTTTATGTTGGTAAACAATTTTTAAAAATGTGAACATTTTATAAGAGTTTGTTGAGGAGGGATTAAAAAATATTTATGCATCTAATATATAATTTTACTTGTACATAATAAGATAATAAATAAGATAAAGAAAATTTAATCATCAATCATAATAATCCTAACTGAAATAATTTTATTTGTAATGTTTAATTTATAGGAAATTTTAAAAAAACTAGTTCAAATTCAAAAACTGATTTAAATTAAAGAATTCTGATTAATAATTTTTTTAGATTAAGATTTTTTTCCAAACAAAGCCTAAATTATGTTACGTCAGAACAACTTTATTAATAACAGTATAGAGCACATTGAAAAAGCATAAATTACTTCCTCATAAGTACTTTTATTCATGTACACAAATAAACTAAAAATTCTGTTTTCAAAAGAACACAATTTATACAATGCAGCCTCTCATTTTTTGTATTACATTAAGCCAGGGTAAACTGCATAAACAGGCTACATGATCTCGATGAATGACTCACTACCCACCAGGGTTAAGTGATTCAAATCAGTTTTTTTTTTTTTAATTATTGATTTAAATCAGTTTTTAAAGATTGAATTTTTAAAAGAAAGCTGTTAGTTATAAACACAATAAGAAAATATTGACTTTTCAGATGGTTTCATGAGGCTGCTGTACCCTGCCTGTCCTTGTATTATTAAAATAGCACCCTACCTGCTATTCATTTCTACTCCCCTATCTTTTTCTTATCTCTCAGTCAAATGTTGTTTTCGTCTTTTGTATTAAAAGATTACTGGCATAGTAAAAATTTCATTATCATACCTTGAAAAGAATGCCCTGACTTTTTAAATATTAAGTGCCTCTAAAAAATAAAACAATTGCACCCAAAAATGTAATAAGTATTATCCCCCTCCTGCTTTTATTTATCTATTATGAAAATGGGAAAAATTCTGGAATTTATCTTGCTCTACCAGTTTATAAATCTTGTTTGGAGGGAGCATGTAGCAAGTTTTTCTCAAACACAGATATGCACCTGCAGTCCAGGGCTGCTTCTATAAAGAGGATTTTTTCAACATATGGATACGGACTTGATTATTAATAATTAAAAAATTTTCCACTTAATCTCTAGATTACCCTTATTATTTCAATATGTTTTGTTAATTATATATGCCAAGTAATGTGTTGTTTTCAATCTGCTCAACAGCTGGTGAAGGTTTGACCATTGCTAGAAAGAGCAGCATCGGTTTAGTCTTCCTATTAGTCAGATATGCCACCTTGATCGGCTCAATTTAGTGTTGTCCTCAATCTCCTTTTCTGTGAAAAGAGGGAGACCCCAGATAACAAATCTAAGAGGCTTTGAAGCTTTTACGTCAAACTCTCGAGCAGGGATCTGATTAGAAATCAAATAGAGTTGTGCAGCTCGAAAAGCATCAGCATAGTGAGTAGTAATCTTTACCGTGTTTTTGACAAATTCCATTTAAATATTTTTCTTCAAAGCATGTAAATGCAAGAGCTGCTGCTTCAGTTAGACCCTCTCTCAAAAAAAAGTTTCAACTGCTTACGTTTAACAGCCATTTCTGTGCTATGCAGGGGCGTACGCAAGGGGGGGTTAGGGGTTTAAACACGTTCCTTGAGCTCAGACAAAATGGCAAAAATAAAAATTTTAGTTTAAATTATGCGGCTATTATTTTTTAGAATTATAAACACCTCCCTTGAAAATATTCTGTGTATGCCACTGGTGCTATGAGTACCATCAGCATTAGCACCCGTAGTAGGCTTAGTAGTAGCAATAGAGTTATAAGCGTTTATATAATCATGATCAGGAGCAATGATGGCAAAGGAGTTAGAAAGCTTGATACATTCGTCTATCGTATACATTATATATACTAGAGAGCTTTTCTTTCTTTTTTATGGCAGTATGTGAATAACATTATCATTACTAATCACCATGCAGAGAAGGTGGGGGTTTTAATATATCATTAATGTTCTGAGAAAAGACTTCAAAAAATGAGCCAACGGGGTCTTATGTATGCATAAATATTTTGAGTACTGGCATTAATGAGTACAAAGAAATCATTAAGAACTCTACTCACCTGCTATAATTGTTAAGATGCAGACCCAGGTGCAATTACTTGGTTCACGTATTGAAGATAGTCGACTATCAATTCCTAATAGTTCCAAGCCGAACTGTACTTAGGGCCGGTCTCACCAAAGTCATTTAACGGCTAACCGTGATTAATCTCTGTTTAAACGCAGAATTGCGTCCCACCATTGGTTGACGCCATGGGATAATCGCTGTCACCCGTTAAACGACTTTGATGAGACCGGCCCTTAGTCTGGAAGAGTTGTTGTAGGTTCTCCGATGTTGGTGGGAAAACATCTTTATTAGGTTGAGCTTGTTCATCAGAACGTGCAACCGATCTATGTCCGTAGTCTGTTCCACCATAATCGGAGGGGAAAAAGTGATGAAATCACAGGTAAAATGTAATGGAAAAACAGTAGTCTTATTGCATGGGAGCTACGAAACAGCACATCTGCACTCGGTAGTGTCACATATCCAAAATCTGGCTGTCCTGATCCACTCATAAGTGATCCGCTCGTGGTGAACACAATATCACAGTTAACGGTGTGTTAGTGCTGAATCTCGAATTCGCTGATCTGTTGTTTGATCCTGGACTTACCAATTTTTGTGAATAGACCTTTAGAGCCCTATTCACCACGGTTTTAATACACGGATCTAACCACGAATCAGTGTTGATCCATTGATCTGGTATTTACCAACGAAAGTCCTCGGATTTCAGCTTATTTCAACTCTGTTTCTGATCCCCCGAAATCGGAGGCTTAACTATGATAATATTCGGATTTTCTTTTCACACAGACTCACTACTTTTGAAACAAACATGGCAGATAACTTTTTATAAAATTTGGAAAAATCTTGAAAATTTAGGAATTTTGAACGGAAGGTAAAATATTTATGCATTTGGATAGAAGATATTATTTGGAATGTATGACTTGTATGATCAAATAATTTGATTAGTTTTTTGGTCGCTTTGTCTTTTAATAAAAATACAGCTGTGTGCCACCAACATAACTAGAATGATGAAAGGTATGTGGACTTATTTCCCATCTTTTGTAAATTATTATTGATATTTTTTTTCTTTTTTTGCATATTACATATTTCCTTTAAGGGTGATTTTTTATTTCGGTGGCGCAGATAACTAATTAATTGTGAGCATATGGAACGGCTGAAGAGTTTTGCCAAGGTGTGGCTCTTGCTAAGTGGTCCAGTGATGGTGCCAGAATATCTGGATCACAAGTCGGAAAAATTTTGCCGATCGGCAATATTTGAGGTATTTAAAACATTAGAAGAACCGTTCTGTTGAACCCTGCTCGACACGGAGTCTGGAAATTGAGCCTTGTCGAATCGGTGTTTTAACTCTTCATTAATAACTGGTAGTCGTACTGGAATTGGAAAGAGGGAACCCTTTGTCATACGAGTGACTCAGGACAGCTACTATGCTGCAAAGATTTCAGGAAAAAGTTACTTGATCTATTGACTAATATATAAATTGAAACTATTCAAGTAACGTGAATGAGCTTGTACTGTATGCTGTATCATGCACGAGCTTGAGCAGATTTTGTGCTATTTCTAACACCATTGTATTAACGTTTGGGATAAGTTTTTTCTTGTTACGTTTTGTTACTTTAATAGTAAATTCTTCCTTATCATCTTGGCAGTAAATAGCCTGATTTAAACATAAAATATATTACTTATCAAAAGGTCATTGAATATAATAATTTAGAAGCTTATATTTTTCTAATAAAGAATATTCATAATCTTAAAAAATTCTATATCTCCCAAAAGTATAAAACAATATTAAATAATTACCCCACCTCGTAAATTAAGTATTAAAAGTACATGGCATCTAAGAATAAATATTCTGTTTCAAGTTTTACTCTTTATTAAAAGCAATTGAAAAGGAATTCTGTGTCAATGCATTTTGTAAGATGATGAAAAATGTACTGTCTCTTTTACTATGGTTGAATTTAAACATCAAATTAAGTTTGGTAAGGGAAATATAATTATTTAATACTGCTGTATACTTTTGGGAGGAATAACAAAATTAAAATTATGAATATTCTCTAATTTCTGGAAGATGCAAGTTCCTAAAATATTATATTCAGTGACAATTTTCTGGAACAATTATTTTATCTTTAAAAATTAAGTTGTTTATTGCATATTATGGACAGCATGAGATATGAACAAAGTTTATAATGTCAAGAATTAATTTTAAAAACTTAAAATAACAAAAATTAACAAAGATGATAATAAAAATCTGATAATTCAAGTAACAAAAAGAAAGAAATTAATTTTGAAAATTGTCAAAGCATAAATAAAATATTAGGAATGGTGTTAAAACTGCCCACGCTCATTTTATCCCAAAAATTAATTTTAAAAATTTCAAACAACAATAACTAACGAAACTGATAATAAAAAGTGACAATTAAAGTAATAAAAAATAACAAGAAAAAAAATAGAAAGTTAATTTTAAATATTATCAAAAACCATCTTATTTATAATGTTATCAAAAACTATTCAAGATCATACACGATTACTAGAAAAGTTTTAGTTTATATGATATGTTTATATTCTATATTATTATTATTATACTTGTATATTATTGCTATTATTGTTATATTTTTTGTTTTAGTTTATATGTTTAGCACCAGTCAACCAAATAATTTTCCCTTGAAACCTTCGCAGCAAGGGACTGTCCCCATTTACTCTGTAGATAGATGATGGAGGGCATTTGGCGTCGTTACACCATCTTGTATCTTGTGTCCCAAACACTCCTTTCATGCCTTCTACATTTTCCTCATGAAGCTACGATTAATGTTTATATATATATATATATATATATATATATATATATATATATATATATATATATATATATATATATATATATATATATATATATATATATATATATATATATATATATATATATATATATATTAAAGAGGCGAGTACATTTATCAAAATAAGGGCAATATTTTAGTTAAGTAAAAGGGCGCTTTTTATACGTTTATTAGGATTATTTGTCAGTAAATGATACGCATAGAGAATATTGATATGATGTTTGGATGGTATGTCTTTGCAAAAAAGTTGGCTCGTATGAAGCTTATATCAACCAATTCACCCAAAATCAACCCACACCATCATATAGTGTACCTGATCATTTGCCATATTTTCTATAGAAGTAAGAAAAAAGACATGTTATTTGACTATCTCATTGCCTTGCTGGCATTTTGGTGAATTTAAAAAAAATATTATTTAATATAATAGAAGCATCGGAGATATTTTTCTGCTTAAACAGATAATACTAGTATAATCAAGTCATAATGATCTTTGTTTCATACAGCAATTAGTTATTTAATAAGGAATTTAGAAGTCTATCGTAGTTGCATAGACTATTTCAACTTTTTTCTTGATTAATGTAATGTTTTATGAGATAGTTTGTGGCAACACTGAATTATTTTATCGCACTTGGCAACAGTGTTATGTTGTTTACATTTCATTATCTGATGTTGAATATGACAGAATGAAATTTTAGCTATTGACAGTCTTTCTGTAGTCATATTTAATGTTAGTAGTTTAATTTATTAAGCTTATAATTACCATTTGTTCCTACCATTAAAAATAGTTTTTGTACAAATTTTATTGAAATCCATTGAACAGATTAAAAAAATAAATTCATTTGTACTAAATTTTGTAAAAAATAGTTCCTCAAAAATATAAATAATATCAAAAATACCCGGTCTTATAACCCGACATTTTTAAAAATTTCACCTGGATATATAATTAGAAGCAAAGTATACGATACTTTAAATATTACGTTACATAATGTAGAAACTTTTTAATGTTCTAATTGAAAATAGCAAAAATTAAATTGAAACTTCTATTAATCATTTTTCTTTCACTATTTTACAGGTTACATTTGTATTTCAGCATTTATCTATATTTTGTGACTGACAATTGAACTAAGTATTGTACTGATGCCTTTGTACACAAGAAATGTCAATTTTATGGAAGAAGTGTACACAACTGTGAAATTCAAGTGGGAAATTGTAGTTTTAAAATACATGCTTTTTTAATTGAAAACTGCAGGTTCAGATATGGCCTGACTATATTTAAGGAGCAGTTTATATCTAGATTTCTTAATGCATTATGTAAATAAACAAAGATAATTCCATGATTTTCCTTAGAATTGAGTAATTTTACATAAAATAATGGGTATTAGACACATACTCAAGAGAGATTACTATATATAAATATACATACATATGTATGTATATATATATATTTGTGTGTACACAGGAAATAAAAGCTTTTAGAGATATAGTATGTCATTTAATCTAACATGACAGTTAGAAATAAAGAGACGATGCGCACTATTGTCATAAAATCGAATTCTAAAAAATATTACACAAATTTAGATTGTTGTTGATATGGATGAAAACACTATTAATGATTTTACCATAGTAGATGCTAAAGAAAATAATTTAAATTCTAGTGAATGTAAAAAAGATTTTTCTGAAGAAAGTAGGTTAGTTTGTCATAATCCTACTCACGTTGAGAAAAAGCCGTTTTCTTGTCCTGTATGCAAGAAAGAATTTACTCGTAAATCTACTTTAAAAACTCATAGTTTTTCCCATACTGAAGATAAACCATTTTCTTGTAGAGTATGTAAGAAATCATTCATTTGGAAATCATGCTTAGATGAGCATATTCATACTCACACTGGGAAAAAACCATTTTCTTGTCCTGTATGCAAGAAAGAATTTACTCGTAGTTCCACCTTAAAAGCTCACAGTTTTTCCCATACTGAAGACAAACCATTTTCTTGTGGAGTATGTAAAAAAACTTTTATTTGGAAAACATGCTTAGATGAGCATATTCGAACTCACACTGGGGAAAAACCATTTACTTGCAGTATATGCGCAGCATCATTTACTAGAAAATCTGGCTTAAATCATCATATTCATACCCACACTGGAAAAAAACCATTTACATGTAGTATATGCAATAAATCATTTGCTACAAAAGGTACCTTAGATGGTCACCTTCTTACTCACACAGGGGAAAAACCATTTTCTTGCAGTATATGTAAAAAATCATTTGTTAGAAAACACGTCTTAAATGTCCATCTTCGTACTCACACTGGAGAAAAACCATTTGCTTGTGGTGTGTGCAACAAAGCCTTCACTGATCGTGCTTCTTTGAACATTCATCTTCAATACCATACCGGGGAGAGACCATTTCCTTGCAGTATATGCAAAAAAGCGTTTTTTGGTGCTTCTGCCTTGAGTGCTCATCTTCGCACACATACTGTAGAAAAACGATTTGTTTGTAATGTATGTTCAAAATCATATGTTAAAAAATCCAGCTTAGATATTCATCTTCTTTCACATTCTGGAGAAAAACCATTTGCTTGTACTGTATGTGAAAAATCATTTACTCGAAAACACATGTTAGATACCCATGTACTTACCCATACTGGAGAAAAACCATTTGTTTGTTGTGTATGTAATAAATCATTTTATGATAGATCCTCCTGGAAAGTTCATCTTCATACTCATTCTGAGGAAAAACCCTTTACTTGCAATGTATGTAGCAAAGGATTTTGCAATAGTTCCAGCTTCAAAGTTCATTTTCGCAAACACATAGGAGAAAAACCTTTTGATTGTACTGTGTGTAAGAAATCATTTGCTCGAAAAAGCATGTTAGATACTCATATAAATACTCATAATGAAAAACTATGAGAAACCATTCATTTGCAGGGTATGTAATAAAGCAATATATGGTAGATCCTTCTAGAAAGTTCACCTTTGTACTCATACTGAGCAAAAATTCTTTTCTTGTAAAGCATGTAATAGGATTTTGTAAAAGTTCATTTTTGTACATGCAGGAAATAAACCATATGATTGCATTGTATGTAGTAATAAAAACCTGGTCTCTTTTTGTGTACACAATGGGGGAAAATCTCTTTCTTGCAGTATGAGTAAGAAAGCATTTTCTGGTCATACATCCGTGAAATGTCATCTTTATTATCATAATGGGAAAAAGAATTTGCTTGCAGGATTGTAATTTTGACCGGTCAAATCTGATTTTGGCCAGGACACTGTATAAAAGTGGTTTTAACTGTCCAAAACTGGTCAAAAATGGTCAGAATTGTTAACAGTTTTAAATGGTCTTAATTTTAATATATAATATCTTTTGTAATTAGAAGTGACTTTTAATAAGCAATAAATATAGTAGTGCAGTTAAACAAAATATTACACAAACAAGTTCACATGAGATGTTAGACATGAGATTTAACATTCTTTTACAGTATAATAATGTTTAAATTTAAAAAAATGAACCATGCACATGCAATTATAAAAATGTAATCCAGTTTCAGTAAAAAACAAAATATGAGTTACAGTTACAAAATTGTTTAAATTTAGAGACAACTACAAAACTTGTTAGTTATAACCATTTTTTGAATTCAACATAAATTGCATATAAAACAGCTTGTATAAAAAAAAAATAAAACATTTTTTTTTTTAATATCTTGGTGTCTTTTTTTAATATCTTGGTATCTGTTTTTTGCTGGTGTTATTTATATTATGACAATTTTATAAAATGTAACTTGCCTTTATCATATGCTAGTAAACTATGTTCGGTTAGTATTAAATATATTGAAAAGTGAATTTCAGTGGTCAAAACTGGTCAAAATTCATATTGACCAGGACAGTTAAAACTATTGGTTTAAACTCCCATGGTTAAAATCGATACATCCCTGGTTTTCTGACAAGTCTTCCATGGATGCTGTACATGTAAGCTTTAGGTTTGTAATAAAGTTTTTTTTCTCAGAAATACCATTTCAATTCTCATCTACGTACTCAGTCAGAAAAAACTTTCTTATTTCAGTACCTTCTGATATTGTAGCTTGAAAATTTATTGTCTTACCCATACTGGAGAAAGATTTAAAGCTTGTAATATATGTTAGAACAAAAAATGCAGATTTTTCAAAATAGAGGATTAAATACTCAACTTATTACTTAATAAGATAAGAAATTTTTCTTGTAGCTTTTTAAATGAAAGGTTTTTTTCCCCAAACTTTATTTTAAAAGCAATTTTTAACCAGTGCTGTAAGAATCAAATTTTATTTACACTCAGGAAAAAACTTTTGCTGGGAAAATTTACTGGATTATGTGAATACTTATGTTTTTTAATATAAAACCTTTTCTGTTGTCATGCAAGTTGTTTACATGTTATAGATTTTGTATTTATATTTGTGTTTTGGTTCAAATTTAATTCTCCTATTTCATTATGTTTGAAATAATATAATTTGCATAAAAAAATAGCAAGCTAGACTGTTACGTCAAATTGGTTTAGACCTAGAAAAATTTCATTATTTTGTAAAGTTTTTTAAAGTTAAAGGGCAAAATACATTTCATGCTCATACTTTGAAGTAGAAGCATTAAAAGAGGAACAATGAGGCCTGCTGGGCTGTTTGGGCTATTCCTTTATCAAGGATGTGGTGGAATGGAATTTCACATAAGATTTCTGTTGTTTATGGTTGTCACTGAATCTATCTTTTTCATAGGTTCTCAATCATCTCCCTTTCAGTTCCCAGCTATTCCCTACAATTTTCATATGTTTGAAGAAATCAGTCATTTACATGGAAAAACATTTTAGATGATGAAGTTAAGGTTTATATAGGTTAAGGTTTGAGATTGTTTCTTGCAGAGTTGTTTCTCTACTATTTTCATGTGTTTGAAGAAATCAGTCATTTACTTGGAAAAATATTTTAGATGATGAAGTTAAGGTTTATATAGGTTAAGGTTTGAGATTGTTTCTTGCAGAGTTGTTTCTCTAATATTTTCATGTATTTGAAGAAATCAGTCATTTACTTTGAAAAATATTTTAGATGATGAAGTTAAGGTTTATACAGGTTAAGGTTTGAGATTGTTTCTTGCAGAGCTATTTCTGTACTATTTTCATGTGTTTGAAGAAATCAGTCATTTGCTTAGAAAAATATTTTAGATGATGAAGTTAAGGTTTATACAGGTTAAGGTTTAAGATTGTTTTTTGCAGAGCTATTTCCCTACTATTTTCATGTGTTTGTAGAAATCAGTCATTTACTTAGAAAAATATTTTAGATGATGAAGTTAAAGTTTATACAGGTTAAGGTTTGAGATTGTTTCTTGCAGTAACCTAGAACTCTATGAGAGGGTAAAATCTTGCTTAATTTCACAGATGGATAAATGATTAAAACTTTAGGGCTGATATTTTTAAAATAAAAATGTAAAAAAGAATGCTGTTGTCTCAGACATGCAGGGCTCATTATTTATTGAATGTATATGATATGATAATCTCATTGTAAATATTTTATCCGATATTTATTACTGTATGAATAAAGTTTCTTAGATTATGACTTGGGCAAGTGATATGTTTCAAATTAATAACCTCAGAATAAAGCCGCAATTGCTCAGTTGTCAAAGAAGCAATCTCATAACTGGAGACTAGCAGTATCAAGGCTCAAGCTGGCCAAAGATCTGCTGTTTTTAATTAATAGCAGATGGGGCAAGTAAATAGGTTCATGGTCACAATGTTCTTTATCTTCTAGTCTATGTGAAAAAAAAAATTTCAAAAAGTAGCATTCTGTCTTTTGTGTTGCAGTGGTTAAATCTCCAGGATAACAATTTTTCTAAGACAACTGTGATAGAGGGTGCTGTACTGCAGTGTAATTGTAATAAAGACCGCGGGGGAGAGGAAAGAATAAAATAGAAGCTGGCTGTTAAGGGCGGAAGAGTTTTGGCACTACCTGGATCTTAACTTATCTATTATGCTGTGCTGTAAAACCCACTAGAAGGTGCTAACTGTAGTGTAATTAGAAAACTGAGTGCCAGCAACTATAAGAGAAATAGCGAATTGCTATTAATGGGTCTAAATTTGTTTATAGCTATCAGTATCAACAAAAATGGTGACATCTTTAGTATTAACTTTGCGTAGATAATTTGAAATTCCTTTAATTCTCGGAATACTACACATTGAACGATTTAAGTGTTAAAAATAATATTTGTACCACCATAGGTATGTAATAAATGCCTATTATAATTCTTAAGTATTGCTTTTAATATTAAATTATGCAGATAAGCTAAAACATGCCCGAAGAAAGCTACTTTGAATCAAACAAATCTACAAAATTGTACTTAGATTTTCATCTACATACCCACATTGTGGAAAAGCCATTTCTTTGTTTTGCATGCTAGGAATTTTACCCTAAAAGCTGATTATCTTTCTCACACTAAAGATAAATCATTTGCTTGCAGTGTATGTAAGAAATCATTTCCTAGAAAAACCAGCCTAGATCTGTATGTACCTATACTGGGGTAAAACCTGTGTGTGTGTGTGTGTGTATATATATATATATATATATATATATATATATATATATATATATATATATACTGCTGTTTACAAACCTATCCAGCTAAACCTGTTTTGCTTGAATTTCAGGCGGTTTAAACAGGGTAGATAGATTTAACAATTTTGTGTGAAATTTTAATCCAGAACAGTAAAATTTTCAAGGCATATAAGTACATGTTTAGTAAATAAAATAGTGTAACACAATAATAAGGCACAATGCTTTCACACTCTACAATAAAAAATATTTGTTAAACCGTTTGATGTCAAATATTTTCATTTAAACTATAAAACTTATTTGATCAAAAGCAGAAAAAACCACCCTTCCCATTGACCTTCTTTGCTCAGAAATTTTCGTAGAGTATCAGTTGCTGTCTCTGCATCTTTTGTGGTGACTTTTAAAGTATCTGTATCCATCTCTATTTCGTCACTATATGAGAATGAACCTGCACTACTTTGATTATTTTATTATCTGCTTACATTTATTATCTCCTCCAAAAAACATCTACTTCATGCACTTTACTGCCAACCATGCTGGAGCTCATTGTTAATATTGTCAATTTACTGTCCCTTTTTTGACTGATTCTTCTAATCAAATATAGCTTGAAGTAAATCATTCTTGATTGTAAATAATGACCCTAGTTCAAATTTTCCATGGGTATTCGAATTTTGAGTCAGAAGTTTTGTAAGGTGAATGTTCAAGATTATTATTATTTATAAATGCCAGGTATTGGCAACAAAATGAATAGCCTTCTAGGGTCCTATAATTTTTGAGCTACAGAAGTAAAAGTATACAATCTGGTGCATTTGCCCAAATGATTCCATTTCATAGATCATCTAGAATTATATAAAGTACAATTAGGAGAGTCATTAAGTTCAACCTTAAATAAATTAGCACTAAAGCAGTCAAGTCCAGTTAGAAGACAAAACATTGTAACAACAGAGGCATGATGAAAACTCAGGATAGTGCACACCAGGCCTTTAGCATAGTTAACCAGATGTAGCTCGTATCTTTTATTAAGTTCTAGCTTTATAATACATGTTGCAAAATGGAAGTTCAACAAAGATTTTGACTTTTGGACCTATTTTTGCCTTATTTTGGGAGTGTAATATGACATGCCTCTTTGTGATGCATCCTGGGTAATGCCAAATCATCACAGGGCTGTTGCTTCTCTCTATTGAACTGATCAAGATGTTCAACATAAAAAGTTTAAAAAATAAGCATAGGCCATGAAATCAAGAAAGCAGGGTAGAAAGAAAAATTTAAAATAGATAGATTTAACTATATTCACACATCTGTATATATCATATATACATAGTCACATACAGTGTTTTTCCATAAATTATTTTAGTGCTTGAATTGTTGGATACTTTCTTAATTTTGTTGGTTAATTGAAATCATGTTATATAAGTAACTGCTACAAAATATTTTATTTTGGTTAGTGGAGCACATATTTATATACATAGTGAGAGTTAAGAACCTCAAATGACCATTTTTCACAGAGTGGAAAGGGTAAATGCAAGAAATTTGATAAATCTATGGTTATGATTCAATTATTTACAGTATTAATATGAAGTGTATACTTTATGGTTATAAGTAACCCCATAATTTTTCTTCTTTCTATCATTGCAAATTTTAATTTTGCAGTCTTCTAAAATATTAGGCTAATTAATTTACCAATCCTGGAATACTCAGGATAAACTGCTTTAAAAAAATTCATTTTTAAGAACTAATGTAGAGATATTTCCAATTTTTTTACCCTGGTAATTAAAACTCTAAAAATTATAGAAAAATTATTTCAATACTTTATATCAAAAAGCATTTTAAATATTAATAAAATTGAGTTTTTAATGTTGTTCAAATTCTGGATTTTATACATAAGGTCTAAATTAATTTCTTGTTTTCGAAAAGACCAATAGCTATTATTAAAATTTGTAGAGTAAAATTTAAAAAAAATCATGCAAGCTTCAAGGAGCCTATATTATTTATTCATTTTGTTAAAAATGAGTATCGCAAGACTAAATTTTAAACAACGAAATCGTTTGCATTTAATGTTTGGACTAACAAATTTATTTTTGTCCCCTATGGATTCTGAAAAGTTTGGATTAATCTTTATGAAATTTTGCACAGTAAAATTAGGCTCTACAGAGATTTTAGGTCAAGTTTTACTTTAGTTCTATACTTTTATGTACTATTTTCATTTGACTTACTGTATATTTCCGAATATGAACCCATCTGCATATAAGCCGAGAGTGTGATTTTCCTTTAAAAATTTACCCAAAGTTCAAAACCGGTATACATAGTCTACCAATAAGTATTTGGACACCTGTGATAGAAAAGAAAAACTAACTTTATTCAAAATCGTTGGTAGAGCCTCCACGAGAGGCAATTACAGTGTGAACCCTCCGGGGCATACTTTCCATAAGTGTTTGTATTACAGCTAGTAGTATTGTCTTTCACTCGGCTTGGAGTAGACATACAAGTTCCTTCACCGATTTTGGACTGGTAGTGCACCCCTTAATTCGTCGATCCAACTCGTCCTAGAGGTTCTCGATAGGGTTCAGGTCTGGGCTTTGGGCAGGCCAGTCCATTCGATGAGCTCATTTGGCACCATACCAAGCCTTGGTTAACCTCGAAACATGACAATTGGCATTTTCATCCTGAAAGTAACAGGGGTCCAACCCCTAAAACTGCCACAACGTAGGAAGCACATTGTCATCTAAAATAGTGCAATGGGCATCAGCGTTGGGTTTACCATCAATTGGGACCAAGGGTCCCAGTCCATACCAGGAGAAACATCCCCAGACCATAATTCCACCTCCGCCGAACTTGACTGTTGGCACAATGCATTCTGGCAGACGTTCTCCAGGCAGACGCCAGGTCCTGCCATCCGATAGGTAATGGTTAACTTTGATTCGTCGCTCCAAAGAACCCGTTTCCACTGATATACGGTCCAATTTCGATGTGCTTTGCACCACATTAATCAAGCAGCGCGGTTGGACTTGCATGCGACTAATGCCGATGCAGTTACCTACACTTTGTATACCGGAGGCCGTGACGTACCTCAGGACCGCAGATATCGTCATTTGTATAGGTGTCCAAATACTTACTGGTAGACAGTGTATAAGCCGAAAGAAATAAACAATATTTTGAACCTTCAAATATGTCGCAAGCAGGCAAAACGGGGAGCTACTTTTCAATCAAATTGCTTTATAAGCAAAATGCTTCTCAAACAATTTTTACCATGGCATCCAGTTTAAATACCGTGGAGGTAGAGGATCGGTCGCACCTACCTTGAGACAGATACAAGGAGATCTCTTAGCATGTTTCGAGAGTTCGGTAAAAAATAACGGTTTTGTTAATTTTTTTTTACCAATTTGGCAACTTTTAGTAGTCAAAACACACATTACATGTTAAATGGATCCGTATATAAGCCGATCCTCTCATTTTAGATCTACAAAAAGTCCGAAAAATTTTCATCTTATGCAAGGAATTAGACAGTATTTCTAGCCGAACAATGGCCGAATAGTCAGGGCGCTGATCTTCGGCAACAGTGTTAGTGGGTTCAATCCCAAACAATGGCCGATTGGTTAGGGTGCTGGCCTTCGGAACCGGAGTTCGTGGGTTCGAATCCCACTGAGGCATGGATGTTCGTAGCCGTTCGGAATCGGCGTTAAACTGTAGGTCCCGGTCTCATTAGCCCTCGTGTTGCAAAAAGTAGACCGTAGCACTCCAAACCAAACCAAACCAATCAATCCCACTGGGACATCGATGTCTGTAGTCGTTCGAAATCTGTTTACACAGTACATTCTGGTCTGATTAGTCCTCGTGTTACAAAAAAGTAGACCGTAGCGCTCCAAACCAAAAATACGGTATTTCTTTCTAATTTCATTTTTTACAGCTATCCATCCACTATATATTTCAGCTGTAATAACTTAATCCGCTTAATGTACAGCTATATGTAGGAGCAATGGTGTGATTGGTTGCATAATAAGGCGATTTCACGCAGTATGGTAAATTTCAATTTATGACAATTCTGGCTTTAGTTTCAAAGGAAAGGCAGTTTATTGTTTGTGTATTGGCTGTTGTAAACCTGAAAATGAATGGGAAGGGCATTATAGTAGTTCGTGAAGTTGTGACAAATTGCTCTATTGAACGCATTTAACATTTTACGTGTCCCATGCTCCACATTTTTATAACTACTTTAGTTATATTTAAATAATTTCACAAAAAGTCAATACTTTTCTGTCAGCCAAGTACGAGGATAAATCAATAAATGTAACAGTTTTGCACACCATAATTTATCTGATATTAAAATAGTTCTTAAACGCGCTTTCTAAAGACCAAGGTACATGACTAATTATGTATAACCAGACCAAATTCGATACGCAAAGCAGCTATTATAAAAACAAATATGTATTTTTTTGATATGTATAGATATTTTTTTTCAAAAATTTCCGAAATCTGGTAGAGTAGTCTCATTTTCTGTCTGCCATCTTATTTTTTCTGTACTGTTATAGTTTTTTTGTACAGAGGTTGATTCTGATCTGAAATTTTCCGAAAATTTGGGCCCCTACCATATTCACTCCGACAAGAGTCACGGCTGATTCCAAAAATTTGAAAATCCCAAAACTGAAAAAGGGAGAGGCATCTTTTGCCCCAAGTAATATTTATATATGAATTTTGAAGATAATCACAAAGTTTTCACTATCTTTCCTGATCACCATTTTTTTTCCTCTATGAATTAAGGGTGCTACCATATTCACTACGATTTAAGTGACGTGTGACATAAACGCATAATGACGTCATGAGTCATCAACGAGGGGAATTTGGTACCATATTCAATTGCTGTTCGACTTAAGTCATTTCAACTAAGTCACTCAGGTGGCACACAATTCACCCGTTATTTAGTACGTGACATAGCAGTGAAAATAAAAATAAATATGGCAGGAGCTCTCGTGCAAGCACAAGATAAAATACAATAGCTCAAACTAATAACAAATTTAGAAACTAACAAACGTGATAAAATGTAATATCTAAAGCACTTTCTTGACCATTTAATGAATATTCTCCATTCCGGCTAAAATCACCTATGAAATATCTCGATCATAATATAGTAGCACCCTTTGACCCATTGATGTGACAGCAGGATGTGCGCAGCACAACTCTACATATGTAAAATGTATTTTGTTTTCCTTTTAATTCTGTTTATTTAGATGTTTGGTGGTTATTCTGTTGTTGTTGAGATTTAACAATCTTTTTTTTGTGAGTATGCTTTATAATCTTTCAGTTTTAATTAAATTTATGAAAGCCTCGCTTATTTTTGTTTTTGCCAATTAGGAACTTATACGTTTGGATAAACAAAACAAGTTTCACTACAGTTTACGTTGCCCCCGGAATTTGATTATTATCTATATATTCACTTTATTTTCTTAAGTTATAATAAAATCAAATAAACGATTAAACATTATTATAATTTATGGATTGACGATTTAATGTGTCATACATATCAATACACCAATATATATATATATATAAATATCGGTTTTCAGTCCAATATTTATATGTTGTCTTTTTGGTGTTAATAAATTCCTTTCTTTTTTTAAACTCCATTAGAAGCTATATGGCTCCAAACCATAGTATTTCTTCTACACTTGACAATTTGAAGTATATGTTTTAGGTTTAAAGTAGTTTTATTTTTTGTGCCAAAATTTTCAAATGCTAGAAAGAAAATTTGAAACTTATCACGAAGAATCACTTTTTTCCAAGACGATTTCATTGGTTTATTTATTTGGACCAATGTAATTTTCTCCTAGTCTGAATGTCCTGTAGTGACACATGAATCTCTGAGGATATCATAAATGGATGTTGACTTATTTCAAACATTTATACTATACAGTGAAATTTTGAAAAATAAAGAGATAAATTATATGAATAATTTGAATGACTTTTTAAATGTTTAAATAGCTAATTATTTAATGGAACAGTTGTAATTAAATGCATAAAATTACTTATATCAGCATTAAAAGCTTCATTTTGTGTCATTAATTTCAATTTTTAATTATATAATGGAAATTTTGTGGAAGGTAGCTTAAGTGCAATTGTTTTGCTAAAAAAAACATTATAGATAAGGGAATATTGGAGTGCATTTTTTTTGTGACCACTCTGGTGAACCTGTATCTGGAAGAACATTAGGTGAGAAAAGCCTTAAGTATCACCTTTAGTCTTAAAGGTGATATTTCTGTAAAATATATAAAAAAAAAATAGTTTAACTCTTAAAATCCTCTTTCAAACAATATAAAGAAGAAAAAAATTAAAAAAATCATTTTTAAGGGCCCTTAAAACTACTTAATTTTTGTCAAAGGTCCTTAAAAACTCCTTAATTTCTAAATTGGAATGTGATCAATTTCTCCATCGATGAGATCTGTCGTCGTCATGTGATTTCCTATTAGTTTTCTTATATTACTGTTTTTTCTTAGTTACTTATTTGACAAAGAAATAATCTTTCATATACTTAAAAGGTTTAAAGTATAAAATCAGCTGCCCTTTCCTAATAGCTAATGGTTATGCAGATTTTAATTAAACGAAGCATGGAGGATGGGAGTTTGTAGATATTTCAGTTACTTATGGAAGTTTAATTTTCTTAGCATTGAATGTAAGAGAAAAGTCTAAAACTTTCATCTTTTCCTGGCAACGTTGAGTATAATCAGCTAGTATATACATACAATATATATATATATATATATATATATATATATATATATATATATATATATGAGTCATTTTTAAACCCTCAGAAAGTACTGTTTATAATGTTGTTTTTATTCACAATTTATTTTTAGTTTGATCACTCAAAAAACTTTAGATGTACATTTTTCAAAATTAGCTTTCATGAGATATATTTATCTTATATTAGTTCTTAAGTATTTTTAAAAACTTAATTCTGAAATATTATAGGAAATTTTTTGAACATGCCTTGTCTGGTTCATAATCATTAAAATATGTTCCTCAGGAAATAGGGTTTATGTCGTTATGCCTTGTATTTCAAGTAGGACCTTTTAAAAAGTTACTTTGGTCCTTAGAAAATCCTTAATTTTTGTTCTGGAAAAAGCAGGAACCCTGTTCACATATTAAAATCCTGTCTTCCTTCTGTTAGTATAATGTAGTAAGGTACTATTAGTACATATAAATATATAAAAAAATTAAAAGTTTCTTTTTGGTTCTTTGTTTATTGCACCTTTTTAGTATCTCTAAAAAATGTAAGAAAATTATATATTAATAATTTAGGTATTTAAAAATAGAGGGTCCCCTCAGGTACACTGCCTGATTAAGTTCATTTTGGTTAATATTTAGCCCTGATTTTAAATTTGGATTTTTTTTTCTTATGATCTGTGATTTTAAATTTTCATCAGTTATTTTGCTACTATATCTTTCTTTAATTTCAAAATAATCTTATGAAAAAATTTAAACAATCATTTTTATCAATTCAAAATAATCTTTTAAATAATGCTTTGGCTTTTCACCCCAACTATTCTGTTAGATTACATTTGACATTTTTTCAACAGATTTTATTGCTTTCAATAAATTAAAAAAAAATCTGTGGTAAATATGTGTTTACCCATTGTTAATTGAATAAAGTTAACCAACTGTGCAGAAAAATATAAAGATTAAGTTTAAAAACTTTTTAAAAGCCATTTAAAAAGTTGAGTGTTCTTTTGTACATTTAGCATTTAATAGTAAGGGTTATAGCAGGTTTTCGTGTAAATATTCAAGGAACAAAAATTAGTATTAAATTTACACTTAGGTTAAAAATAACTCTGCTATGCATCCCCGAGTTAGAAATTTATGTGTGAAAGAAATTAAAAATGCCAGTTGTTCAGGTAAAGATGATTCTCATTAAATACATGAGCTACAAATAGGTAGTCTAAAAAATTACATTAATTTGTACTAAAATCTGGGAGATAGTTCCTCAGAAATATAGGTAATATCAAAAATACCTTGTTTTGTAACCTAGCATCCTTAAAAAATTCACCTGGGTATATAATTAGAAACAAAGTGTATGATGCATTAAATATAAAATTAAACTTTAAATATTACTAAAATGTAGAGAGTTCCTCAGAAATATAGATATCAAAAATACCTAGTTTTGTAACCTAGTTTTTTTTAAAAAAATCATTTGGGCATATAATTAGAAACAAAATGTATGATGCTTTAAATATAAAATTAAACTTGAAATATTACTAAAATGTGAAAGAGAGTTACTCAAAAATAGAGATAATATCAAAAATACCTAGTTTTGTAACCTAGCATTTTTAAAAAATTCACCTGGGTATAAAATCAGAAACAAAGTGTATGATACTTTAAATATAAAATTACATAATGTAGAAAAGTTTTTAATGTATTGATTGATAATAGTAAAAAGTTGAAGCATCGGTTAATCATTTTTTTCTTTCATTATTTTACAGGTTACATTTGTTTTTCAGCATTTATCTATGTTTGGTGCTTGCCAGTTGAACTGAATACCATATTGATGCCTTTGTACACAAGGAATATATATTTTAAGGAAGAAGTATACAGAATTGTGCAATTCAAGTGGGAAATCATAAAGGTCTAATGCATGCTTTTTAAATTGAAAACTGCAGGTTCAGATATGGCCCAACTATATTTAAGCAGCTGTTATATCTGGATTTGTTAATGCATTAAATAAATAATTTCACTATATTACTTAGAAGGGAATAATTTTATACAGAATACTCGGTATTAGACAAATATTTAAAAAAGATAATTATATATAAATGTACATACATACATACTTGTATATATGTGTACAGGAAATAAAAGTTTTTGGAAATTTAGAATCACATATAATCTAACATAACAGTTAGAAACAAAGAGACTATGCACTATTAAAAAAATCATTTTCAATTGTCATGTGATCAAATTCTAAAAAGTGTTACAGAAATTCAGATTGTTGTAGGTATGGATGAAAGCACTTTTAATGATTTTAGTCTAGTAGATGCTAAAAAAAATACTTTAGATTCTAGTATATGTGAAAAAAAGTTTTCTGCAGAGAGTAACTTAGATTTGCATCTCGATACCCCCATTGGTAAAAAGCCATTTTCTTGTACAGTATGCAAGAAAGAATTTACTCGTAATTCCACCTTAAAAGCTCACCATCTTACCCATACTGAAGATAAACCATTTTCTTGTACAATATGTGAGAAATCATTCATTAGGAAATCAAGCTTAGATGACCATATTCGTACTCACACTGGGGAAAAACCGTTTACTTGCAATGTATGCCAGACATCATTTTCTAGAAAATCCAGTTTAAATCATCACATTCATACCCACACTGGAGAAAAACCATTCACATGTAGTATATGCAATAAATCATTTACTTTAAAAGGCAACTTAGACAATCATCTTCACACTCACACAGGGGAAAAACCATTTTCTTGCAGTATATGTAAAAAATCATTTGTGAGAAAAAATGTTTTAAATGTTCATCTTCGTATTCACACTGGAGAAAAACCATTTGCTTGTGGTGTGTGCAACAAAGCCTTCACTGATCGTGCTTCTTTGAACATTCATCTTCAATACCATACCGGGGAGAGACCATTTCCTTGCAGTATATGCAAAAAAGCATTTTTTGGTGCTTCTGCCTTGAGTGCTCATCTTCGTACACATACTGGAGAAAAACGATTTGTTTGTACGATATGTTCAAAATCATATGTTCAAAAATCCAGCTTAGACATTCATCTTCGTTCACATACTGGAGAAAAACCGTTTGCTTGTACTGTGTGTAAAAAATCGTTTACTCGAAAAGACATGTTAGATACCCATGCGCTTACACATAGTGGAGAAAAACCCTTTGTTTGCTGTATATGTAAAAAATCATTTTATGATAGATCCTGCTGGAAAGTTCATCTTCATACTCATTCTGAGGAAAAACCCTTTACTTGCAATATATGTAACAAAGGATTTTGTAATAGTTCCAATTTAAAAGTTCATTTTCGCACACATACAGGAGAAAAACCTTTTTCTTGTATTGTATGTAAAAAATCATTCGCTCGAAAAAGAATCTTAGATGCCCATATAAATACCCATACCAGAAAAAAACGAAAAACCATTTGTTTGCAGAGTATGTAATAAAGCATTATATGATAAATCCTCCTGGAAAGTTCATCTTCTTACTCATACTGAGGAAAGATCCTTTTCTAAAAATATATATAACGAAGGATTTTGTAAAAGTTTCAACTTTCATTCTTCATCTTTGTGCATCTTCATCACATGCAGGAGAAAAACCATTTGATTACATTGTATGTAGTTGTAAATAATTTCTCAAAATTCCTGTTTAAAAACTTGGTATTTTTTGTGTACACAATAACAAAAATTGTTTGCTTGCAGTATATGACAGAAAGCATTTTTGAATAGTACCTCCTTAAAATGTCATCTTTGTTAACATAACAGAAAGAACAATTTGTTTGCATTTATGTAAGATAGAATTTTCTGATGTGATTTCCTTGGAAGCTGTACATATGCTTGTGATAAGTTTAAGTTTGTAATGAAGCTTTTTCTCAAAAATAAGAAAAGATCTTCTTCTAGTAGCTTTTTTAATGAAAGTTTTTTCCCCCAAAATTTATTTTTGAAGCAAATTTTCTGAATTAGTGGTGTAAGAATCCAGATTTATTTAACATTCCTGAAGAAACTTTTGCTTAGAAAATTTACTAGATTTTGTGGAATTTATGTATTTGAAAGAAAATCCATTTTGTTGTCATGCCATTTGTTTATAGATTTATTTTATAGATTTTGCATTTTTGTTGAAATTAAACTGACCTATTTCATTATGTTCGAAATATTATACTGTACATTAAAAAAATAACAAACTCATACTTTGAAATAGAAGCATCAAAAAAAGAATGGTAAGACTTTCTCATGAGCTGTCGGCTATTCCTTACAGCAGAAGGATATATGGAAGAATGGCATTTCACAAGGTATTGTGTATTGTTTATGGAGAGCATTGCATTATTCTTTTTGTGAGGATCTCAACCATTCCTCCTAATGTCTGGACCAGTGATGGATAAATTTTTTCAACAGCGGGCCAAAAATTGAAAGAAAATAAATTTAGTGGGCCAAGATAAATTTTTCTAAAATTATAAAAACAATATACAAGTACTTAATGGTTTAAAAATGTTAATGAGATGAATGAAATTGCGATTTCATTTTTAAAAGTTCCTTATACTGAGGTTCAAAGTGAGATGTACTGATTTTAAGGAATGATGCTAAATGCTCATCTGTCAGTCTACTTCTGAAATTATTCTTTCTAAGGTTTAAAGTTGAAAACACTTGTTCACATATAAAAAGCAAATATACAGCCAATCTTCTGGGCATGAGATAATAAATTTGGGATATAATATTTAAGCAAAGTATAAAAGGAGTTGGATATATAATGTATAAATATATATTTCTTTTAATTTGCCTCAGACCAGCAACTTAAAATTCTATCCACAGGCTGGATAAAACCTTCCAATGGGCCGGAGTTTGCCCATCCCTGGTCTGGACCCATTTCCCTGCTATTTAGATTGTTTATCGACTTCCCAAGGCAATGGCAACCATTATCCCCTGAAAAGTCATATGAATTCCAAATGGACATGACAGCAACCAATCATAAGCTTAGACTTTCATTTTATAGTGTTTATCAGAACATTTCATCTCTCTTTTTGAGAGGGTCTCAATCATCCCACCTTTCAGTTTTGTGCTATTTCCATGTGTTTAAAAAAATTAGTCATTTATGTGGAAAAATATTTTAATCAGATGATAAAGTGCAGGATGAGGTTTGATATTGGTTCTTGCAGTAACCTTGCAGGACTCTCTCAGATAGTGTAATATCTTGCCTAATTTCACGGTTTGATAAATGCTTAAATCTTTAGTATTAATATTTTTGAATAAAAAGAAATGCTGTTGTTTCAGGCATGAAGGGTGCATTATTTATTTAATGTATCTGGTATGAAAGTATCATTGTAAACATTTTATCCAATATTTATTGACATGTAAATAAAGTTTCATAGATTAACTGATGTGTATTTTTTCCTCTGTACCAGGAAAAATAACCTTTGAGATACTACTGTGGTCTTCAAACAGGATTATGTGAGCAATTTTTAAAAATGTTTAAAAAAAAATGGTGTGTAAAAAAAAGGCTAGTGTTATACAGTGAAACCTCTCTGATCAGCCAACCCTTCGTACCGAGAATATTTGGCCACTCTGAAGGGTTTTATTTACTTCTGTAAGATAATTACTATAATGCGTAATATAAACAAGTCTGACATATATTCCTTATGTAAATGAAATTTAAAACTTATCTAAAGAGAAAATAGTACTTTATTTCATGCTTCTTTACATTTTTTTTTTAAAGCTACAATTTGTTTCTGTTTGTTCTGTAGTCTTCGTACTCCTTCAAAATCAATTTCTTTTCTTTAATGACTTTGTTGATTTCCTTTCTTCCGCAGTTAAATAATTCAGCTAACTTTCTTGTCGATTTGCCATTCTCATATTCACGCAGAACTTCAGTGCTCTGCTCGAGATTTAGAAAAACACATTTTGATATTGTTGCAACTCAGATCACTGACTAACTAATGAAATGAAACTGGTGTAAATGGCATTTTTGTTGACAGAGGTGCAATTCTTCCTTAACTTTACTGATTGGAATTCCAAACAAAGGCCCTAGGACACCTTCAATGCTTGATTGTCCAGTTCCTCCCTCAGTTTCTATGGATGGTGTAATAGGGTTTACCATTAGGTCTATGAGTCGAAAAATCCATGCCATGAAAAATTGGCTGTTTAGAAAGGTGGCCACTATACAGGGGTGGCCACTCGGAGAAGTTTCACTGTATATCAAATTCATAAAATTCCTAACCTCAGAATAAAGCCACAGTAGCTCAGTTGTCAAAGGCAGCAATCTCTTAACCAAGAGTTGTAGGATCAAGGCTCAAGCTGGCCAAAGATTTGCCATTTTAATTAATGGCAGCTGGGGCAAGTAAAATAGGTTCATGGTCATAATGTCCTCTAAGTTCCCTAACAATACTCCTTAAGATGACAGGTCAAACCTGCCATCTAAAGGGGTATTGTTAAACTTGGGGGTCTTCTGCGTTGTCCCTGCTTTTAATTATGAGGACCCACTCTTAGAAGTTCGACTTCTCAATTTAATGGCAACCATTATCCCATGAAAAATCATATGAATTCCAAATGGGCATAACAGCAACCAATCATAAGCTTAGACTTTCATTTTATATTCTTATTATTTAAACCAGTAGTGCAACAAAGTCAACTGTATAAACTTTCTTAAAGGAACTTTTGTCTGTAAAATTTATTTTATTTGGTAAAGGTGTTTATACTTTGAAGAGAAACCTTTTTATGATCATACTAGTTAAATTTGATAAGTAAATACTGTATTTCAAAGTTAAATCATGAACAAAACTTTATACACAAATTAATTTTTTAAAACAAACAGTATTATTATTGTTGTAAATACTTTTAAATAAACTCTATTCCTAAAATAGGGGCTCGGTGCATCTACCCAATGCTTAATGATTGTCAGTGTTTGAATAAGTACGCAATAAATCTCACTGATATTATCAAAATACCTTTAATTCAACTCAAAAAGCATAACAACATTTACACTACTGCTCTTTTATAGCATATATCATGCCACTTACATTCACTTCATTTCATCACGTGACATAATATAAATTCAGGTGAATGAATCAAATCATAAAATATTAATTCAGGTGAAAATATAAATTAAGGATGCTAAAACTGAGTTCATGATGAAAAAGGATGGGGAAATTCAGTGACAATATTCAACAGCTCAAGTCCCCAAATATGAATGACATCACACTGACCCGAAAGCTGCAGCAATTATATTTTAGTTACCAGTGACTGAGGTAAATAAAAGAGACCAGAGTATTGTGATTTTCATTAATTCCCAAGCCACTATTAAAGCTGTTTCTTCAATCAATTTTAAAGAATAGCCTTCTCTGGATTTTTAACTAGTGATTAATTATTTGACAGATATGGTTGCATTTTTACTGAGCAGTAGATACCAAATCATAGGGGAGTCATGGGTAATGAACTTTGGCTGGCTCTATCCTTCCTCAACTTCAACCTTTTGTTTGTTATAATAGCATTAAAAGAATCCCTAGTGCTAGATTTAAGGCCCATTGACTTGTATTTATTTAGAAGTCTGTGAAGGAGAAACTTTAAAGTTTCTAATTGAAAAATCCATTTCTTGAAAATTGCCTAGACATGTCAGTATTGCTAATTTCAGATTAACACTGGATATGATTAACTTGAGAAACACACAAATGTGGTTTGGCAGACTCTCTAACCTGCACACTTTGTTCTGCTGAAGACACGGAGACCTTTTGGACTGTTGTTCTGAACTTGTTTGAAAAACAGCTGTTAATGCTGCTAAAAATTATAAAATTTTTCTCTCCATTTTAGTTTTGGAGTACTAGGTCTACTTTTTGCAACACAAGGGATAATGAGACTGGGACCTACTGCTTAAAACCGATTCCGAACGGCTATGAACATCCATGCCATAGTGGGATTCAAACCCATGAACTCTGGTTCCGAAGGCCAGCACTCTTAACTATTCGGCCATCGTTCGGCCTCTCTATTATAGAGTATTGGCAGTTATGTCTAGATCAGGCATTTTTTTTTTTTTTAAAGTTACACTTTGTCAAACAATGGCAAAAGTTTTTGTTATTTAGAAACAGTAAGGTTTATAGTTGTTAAAGTTAATGTCAATCATTAACTAACACCTTCCTTCGTCTTAGATCTCTAAATTAAATAGATATTGGCATTTAAAAGGATAAGTTACTACTTTTGTAATCTGCTAAACTTGAATTGTGTATATTTTTGGTTTAAAAATTGGTTAGGAATATTGATTGTTTCATTTTATTTGTAATATCTTTATTTAGTATTAAAAAGTTTTACCCAGATTTTAGTACAAATCAAAAAGAGTTCCTCGCAAAACAAATAATATCAAAAATACCCGGTTTCGTAACCTGATTTTTATTTTATATATATTTTTTAATATTCTCCTGGATATAAAATAAAAGTTAAGTGTATGATACTTTACATTCAACATTATACAATGTAGGAAATGTTTTATTGTACTAGTTGAAAATAGTTAAAATTTAAGGTAAAATTTAGGTTTATAATTTTTTCTTTTATCATTTTACAGGTTACAATTTTTTTCAGTATTTATTCAGAGTTTGGTGCCTGATAATCGAACTGAATATTATATTGATGTTTTTGTACACAAGGAATGTATATTTTAGTAGAGGAAGTATACACAACTCTACAATTTAAGCAGAATATCACAAAGTTGAAATGCATGCTTTTTAAAAAACTGCACATTCAGATTTGTTCAGATATGATCCAGCTATTTTTGTACAGAAGTACATATGTGGGTTAATTAAGTGCATGAAGTAAATGAATGAAGATAATTCCATGATTTTCCTTGGATTTAAATAATTTTTTACAAAATATTGGGTATTAGACACATATTCAAGAACGCTTATATATATATATATATAAAGAGAGAGAGAGGAAATACATTTTTTTGACATAAAGAATCTCATTTAATATAACATGAAAGTTAAAAAATAAATAAAAAGCTGCATTGTTTAATGAAATCAAAAAATTATTTAGGTTTTTATGGAAATGAACTCTGAAAAATATTAGTCAAATTCTGATTTCTGTTAGATCAATGCACATTTAAGGATTTCACTTCTATTGATGCTAAGGAAAATACTTTATCTTTTGTTGTATATGAAAAAAAAAATTCAGAAGGTAGCTTATATTTTCATCTAAAAACCCATATTGGGGAAAAGCCATTTTCATGTACTATATGCATTCATCTACTTTGCATAACAACTGTAGATAGCAAACAACCTACAAGTCATGCAGTTTCGGAAATACTTGTTCCGAGCCATTACAATCTGCCCTCTATCAAACTTGCTTAGATATGCAGCCTTTCCCATCACACACAGAAGTGAAATAATGATTCTTCAGAGTCTCCAGCAGCAGTTAAATATCACTTCCAGCTGGTGACTTGCCTTCCACGTCATCCAGGCGAGTTCATTGCAAAATGTAGGGGTGGTCATACTGTTTTGTCTTTTGAGTGTATATACGCAGTCTGGCCACATTCACAGGATTACTTCTTACTTTTCTATTTTCGATAGATCCTGTCCCATGTTGATATTAGAAGTAATGAATTAGCAGATAATCTTACAAAGGTGTATTCTAGTCACCCTATTCAATCTTCTAGGTTTACCTATCTTGAACTTTTATCCCTTTAAAAAGCCATTATTAAAACTGATTGGATGGTTCCTCCCACTTCATCACTTCTAGAATGGTAGAAAGATGGGACTAACTCTGGCCCTTTCCTGTGACAGGAAATCCAATACCTGCCTTACACAAGTGTTGCCATCAGCAACCTGAAGTGTCTAACTTTTTTTTTTTTTTTTTTTTTTTTTTTTTTTTTTTTTATGGGCAACTAAACCTTCCCTCTTTGCCTTAAGGTATCTGTCTACGTTAAAAACGTCATTTTTTGCCAAAAATCATAACTTTTTTTTTATTGTGAAATTTCAACTTTTAGGCTTCTAAATCTGTTTTTTTTTTGTCTCTACGGCATTTTTAAAGAAAAGTTACAGCTGTTTAAACATCCCAAACAACACACCGATCTCTATCAGACGTCTATAATACCTCACCTCATACAAACGCCTTCCTCTATAAGACGTCGAAAAATATCCAGATCACGTCGTATGGAGCTCTATAGGAGTTCCGAGGTGTGCTCTCCTTGAGATCCATAAGACGTCGACGAAATCTATGCGCCGCTCTATAGCACGTCTGTTGTATCTCGTAACACATTTATAAAATTAAATATTAATTGGGCTCTGGTGCATCTATCCGATGCTTAACGGCTGTCAAAAAAGTTAATAGGAAGTCAAAATAATCTCGCAGGGATATTTTAAAACTATAATAACACACTTATTCACTTTCTAAAAGCTAGCAACATTCGCCGAAGCGAACCAAAACCCAGAATACTAAAAAGAATAACAATTTACAGCGTTGCCACAAAACTGAATACAAACTGAAAACATTGGAATTTCGATAGTGGCTTCAACATAGTTCGTTATTTCCGCGCGAGGGTTGTTCGCAACATACTCCCCCCTTTTGAGTCGACTCTGGATGACTCAAAACCTCAGCAGCATTATGAAGGTTCAGTCTATGAGAGTTCCTAATTATTCGTCTAGTTCGGGTAATATGAGGCAAGCGAGTAGAAGACACTGACTTCACAACTTCAGAATTGTCATCCTTCGGATGTACTGTAGGAACTTTCTTCGTAACATGCAAGATGCATTCTGAATTATCGTTAGATGACAATTCAAGAGGGTAGATTCTTTGGATGGGTCTTGTTAAGACCCCATTTGGAGTCTTCATCTTAACTGTTCTCACTTTATTATCTTTTCCGGGTATTAATTGTATAACTCTCGCAAGTGGCCAATTCAAACGTTTCTTGCAGTCGTCTCCGATAAACACTATTTCTCCTAGCTTTATGCTAGGATTAAAGCCTTTATGACTTTGTCTTTGAATCAGTTGACTGAGGTACTCTTTTCGGAAACGTTTTCTCAACTCTTCTAAGAGTTTCATTCGATATCTTATTCTTTTACGACAGTGTTTAGCATCAATTTGATCAACATCATATACTCTTGATTCGGATTTTTCAAGTAAAAACGAGGCTGGTGTAAGCGGACTTAAATCGTCGGTGTCTTCAGACACGTACGTTAATGGTCGAGAGTTTATAACACATTCGCAGTCACATAAAATTGTGTTAAGCTCTTCCATTGGCTCGACTCTTGATTTTGCTCTTACGATTTGAACTTTAACTTCATAGGAGTCTAATATCGATCTCATGAAAATACAGGCTCCGTATGATTTTTTACTGGCATCAACGAAAATATGCAATTCAGAAGTGACATTGGCATACAAATGCCTAGGGATTCGTATTTCATTAAAAAAAGTAATTTCTTTTAACCAGTTAGAAAATTCTTTTTGCAAGTTAAAGGGTAAAATACTATCCCATGGTATTTTGCTCTTCCAAGCTTCCTGCAATAACAACTTAGGTAACAAAGTAGCAGGACTTAACACACCAAGAGGGTCAAAAATTCGTTGAACAATAGATAGAACAGTTCTTTTAGTTTGATCTCGGTCAAGATCTATTTTCGTCGGCAAATTACATCTTAAGGTTTCCTGATCTAGATTCCAAATCATTCCCAAAAGAGAAGTATCTCCAGTAGAATTAGAAAGGTAATTACTGCTAATGTTACCTTCCCATCCTCGTAAATTAAAACATGCATTTTTCATTAATTTTTGAGTTTGGGGAACAAAATGAGCTAACTCTTTCAAACTAGATACTCCGGTTACGCAGTTGTCGACATAAAAAGAATTCTTAAGCTTGGGAACTATGTCATGATATTCTTCAGACGCATTTTCAAACAAATGATACAATGATGCCATTAAAAGAAACGGACTGGAGGTGACGCCGAACACTACTCTACAATGTCTATAAACACTAAAGTTCTCGGTTTCAGAAGGAAAAAAGAATCGTAAAAAATCTCTGTGATCCGAGGAAATGCTCAGCTGCAAAAAGGCTTTTTCTACATCTGCAGAGAGACCAATCTTATATAATCTAAATCTATCGATAATATCCGGAATTAATTCAATTAAGTTCGGCCCTTTAATTAAACAGTCGTTTAAGGAAGGTCCGTTACCGTCTTTGGCAGAAGCGTCAAACACCGGTCTGATTTTAGAAGTGTGACCTGCTTCTTTAATCACAGGTCTATGTGGTAAGTAATGCCTACCTAAATCTATTTCCTTATCTGGTACCTTTTCGATAATTTTCAACCTTTCCCATTCCTGAAAAACTTCAATATAATCTTTTAAATAGTTTCCTTTTGCCGCACGTTTGCACATATTTCTATGCCTTTTCATGGCTATTTCTTTATTGTTTGATAGCAGGGTATCACACTTAAAAGGCAATAACAACTCATACCTTCCGTTTGGAAGAATAGTTAAATTATCTTGAAATTGCTTGCCAACAAAAAACAGAAGACGGTGAGAGCCCTTATTGATACAGGGTCGCAACGTTCATACATATTAAAGGAGACTGCTTTAGACATAGGATGCCATCCAAGTGGATCTAAATCTTTGATTCATGCGCTTTTTGGAGGAGTAACAACGAAGAAAGAAATTCGAAAAACTGGATAATTGCATATATATATATATATATATATATATATATATATATATATATATATATATATATATATATATATATATATATATATATATATATATATATATATATATATATATATATATATATATATATATAAATGCATAAATATAAGTTATATGAATGCTTTAATTTCTTAAATTAAAATAATATCTATTAGAATTATAATTGTATTGAAATTTGAAATAAGAGATTTTAGTGGCGCCATCTACTGACAATAGCCTATAAGATTATCAACTTTTATTTTCATTTTTTTAATTTATATGTATAGTATAATATATTTTGATATAAATTTAAAAGTTCTTAACTATTGTGCTATGTATTTGTTGAAAGTGGATAATAAAATATACATATATATGCATAAATACAAATTATATCAATGCCTTAATTTCTTAAACTAAAATAATATCTGCTAGACTGAATTTTCATTCTATTGAAATTTAAAGTAAAAGGTTTTAGTGGCGCCATCTACTGACGATCGTCTAAAAGATAATCAATTTTAATTTTAATTTTTTTTATATAAATATTTAGTTTGATATATTTTGATATAAATTTAAAAGTTCTTAACTATTGTGCAATGTATTTCTTGACAGTGGATAATAATAATATATATATATATATATATATATATATATGCATGAATGCCAGTGATATCAATGCGTTAATTTCTTAAGTTAAATTAATATCTGTTAGAATGAATTTTGTTGTATATATGATATATTTTATATATATTTTAGTATATATATAAAGATGATCAATTTATATATATATATTTGTTTTATATATATATATATATATTTTGACATAAATTTAAATGTTCTTAACTATTGTTTAATGTATTAGTTGAAAGTGGATAGTAATATATATATATATATATGCATAAATGGAAGTTATATCAATGCCTTAATTTCTTAAAATAAAATAATATTAGTTAGAATAAATTTTGATTGTATTGAAATTTGAAATAAGAAATTTTAGTGGCGCCATCTATTGACGATCGTCTAAAAGATGATCAATTTTAATCTTCAATTTTTTAACTTTTAAGGAATTTTAAAACTTTTATGTACGAAAAAGATAAATTTTCTGAAAATACTTAGTGAGACAATGTACTTCTCTATATTTTTGCCTATTCGGGTCTGGTAATAGTTGTTGTCATAAACTTAAATTAATTTTCAATGTATAAATCATGATTTTTTTTTTATTTGTAATAAATTGAATTTTTTAAAAATATTTTTATTTAAAAATTTAGAATATGGCAAGTAAAATATTCAAAGACATTTGTAATTTGAGGTAAACTGTAAGCTATGATGTATAATTTTGCTACTAAATCGTACTGTTTCTTTATTTAGATAGCAGAATTGCAACTAGAAAGAAATTATATAAAAATTTCATTAATCACAGCTACAAGTTCTTCCATTAGATCTTTACTATAGCTCTTAATAAGTACATCACAAATTAGTACACACAATGTACGTGAGTAGAAGATAATTAGCATATAAAGATTATAAATTAAATGTTCATGGACATTTTAATAACATTATGATGACCAAATGACATGATAATACCCAAAATGTAACAAATTTTTTTTCCATATAATTATTGAATTATATAGAAAAATAATTAAACTGGTCCTAATGGATAATTATTTCTTTAGGGCCGGTCTCATCAAAATCATTTAACTGCTAACCACGATTAATCTCTGTTTAAATGAATAATCAAAGTGTGGATCGAGTCAGCCAAATTTGGTGTTACAGTTTCAGGGGAAAATTACTTGGTTCTTTGGCGCCATCTATTGGCTAATATAACAACTAAACTTATTTAAGTAATCGTGAGGTCGTGTCGAATTCTTAACACACCTTGTTAAACAATAGATGGTGAATACAACAGAAATTTCATTAATCAGTACAGATTTCGATCACACATATTGCAGCTCTAATAAATAAGACTAATTTGTTTTTATTTGTATTGTCTTTTACTTTTTAAAATCTTTAAGAATAACTGGATAAAATATGCAATCACATTGCATTATTCAGACTATAATGTTTGTTCTCAGCTTACTGCAATGAACAGTAAATAGCCTGATTTAAACAGGAAAAAATTACTCATTGAAATATCATTCAATATAGTAATTTAGAAGCTTATAATTTTCTATCAAAGAATATTCAAGAAGAAGTCTTTTTTACTCTTTACTAAGTGAAATAATTATTGAATATTGCTGTATACTTTTGAGAGGAATAGTAAAATTTAAACTTATGAATGATTGTTCTTTGATAGAAAAATGTAAGTTACTAAATTATTATATTGAATAATATTTTTTCAGAACAATGTTTTTATCTTTAAAAATCAGGCTATTTATTGCCCATTATAGATAGCTTGAGGTATAAAGTTTATAATGCTAAAAATTGATTTTAAAATAATAAAAAATGTAAAAAAGATTATGAAAATAATAAATATTAAAATTAATAAATTTATTAAAATAAAATATTAGAAATACTAGCACTTCTCAAGCTCATTTCTTATCAAAAACTAATTTTTATAAACTTATAACGACAAAAACTAACAAAAATAAAAATAAAAAATTTAAAATTCAGGTACCAAAAATTAAAAAGAAGAAAATAGAAAATTGACTGAAAATATTGTCAAAAATGTAAATAAAATAATAAAAAAAACTGCCCAATTAATTCAGTAGTTTTAGTCAATATATTAGTGAATAGATGGCGCCAGTGATCCAAACAATTTTCTACAGGAAGTGTACCACCGACATCAGCTGTCCCGATCCATTCCTGTCAATTTTGGTGCTACAGTTTAAAGGGGAAAAATTACATGATTCATTGGCGCCATCTATTAACTAATATAACAACTAAACCTATTGAAGTAATCGCGAGCTCGTGTCGAGGATTCTTAATACACCGTGTTAGACAACAGAAATTACAAAAATTACAGAATACAACAGAAATTTCATCAATGAATACATATTTCGATCACACATATTGCAGCTCTGGCTATTTCCCAGTTCGGGGGGCCCGCGGAACCGAGTTCGGTGGGGACGCCAAGCGTGGGAGATATCGCCAAATTCTAGAACCCTATTTTCTGGCAAACCTTGCTCTTCTTTTCGGACTCTTCCACCACCCCCTAAAAAAGGTGGGGGTGTCAATCGGCGCCTTTATTTTAGGGTATTGGGGGAAATGACACGTGATTTGCATATCTGACCCTTATTGGTTCCTGTAACTAACAATACTCCAAGACCGCCGAATTTGGATTTTCTAGCGTCCATTTCGGCTGTGCTCTGGAGGTTTGTCCATTTTGCCTGAGCTCTTGTAGTATTTTTAATTCGTTTTTTTTTTTTAATTTAATACTGGAGCTCACACCAATACAATTGAGGGCTTGTGGAGCTCAATTAAGAGATCCCTCCGCACAGTTCGCAAGTGTGAAAATCAATTTGATTCATACCTTTGTGTATTTACGTGAAGGAAAATGAAAGAAAATTTGCAAGATGCTTTTCAGGACTTTTTTAAGTCAGATCAAACGTGTATATCCACCAACAACACAGGATACTTAAATTAGGTTAGCGCTTTATTTATTTTATATTTTATGCTTAATTTTCAGAGAGTAACAAGTGATGTTATATTTCACATTTATATTTTTTTATTTACGGCTTTTTGAACTTTATTCAAAATTGTGTCTTAATTTAATACAAAATGAAAAAGAAATATTTTTAAACTATATTATTTTATAGTGTATTACATTGTTAAAAGTGATACGCTAAGTAATAAAAGTAATTTTATTTCGACCGTCTACCGTTATTGTTACGGGAGATCAAGGGGAGCTTTCCCTCACTTAGATAAGAAAAATCATTTCACTCCCTTACTTCCTTCAGACTTTTAAGCTAAAAATTTATTATTTATTTAAAACATTTACTTCGTTCTTATATTTTCATTTTAAGCTAATAATTTCGAGAAGTAATTTGTACAATACTTTATTACTTTTTAATCTTTTGATAGTTTTAAAATAATTTTAACAACCATATTTTATAAATATATCTAATTTTATAAGCATAATTGCCTAAATATAACCCACTAATGCTTATATTTTGCTTTATTTGCACTTATTGCAAAAATTCCGCACTGTTTAGTTTAATAACCAGTACAAAAGCGCCTTTAAATAGATTAAAACTGAAATTTCAATTTATATTCATCTTAACAAAATTGAAACCTTTTTTTTTGTCCAAAATACGTTTTGAAATTGGGTATAAACTTAATACACAAATTGTAAACATCACTTGGCGACAATTTGGCGATCCCTTGTACAGAAATAGCGCCAAAAACATGGCGGCAGGGCCCCCGGAATTGGGAAAGTAATTTTATTTCGACTATCTACCGTTATTGTTACGGGAGATCAAGGGGAGCTTTCCCTCACTTAGATAAGAAAAATCATTTCACTCCCTTACTTCCTTCAGACTTTTAAGCTAAAAATTTATTTATTTAAAACATTTACTTCGTTCTTATATTTTCATTTTAAGCTAGTAATTTCCAGAAGTAATTTGTACCATACTTTATTACTTTTTAATCCTTTGATAGTTTTAAAATAATTTCATTAAATAACAACCATATTTTATAAATATATCTAAATATTTTATAAGCATAATTGCCTAAATATAACCAACTAATGCTTATATTTTGCTTTATTTGCACTTATTGCAAAAATTCCGCACTGTTTAGTTTAATAACCAGTACAAAAGCGCCTTTAAATACATTAAAAACTGAAATTTCAATTTATATTCATCTTAACAAACTTGAAACCTTTTTTTTTTGTCCAAAATACGTTTTGAAATTGGGTATAAACTTAATACACAAATTGTAAACATCACTTGGCGACAATTTGGCGATCCCTTGTACAGAAATAGCGCCAAAAACATGGCGGCGAGGCCCCCGGAATTGGGAATTTACCGAAATAACAATAAATGAAATAAAATATTCATAATAATAACAACATAAAATATAATAATTGTTTTTTACCTGAAAACTCTTAGAAAAAGATATAATTAACAAAAATATAAGAAATCACGCACCAAATTGGGAGACACCAACACGCCAACGTAGGTCACTCAGCCCTCTGAAAGTTTACCTTGGCGTGGACATTTTCACGCCAACGTAGTTTGCCAAGCCCTTATCAATTCCGATATTGTATAAAACTCGAAATTCGCTGATCCGATCCACTCATATCTGTGTATATTAAAATTATAGACAGCGGGATTGGCGCTATCTGGTGAGCTGAAATTAAAATAAAAATAGAGAATGCATAAGAATGCCACTATTTTAGATTATACAACTGAAATAAATAAACATACGAAATGGAAACTATAAATTTAATCGGGAACTTTTATCGAAACTGCTGTGTCCTGAACTAAAACGAAATTTTAATTCTCATAAAAAAATAAATAAAAAAAATTCTATGTAAATATGAATCAGGTGCTGTTATCTATTACTCTTTCGGAAATATATTTATAAAATTTATTATAAAATAACTTTTAACAGAAGATAATACGCGACTGGGTATAATATACATTAGAAGAAAATTTTAAGTTTTTTTTAACGTATAATCTGTGGATTATAGGTAGAAATATAGGGTAGCTGCTGAAAATTTCTTGCTGAAATAATATATGTTCTTACGAACTTTTAATTTAAACTGTTTTCTTTATAAAAATACTTTATCTAATTTACGTAACAGATTTAAGAAAACATGTTCTAAATTATTTTCGCTCGTCTACAAGAATGGTATCTGTTTCGGGTATTCACTTTTGGTGATTAATTTGATTTTAGATAATAAGAATTGCAATTTTTTTTTTTGAAAAATAGAGGCATTAAGGTTTTTTTGAACATGTATCAACACAAAATTGTAACACTACAATTAAGGATTAATGTTCAAGAGATGAAATAGAAAATATTATAAAATATGCTAGATTATGAAGGAATCACTGGATTTTAAAATCTACAAAAATTAGATCTGTAATTTTCAATACATTCTAAATATTCTTAAATTTCTGTGTACTTATCAATAATCCACATTACAAAATTTGTACTATTTGCTGAAATATAATGATTTTTTATACGCATTATTATGCCAGTTTACTAATACTAATATTTTAAACAGGGTTTTTTAAAATTTCACAATTTTAGAATTTATGCACACTGTTTCTTAAAAAGTAGGTTTGTTGCATTTCTAAAATTTTAACCACATACTCGCTTCTTTATACTCTACGGGACTAACCCTAAAAGTATAAATATTTTGGGCATTTTTTTTTTATTTGAAGAATAACTATTTTTTACTAATATTTCCATTTTAATCTTCATTTTTTAAATTTATATATATAGTTTGATATATTTTGATATAAATTTAAACGTTCTTAACTATTATGCAATGTATTTGTTGAAAGTGGATAATAATATATATAAATATGCATAAATACAAGTTATAGCAATGCTTTAATTTTTTAAATTAAAATAATATCTGTTAGAATGAATTTTGATTGTATTGAAATTTGAAGCAGGAAAGTTTAGTGGCGCCATCTACTGACGATCGTCTAAAAGATGATCAGTTTCAATTTTCATTTTTTTTTTTAAATTTATATGTATAGTATGATATATTTTGATATAAATTTAAAAGTTCTTAACTATTGTGAAATGTATTTTTTGAAAGTGGATAATTATATATAAATATATGCATAAATACAAGTTATATCATTGCCTTAATATCTTAAATTAAAATAATATCTGTTGGAATGAATTTTGATCGCATTGAAATTTGAAATAAGATATTTTAGTGGCGCCATCTATTGACGATTATCTAAAAGATGATCAGTTTTAATCTTAATTTTTTTTATTTATATATATAGTTTGATATATTTTGATATAAATTTAAATATTGTTGCAGGCCCTCAATAAAAGTATTATCCAATGATGGTAAATCGTATATTCTATAATTATATATTTGATTCTACTGTAACTTTATTTTTAAAGAACAATTTGTATTATACAAACACACGCAAATACCGAAGAGCCATTACATTATGACACCCTCCATTCAAAACAAAGGGCTTGCCCAGGGACAAAACCAGTGCGTGGCTGATGGTGTATATAAAGCGTTTAGTGATATATATATATATATATATATATATATATATATATATATATATATATATATATATACATATATATATATATACATATATATATATACATATATATATATATATATATATACATATATATATATATATATATATATATATATATATATATATATATATATATATATATATATATATATATATATATATATATATATATATATATATATATATATATACATATATATATATATATATATATATATATATATATATATATATATATATATATATATATATATATATATATATATATATATATATATATATATATATATATATATATATATATATATATATATATATATATATATATATATATATATATATATATATATATATATATATATATATATATATATATATATATATATATATATATATATATATATATATATATATATATATATATATATATATATATATATATATATATGGGAGATTTATTCCCAAGGTGGAAAAGATGCAAAGGCTCAACTAAAATGAACTTATTTAATTAAACTATTTACATTTTATTTACAAAATTGATGTCTGGGGAGAATTAAAATAAAACTGGACATTAGTGCTCTTCTGGCACACCATCAGCTTCCGTCTTGGCGGTCAAAAAGCGGTCAGCGAGAAGTGCAGTCTGCTTCACTGTGACGTCACTTTGAGGTCAGCTTGATCATTTGCTCACGTAATAGCCACAAGATGACGTCAAAACAACTTCACAACGAAGGTTCGATACGAACCACAACATCCAGAGTAAGGGCCTTTAATATTATTATTGGATTCCATTTTTAATTAGTAACTGTAATATATAGTAACAGATTTCAGCACTAAAAGCTGGAATATTATGAATACAGGTGAGACACTGCATACAATATTATATATTCATTAGCGGTAAATTAAACTCAATTTGTAACATTATGGGGCTTACTCTAGACGTTGCGAGTTGGTTCGAACGTTCGATTTGACGTCATTTTGATCGTTTGCGAGAAAATATCCTCAAGCTGACGTCAAAGTACGTCACAACGAACGTTCAAAACGAACCGCAACGTCCAGAGTAAGGGCCTGAATTCCATATAGCTGTAATAGATACAGGCCCTTACTCTGGACGTTGCGGTTCGTTCCGAACCTTCGTTGTGACGCCATTCTGTGGACATTATGCGAGCAAACGATCAAGCTGACGTCAAAGTGACGTCACAACGAACGTTCGACCCTACTCGCAACTTCCAGAGTAAACCCCAAAAACTTCAGAAAAAATGATTAAATTTCTACTGTTTCTAAAATTAAATTCCTATTACAAACATGTTTTTCCGTGTGCAAAAATGTTACCTCATATCGATAAATTAACGTAAGATTGTAACTTTCCTAATTAGAATAAAATATATTTGTAGTAGTCAGTTTTGTATTTGGCAACTGCAAAAAATGCAAATTTTTAGCCACTGCGGGGCCGTGCTTGCTTACTTAAAATGAAGCTTTCACCACTGTTGGCACTTTCGAGTTGTAGCAGGAAGGTTGAAGGTAGGAGTAATGCCTTTTTGTTTTGGTTAAACCTATCAAAATCGGTTCAGGTTTTGTGATCCATACTGTTTCATTCATTTTTCTAGAGATATCATTATTAATGAATGAGGGTTGATAGCTTAAGAATGAAACTTAAAATTTAATTGAAAATGTACATTTCTTAAATCTTGGTATAGTATAAATGTTTGAGGTAAATTCAGAGCTTTATAAGTTGTCAGGTTTGACAGTTATAAATGTTGGGTTACGGGTAATTGCGATATATTATCACTGGCAATAATCTTGTACGCAAAGCGATGAAGATTCTCAAAATTTTAACTCTTTAGTTTTCTCGTTTTCGGGTCGGGTAGGGATATTTTTTCGCATGGGGACTAACAATAAATTTCTATCCTTTATTTTCTTTATCTTTCTAATTACTCGAAAACGAGTAGTAAGGATTCAGGTAAATCATAGATTTAAGGTAAGAGATTTTGATGAAATATTCGTCAAACCTGGCATTCTTACAGGAACCCCCCTCCCCTCCAAAAAAAAAAAAAAAAAAAATTGGAACTTCGATACTGAGGGCTAGATATACAGAACGATATTTTGAGTTTTGCTTAGATTATTTAGATTTCTAGCTGTTTAATTACAAAGCTCTTCAAGCTATGATATTCGTAGGTATTTGTTAGTTTAACTCATTCCGTTAATGTTTGCTTTGAACCAGTAACTGTTTTATTCCACGCCCTTGCATCTGCAATATTGATAAAATGAAGTACGAAGCTAAAACTTACTCTATTTACCCCTTTAAAAGTCTAAAAATATTTGATATAGCATGATCAAGTCGACGAAAAACAGTCACTTTGAGGTTTCCGGAAACTTAAGTGCTTTTCTGATTAAAAGAGAAATTTAATTTGGATGACTTACTTTGTTTAAGTTGTGTTTTGATGCTCCAATGTTTTAATACTTCAACTTGTTACCTTCGAACGGTTAGGGTGCTGATCTTCGTAGAGTTCGTGGGTTCGAAACCTACTGTGGCGTGGATGTTAGCCATTTGGAATCGGCTTTAAGCAGTAAGTCCTGGTGTCACTAGCCCTCGTGTTGCAAAATAGACCATTTCGCTCCGAAAAAACAAAACCTGGTTTCATTAGCCTCCGTTTAGCAACTGTAACTCTCAAAACCAATCAGCTAAATTTTTATTCTTTCCTTAACGATCAAAGTTTACTGCAACCAGTGTTAGAATTTCCTCTTCTTTGGCAGTAATTCAGTATTAGACATGAAAGAAGTTATTCATGAATACGTCCAAATATAATCTAGAATACGGAGGAAGATTAAATTTCGTATGCCATCAATATATCATTATGGTAAAGATCTTAGATTGTTGTGTAATAAGTGTACAAAACCTCCAGAAACAGGGAAGTAATTTTACCTCATTTTGAATGTAAATCAACAGTTTATACTACTTCAGGTGTCTTGAAATCGTCATTACAGAAGCACAGCTATATAGGAAACTGGCACGTCGCTTGTACATCGAAATAGGCTTCAAATTTTTCGAACAAATATATATAGGGAGTATTTCATTTCTAATACCATCCCTGCTGCTTTGTCAGACCGTAAACTGAAGAAATTGCCAGTATCCGAAAGCAACCTATATTTATACCACACACAGACTTCCAACAACTTGCAAGCTAGTGGTGGAGTAACTATGGAATACTTTGGATCTGATATGCGTGGGTAAGTGAAATTTATGAAAATGTTTTAATTGTAAATATTGTAACCTATATTTGTACATGCACGCCTCTTCCTACCTATATTGCAACCTATATTTGTACCATACACATCTGCCATGATTTTCAACAACTTACAAATGACTTCCTTCACGAGTAGAAGATAGTCTAAAGAATACTGTAGATCTAGTATGCGAGGGTAACTAAAATTTAATTAAATGTTTTAAAAGAAAAGGTTTCTGTACAGGTCCTTTAACTCAACACTGAAGAGTTTTTAGCTTCGGAATTCGGGAATCTAATTTTAAACAATTAACCCATTGCGTGCGGGTACGTTTCGCAGCGAAATTGCACCAGGAGCGGACGTTTTGTGCGTAAGTTTAGTTATTCAGTTAAATTTCAATAGTTCGAAAATTAATTTTTTAACAAACTCTTCGTATTTTATACTAAAATATATAAACAAATGTATAAACAACCATAAGATTTTTGTAAACAAATGTTTTTTAGTGGATAAATTTATAAAGTATCGTAAATATGAAAACTACAAATAGAAATAGTAGTAGTATAGTTTTAATTTTTTTCCGTTCTGTGGTTCCGCATCGACTGATGAAACACTAAATTTTATTTGTCTAAATGTTACCAGCATCTATGTAGTAGACAAGAACATTCAGCTTCGTTTTCCTGTACATATCGTTATTTTTGTACCCACAAACCATGTTACACTAACCTGTACTGATACGTGATTCGAGTTCAAGTATCAATCTTCCGAAAACGTACGTGTCTCGGATACAGTGTGTTAAAACAGAACCTGTTGAAGTTTCTGACCTTGGAGGTACTAGACTGTAACTGTCGCTAGAGATTTCTTTTGAAGATTATGATTAATTTTGAAATGTTATCATTATTTTCAATGTAAAATTTTTTCTTGATGTTCATTTCTACGAGAACTAGACCTCAAAGTAGCAAACATCGTTTTTAATGCTTTGAAAAGTATTCCGATATTGATATTTATAATTAACCATTTTCATGCATAAATTTAAAGTTTGGACTTTGAAATGAAGGTACTCTGAACGGAGTGAGAAGTAAATTTTAACTATAGGAGAAAATTTTCCCTGAACATAAACCTTGCTCATTATACTACTATTTAAATATAGGCCAGTCTTTGAAATTTCAATACCTCATCACTGAACAGTTAAACCGAACTGCCGAATAGTTAGGACGCTGATATTCGGTACCCGAGTTTGTGGGTTTGAATCCCAATGTGGCATTGGTGGTTGTAGCTGTTCGGAATCGGCTTTAAGCAATCATTGACGGCCTCGCCTACCCCTACTTAAGGACGTCACAGGCAAGTATAATGTATATGAGATTTTGGTGGCAGCTCTTCGACATAAGACAGTGAAGGCTAGGGGAAGAAATTTTCGCATGAACTTTGTTTTCGAGTGAAATTGTGCAACCAAGCATCAAATACGATACTTTGCGTTCGAGCGTGAACCTGTATTAGTGAACATCAACAGTGAGACTTTTGGTGAACCGGCAATATTGAGTCAACAGTGAGACTTTGTGTGAACCTGAAATCTCTCGAGCCAACAGTGAGACCTTGTGTTAAAGTGTAATACGACGATTCGAGACCAATGAAGCAAGCAGCAAAAACTGTGAGTAACCAATTCTGTTTTCTTGTAACGAACCAACAATGTTTAGAGTAAAATTTTACTAGGAATTTTAATAATTATAATTCAGTAAACTGTGTTGCATTGTGTTTTAGATTATACGTAGATAAATTAAACCAACCATAAATTGGTATATATTAATGTTCTATAGAATGATTGAAAATAATTTGAGAAGTAGAAATTATTAAGGTGTACTAAAGGATTGGAATTGAGAGTAAAGTGATTTAAGAACGTTTGGATTAGTAGTACTGTACATAATTTAGAATTTTAACAATGTGTATAAATTCATAATCGTAATTGAATATAATTGGTATTTAACTCTTCATAAATATGATTTTTAAATTGTGTATAAATTAGAATTTTTTAAATTGAATATAATTTGGAATTTAAGTGTGCAATCAATTGAAGATTTTAAATTGTGTAGAACTGTTGTATTTTAAATCGGTTCATAAGATAAGAACGATTGAGTGGAGAACATTAATTTCAATAAGTATATTGTGCATTAACATAATTTTAGACTTAAGAAACTGTTAGCACATTATAAAGGCTATATTGCTAGTATTTTTTTGCATTGTGTGCATGTATACTAGGAAAATTCTCATTGTTTGTTTTGGTTTTCAAGTAATTATTACTGTGTTATGTTGAAATTTTGGAATTTTGGCTAAACGTGTAATATCGAGTGATGTACGTCACAATACTGAGATGGTCATTTAGATGTTTAATTCTAGAATTTTGGCAATCAGAAATAAGATTAACTTATTAATTACATAGTTTTGTTTGTAGCATCTCTTCCAGATTTAAATTTGTTAAGATCCTTTATTTAGTGTTAAGTTTACAATCTTAAAGAACTTTATGTTCCTTTATAAGTTTTATAGGTGGGCGAAAACAAGTATTCATTATAGATATGTAGAATAGAAATTTGGGCAATTTTCAACACAAGCTCAGATTGAGTTCAAATGTTGCAGGAGTTTTATTTACATTTAGTTAAGTTTCCCAGTTTTTAATTCGGGTAAAATCGATAGTGGTCTAGATATTTAGATTTAAAATTTTTATTGGAATTCAAAAGTTACAGCTATCATAATTTTTTATTTATATTTTTAGAATTATATTGGGGCTTACTGTATCTTATTTACCTTTAATTTCCCCACCCAGTTTTACCTCAATTTCTCGCTATTCTCTAAATATTGGTTGTAGTCCTAAAAATTAAGACAAAATATTATTGAAGAGAGTTGATCTTTCATTAGATTTGGAGTCCCAAGCAGCGTGATTGCGTTGTTCAATTTTTATGTCTAGAAAACCCAACATAATCGGAGAGTTGTAGAACACTAATGGTGCACTATCGACTGTTTAAGTTACCCGTCCTCAGATTTACTGACGCAAGTACAACACACAGTTCCTCTTTACGTAAATAATCATTTAACAGTAGGTACACTACAATAGTGCAATATTGAACCGTATATGCTTAAAAGAATAAAAATAGAATTGCTATTGCATTACTTGGTATTTATCGACATAAAATAAAAGCGCTACAGCGTTACTCTGGCCTTTTCGTACTCGTGTAGATAAGGCGCTGTTCGGGATTTTTCGACAGTGTTCGTTTAAAGCCATATGGTACTCAAACGTCTGATACTCTCACTTATGCCATATTTATGGCATTTTAGGTATTACTCTACAGTTCTTCAGGTAGAAAAATTTCCTCCTTGTTTTAAAAATACATTTTGCTAATTAACTGCAAACTAGATCATTATGAAGTAGTACGAAGATAGTTTCTTAAATATTAAAAGTAGTTTTTAAAATTTTGACTAGTAGTTACATTGATTTGTTTAATTCTTTCTCACGGATTTCAATTAGAGTACTGTTTTCAAAACTTCATGAAATCAGCTTGAAAAGTATTATCACATTTCTCCCGAAACTTTAAATCAATTTTTGCAAAGAAAATCCCCATTAAAATTTTTATGGTATAAGGCTAGTGAATAACGAGGCTTGTTAATACTCTAGAATTAATAAATTTTCTGAATTCTTAATATAAGAAAAACTTGAGGAAAATTTAAACTTTAAGTAAGGAGTTGTCAGGTTTGACAGATTTAAATGTTACGTTAGCAGGTAAAGAAATATTCTCTCTGGCAAACTATTCGCATAAAAGTGATACTAAATTCTCAATTTTTAAAACCAAAATCTAATTTTCTCGTTTTCGGTTCGGGAGGGGATCTATTTTAAATGGGGGCTAACTATAAATTTACTATCCTGTTTTTTCTCTAACTTTATGAATAGCCGAAAACGAGTAGCAAGGCTCAGATTTAGGTAAAAGATTTTATTGAAATTTCTGTCAAATCTGGTATATTAATGCAGAAATTGAAGCAGAAAAGGTAATCTGAAACGACAAATATACGGAAAAATGTTTAGAATTCAAATACGTCATCAAATAGTGCACTCGATGAAAACTCTTTAAATGATTCTTCCAATAAACTTGAAATAGTACTTAAATCTGTTAAAATCCTATCTCTACCTGTTCCATCGAAACCGGAAAATTTTCATTTATTTTTCCAGTCACTTGAAAAAGCTTTCGTGACTAAAAGTGTTCCGGAGTATCTTAAAAGTGAAATATTAATTAATATACTTGGAGAAAAGGTTAATAGTGTTATGTATGCAAGTGAAACAGAAATTAAAGATTATAAGTTATTAAAAGATTTAGTTTTAAAAGAGTACCAACCAACAGCAACGGAAATTTTGAGGAATTTTCAATCTGCGCAAAAAATCAAATGAGTCCTACATGCAATTTGCCTCTCGATTAAATGCCTCATTTGAATACTATTGTAAGATTAGGAAGG
>CM063500.1:93264939-93275881 GCA_032207245.1 Pardosa pseudoannulata
CTGAATAATTGATTTTATAAATGTTCTTATGTTATTCCATTAAATTATATTCCCACAAATAAAATGATTTAATTAATACAATACTTTAACTCAGTCATTATATACTATCAATCATAAAAACTTAACTACTAATGTTGAATAAAAAATATTTACTAAGTTATTATAGAGCAGAAACTTTCTACAGTGGACCCAGCTTAATTTGATCGCGGTCAATGTTATCAATCGCTTATTGTCATCGAAATCACTTGGACCCGATTTTCTCTATTCATTCTTGTTAAAATTATCGCTGTGTCATCATTACAACGGTTAATGTTGTTAGTTTCAGAAACTTATTTTAACTGACAAAGGAATATTCACAATATATTCGGAAGGAACCAATTCTTTTCTTTCTATTCGCTGTTTGAATTTCCGAGAATTCTACCCTTCAGCCTTGGGAAATGGACAAAGGAATAGGATATTATACGTTCCTGGAATTGTTCAGAAATACGTACACCCTGCTGGTGGTCAATGGTTGACAGAAAAGGCGAAGGCAACACATTCTTATCGGAACTGAAAAGGATCGTATTTACATTTTATGCCTTCCTCGCTTGCATGTAGATTGTCGAAAATTTGGTCCGGGGTCCGAAATTTTTTGACCGATTTTGAAAAATTCCGCGGGGTCAGAAAATTTTTGTCCAATTTCGGAAAATTTTCCGGGGTCGAAAACATTTTGGTCCAGGGTCCGAAAATTTTTGACAGATTTTAAAAAATTCCGCGGGGTCTGAAAATTTTTGTCCAATTTCGGAAAATTTTCCGGGGTCGAAAAAATTTTCTTCCGGGGTCCGAAAATTTTTGACCGATTTTGAAAAATTCCGCGGGGTCGAAAAATTTTTGTCCAATTTCGGAAATATTTCCGGGGTCGAAAAAATTTTCTTCCAGGGTCCGAAAATTTTTGACCGATTTGGAAAAATTCCTCGGGGTCGGAAAATTTTTGTCCAATTTCGGAAAATTTTCCGAGGTCGAAAAAATATTGGTGGAGGTTAAGAAAATTTTTGACCGATTTTGAAAAATTCCGCGGGGTCGGAAAATTTTTGTCCAAATTCGGAAAATTATCCGGGGTCGAAAAAATTTTCGTCCGGAGTCCGAAAATTTTTCACCAATTTTGAAAAATTCCGCGGGGTCGGAAAATTTTTGTCCAATTTCGGAAAATTTTACGGGGTCGAAAAAATTTTGTTCCGTGGCCCGTAAATTTTTTACCGATTTGGAAAAATTCCGCGGGGTCGGAAAATTTTTGTCCAATTTCGGAAAATTTTCCGGGGTCGAAAAAATTTTGGTCCGTGGTCCGAAAATTTTTGACCGATTTGGAAAAATTCCGCGGGGTCGGAAAATTTTTGTCCAATTTCGGAAAATTTTCCGGGGTCGAAAAAATTTTGGTCCGGGGTCCGAAAATTTTTGACCGATTTTGAAAATTTTCCTTGGTCGAAAAAATTTTCGTCCGATTTCGGAAAATTTTTTGAAATTTTGAAAAATTCCGCGGGGTCGGGAAAATTTTTGTCCAATTTCGGAAAAATTTTCCGGGGTCGAAAAAAAAAATTTTTGACCGATTTTGAAAATTTTCCGGGGTCGAAAAAATTTTGGTCCGACTTTGGAAAATTTTCCGGGGTCCGAAAATTTTTGACCGATTTGAAAATTTTCCGGGGTCGAAAAAATTTTTGACCGATTTTGAAAATTTTCCGGGGTCGAAAAATTTTTTTACCGATTTTGAAAATTTTGCGGGGTCGAAAAAATTTTTGGTCCGATTTCTGAAAATTTTCCTGGGTCCGAAAATTTTTGACCGATTTGAAAATTTTCCGGGGTCGAAAAAATTTTGGTCGATTTCGGAAAATTTTCCGGGGTCCGAAAATTTTTGACCGATTTTGAAAATTTTCCGGGGTCGAAAAAATTTTTGGTCCGATTTTCGGAAAAATTTTCCGGTGTCTGAAAGTTTTTGACCGATTTTGAAAATTTTCCGGGGTCGAAAAAATTTTTGGTCCGATTTCGGAAAATTTTCCGGGGTCCGAAAATTTTTGACCGATTTTGAAAATTTTCCGGGGTCGAAAAAATTTTTGACCGATTTTGAAAATTTTCCGGGGTCGAAAAAATTTTTGACCGATTTTGAAAATTTTCCGGGGTCGAAAAAATTTTGGTCCGACTTCGGAAAATTTTCCGGGGTCCGAAAATTTTTGACCGATTTTGAAAATTTTCCGGGGTCGAAAAAATTTTGGTCCGACTTCGGAAAATTTTCCGGGGTCCGAAAAATTTTGGCCGATTTTGAAAATTTTCCGGGGTCGAAAAAATTTTGACCGATTTTGAAAATTTTCCGGGGTCGAAAAAATTTTGGTCCGATTTCGGAAAATTTTCCGGGGTCGAAAAATTTTTCGACTGATTTTGAAAATTTTCCGGGGTCCGAAAAATTTTGGCCGATTTTGAAAATTTTCCGGGGTCGAAAAAATTTTGGTCCGACTTCGGAAAATTTTCCGGGGTCCGAAAATTTTTGACCGATTTTGAAAATTTTCCGGGGTCGAAAAAATTTTGGTCCGACTTCGGAAAAATTTCCGGGGTCGAAAAAATTTCGGTCCGACTTCCGAAAATTTTCCGGGGTCCGAAAATTTTTGACCGATTTTGAAAATTTTCCGGGGTCGAAAAAATTTCGGTCCGACTTCGGAAAATTTTCCGGGGTCCGAAAATTTTTGACCGATTTTGAAAATTTTCCGGGGTCGAAAAAGGAAAATTTTCCGGGGTCGAAAAATTTTGGTCCGGGGTCCGAAAATTTTTGACCGATTTTGAAAATTTTCCGGGGTCGAAAAAATTTCGGTCCGATTTCGGAAAATTTTCCGGGGTCCGAAAATTTTTGACCGATTTTGAAAATTTTCCGGGGTCCGAAAATTTTTGACCGATTTTGAAAATTTTCCGGGGTCGAAAAAATTTTGGTCCGACTTCGGAAAATTTTTCCGGGGTCCAAAAATTTTTGACCGATTTTGAAATTTTTCCGAAGTCGAAAAAATTTCGGTCCGACTTCGGAAAATTTTCCGGGGTCCGAAAATTTTTGACCGATTTTGAAAATTTTCCGGGGTCGAAAAAATTTCGGTCCGATTTCGGAAAATTTTCCGGGGTCGAAAAAATTTTGGTCCGGGGTCCGAAAATTTTTGACCGATTTTGAAAATTTTCCGGGGTCGAAAAAATTTCGGTCCGATTTCGGAAAATTTTCCGGGTCGAAAAAATTTTGGTCCGGGGTCCGAAAATTTTTGACCGATTTTGAAAATTTTCCGGGGTCGAAAAAATTTCGGTCCGATTTCGGAAAATTTTCCGGGGTCGAAAAAATTTTGGTCCGGGGTCCGAAAATTTTTGACCGATTTTGAAAATTTTCCGGGGTCGAAAAAATTTTGGTCCGGGGTCCGAAAATTTTTGACCGATTTTGAAAATTTTCCGGGGTCGAAAAAATTTTGGTCCGATTTCTGAAAATTTTCCGGGGTCGAAAAAATTTTTGACCGATTTTGAAAATTTTCCGGGGTCGAAAAAATTTTGGTCCGGGGTCCGAAAATTTTTGACCGATTTTGAAAATTTTCCGGGGTCGAAAAAATTTCGGACCGTTTTCGGAAAAATTTCCGTTGTCGAAAAAATTTATGTCCGGGGTCCGAAAATTTTTGACCGATTTTGAAAGTTTTCCGGGGTCGAAAAAAATTTGGTCCGATTTTGGAAAATTTTCCGTGGTCGAAAAAATTTTGGTCCGGGGTCCAAAAATTTTTGACCGATTTTGAAAATTTTCCTTGGTGGAAAAAATTTCGGTCCGATTTCTGAAAATTTTTCGGGGTCGAAAAAATTTCGGTCCGGGGTCCGAAAATTTTTGACCGATTATGAAAATTTTCCGGGGTCGAAAAAATTTTGGTCCGACTTCGGAAAATTTTCCGGGGTCGAAAAAATTTTGGACCGATTTTGAAAATTTTCCGGGGTCGAAAAAATTTTGGTCCGGGGTCCGAAAATTTTTGACCGATTTTGAAAATTTTCCGGGGTCGAAAAAATTTTGGTCCGGGGTCCGAAAATTTTTGACCGATTTTGAAAATTTTCCGGGGTCGAAAAAATTTCGGTCCGATTTCGGAAAATTTTCCGGGGTCGAAAAAATTTTGGTCCGGGGTCCGAAAATTTTTGACCGATTTTGAAAATTTTCCGGGGTCGAAAAATTTTGGTCCGATTTCGGAAAATTTTCCGGGGTCGAAAAAATTTCGGTCCGATTTCGGAAAATTTTCCGGGGTCGAAAAAATTTTGGTCCGGGGTCCGAAAATTTTTGACCGATTTTGAAAATTTTCCGGGGTCGAAAAAATTTCGGTCCGATTTTGAAAATTTTCCGGGGTCGAAAAAATTTTGGTCCGGGGTCCGAAAATTTTTGACCGATTTTGAAAATTTTCCGGGGTCGAAAAAATTTCGGTCCGATTTCGGAAAATTTTCCGGGGTCGAAAAAATTTTGGTCCGGGGTCCGAAAATTTTTGACCGATTTTGAAAATTTTCCGGGGTCGAAAAAATTTTGGTCCGATTTCGGAAAATTTTCCGGGGTCGAAAAAGATTTGACCGATTTTGAAAATTTCACAGGGTCGAAAAAATTTCGGACCGATTTTGTAAATTTTCTGGGGTTGAAAAAATTTTGGTCCGTCCGAAAATTTTTTACCGATTTTGAAAATTTTCCTTGGTCGAAAAAATTTTGGACCGATTTTGAAAATTTTCCGGGGTCGAAAAAATTTTGGTCCGGGGTCCGAAAATTTTTGACCGATTTTGAAAATTTTCCGGGGTCGAAAAAATTTCGGTCCGATTTCGGAAAATTTTCCGGGGTCGAAAAAATTTTGGTCCGGGGTCCGAAAATTTTTGACCGATTTTGAAAATTTTTCGGGATCGAAAAAATTTCGGACCGATTTTGAAAATTTTCCGGGGTCGAAAAAATTTCGGTCCGATTTCGGAAAATTTTCCGGGGTCGAAAAAATTTTGGTCCGACTTCGGAAAATTTTCCGGGGTCCGAAAATTTTTGACCGATTTTGAAAATTTTCCGGGGTCGAAAAAATTTCGGTCCGATTTCGGAAAATTTTCCGGGGTCGAAAAAATTTTTGACCGATTTTGAAAATTTTCCGGGGTCGAAAAAATTTCGGTCCGATTTCGGAAAATTTTCCGGGGTCGAAAAAATTTTTGACCGATTTTGAAAATTTTCCGGGGTCGAAAAAATTTCGGTCCGATTTCGGAAAATTTTCCGGGGTCGAAAAAATTTTGGTCCCGGGTCCGAAAATTTTTTACCGATTTTGAAAATTTTCCGGGGTCGAAAAAATTTCGGTCCGATTTCGGAAAATTTTCCGGGGTCGAAAAAATTTTGGTCCGGGGTCCGAAAATTTTTGACCGATTTTGAAAATTTTCCGGGGTCGAAAAAATTTCGGTCCGATTTCGGAAAATTTTCCGGGGTCGAAAAAATTTTGGTCCGGGGTCCGAAAATTTTTGACCGATTTTGAAAATTTTCCGGGGTCGAAAAAATTTCGGTCCGATTTCGGAAAATTTTCCGGGGTCGAAAAAATTTTGGTCCGGGGTCCGAAAATTTTTGACCGATTTTGAAAATTTTCCGGGGTCGAAAAAATTTTGGTCCGATTTCGGAAAATTTTCCGGGGTCGAAAAAGATTTGACCGATTTTGAAAATTTTCCGGGGTCGAAAAATTTTTGGTATGGGGTCCAAAAATTTTTGACCGATTTTAAAAATTTTCCGGGGTCGAAAAAATTTTGGTCCGGGGTCCGAAAATTTTTGACCGATTTTGAAAATTTTCCGGGGTCGAAAATATTTTGGTCCGACTTCGGAAAATTTACCGTGGTTCAAAAAAATTTTTTCCGATTTTGAAAATTTTCCGGGGTAGAAAAAATTTTGGTCCGACTTCGGAAAATTTTCCGGGGTCGAACATTTTTGACCGATTTTGAAAATTTTCCGGGGTCGAAAAAATTTTGGTCCGATTTCGGAAAATTTTCCGGGGTCCGAAAATTTTTGACCGATTTTGAAAATTTTCCGGGGTCGAAAAAATTTCGGTCCGATTTCGGAAAATTTTCCGGGGTCGAAAAAATTTTGGTCCGGGGTCCGAAAATTTTTGACCGATTTTGAAAATTTTCCGGGGTCGAAAAAATTTCGGTCCGATTTCGGAAAATTTTCCGGGGTCGAAAAAATTTTGGTCCGGGGTCCGAAAATTTTTGTCCGATTTTGAAAATTTTCCGGGGTCGAAAAAATTTCGGTCCGATTTCGGAAAATTTTCCGGGGTCGAAAAAATTTTGGTCCGGGGTCCGAAAATTTTTGACCGATTTTGAAAATTTTCCGGGGTCGAAAAAATTTCGGTCCGATTTCGGAAAATTTTCCGGGGTCGAAAAAATTTTGGTCCGGGGTCCGAAAATTTTTGACCGATTTTGAAAATTTTCCGGGGTCGAAAAAATTTCGGTCCGATTTCGGAAAATTTTCCGGGGTCGAAAAAATTTTGGTCCGGGGTCCGAAAATTTTTGACCGATTTTGAAAATTTTCCGGGGTCGAAAAAATTTCGGTCCGATTTCGGAAAATTTTCCGGGGTCGAAAAAATTTTTGACCGATTTTGAAAATTTTCCGTGGTCGAAAAAATTTTGGTCCGATTTCCGAAAAATTTCCGGGGTCGAAAAATTTCGGTCCGATTTTGAAAATTTTCCGGGGTCGAAAAATTTTTGACCTATTTTGAAAATTATCCGGGGTCGAAAAAATTTTGACCGATTTTGAAAATTTTCCGGGGTCGAAAAAATTTTTGGTACGATTTCGGAAATTTTTCCGGGGTCGAAAAAATTTTGGTCCGATTTGAAAATTTTCCGAAAAAATTTTCGGGGTCGAAAAAATTTCGGTCCGATTTCGGAAAATTTTCCGGGGTCGAAAAAATTTTGGTCCGGGGTCCGAAAATTTTTGACCGATTTTGAAAATTTTTCGGGATCGAAAAAATTTCGGACCGATTTTGAAAATTTTCCGGGGTCGAAAAAATTTCGGTCCGATTTCGGAAAATTTTCCGGGGTCGAAAAAATTTTTGTCCGGGGTCCGAAAATTTTTGACCGATTTTGAAAATTTTCCGGGGTCGAAAAAATTTCGGTCCGATTTCGGAAAATTTTCCGGGGTCGAAAAAATTTTGGTCCGGGGTCCGAAAATTTTTGACCGATTTTGAAAATTTTCCGGGGTCGAAAAAATTTCGGTCCGATTTCGGAAAATTTTCCGGGGTCGAAAAAATTTTGGTCCGGGGTCCGAAAATTTTTGACCGATTTTTAAAATTTTCCGGGGTCGAAAAAATTTCGGTCCAATTTCGGAAAATTTTCCGGGGTCGAAAAAATTTTGGTCCGGGGTCCGAAAATTTTTGACCGATTTTGAAAATTTTCCGGGGTCGAAAAAATTTCGGTCCGATTTCGGAAAATTTTCCGGGGTCGAAAAAATTTTGGTCCGGGGTCTGAAAATTTTTGACCGATTTTGAAAATTTTCCGGGGTCGAAAAAATTTCGGTCCGATTTCGGAAAATTTTCCGGGGTCGAAAAAATTTTGGTCCGGGGTCCGAAAATTTTTGACCGATTTTGAAAATTTTCCGGGGTCGAAAAAATTTCGGTCCGATTTCGGAAAATTTTCCGGGGTCGAAAAAATTTTGGTCCGGGGTCCGAAAATTTTTGACCGATTTTGAAAATTTTTCGGGATCGAAAAAATTTCGGACCGATTTTGAAAATTTTCCGGGGTCGAAAAAATTTTGGTCCGATTTCGGAAAATTTTCCGGGGTCGAAAAAATTTTGGTCCGGGGTCCGAAAATTTTTGACCGATTTTGAAAATTTTCCGGGGTCGAAAAAATTTGGTCCGATTTCGGAAAATTTTCCGGGGTCGAAAAAATTTCGGACCGATTTTGAAAATTTTCCGGGGTCGAAAAAATTTTGGTCCGACTTCGGAAAAATTTCCGGGGTCGAAAAAATTTTGGTCCGACTTCGGAAACTTTTCCGGGGTCGAAAAAATTTTAGTCCGGGATCCGAAAATTTTTGAACGATTTTGAAAATTTTCCGGGGTCGAAAAAATTTTGGTCCGGGGTCCGAAAATTTTTGACCGATTTTGAAAATTTTCCGGGGTCGAAAAAATTTTTGGTACGATTTCGGAAATTTTTCCGGGGTCGAAAAAATTTGTTACCGATTTTGAAAATTTTCCGGGGTCGAAAAAATTTTTGGTACGATTTCGGAAATTTTTCCGGGGTCGAAAAAATTTCATACCGATTTTGAAAATTTTCCGGGGTCGAAAAAATTTTTGGTCCGATTTTGAAAATTTTCCGGGGTCGAAAAAATTTCGGTCCGATTTCGGAAAATTTTCCGGGGTCGAAAAAATTTTGGTCCGGGGTCCGAAAATTTTTGACCGATTTTGAAAATTTTCCGGGGTCGAAAAAATTTTGGTCCGATTTCGGAAAATTTTCCGGGGTCGAAAAAATTTTTGACCGATTTTGAAAATTTTCCGGGGTCGAAAAAATTTTGGCCCGATTTCGGAAAATTTTCCGGGGTCGAAAAAATTTCGGTCCGATTTTGAAAATTTTCCGGGGTCGAAAAAATTTCGGTCCGATTTCGGAAAATTTTCCGGGGTCGAAAAAATTTTGGTCCGACTTCTGAAAATTTTCCGGGGTCCGAAAATTTTTTGGTCCGATTTTCGGAAAATTTTTCCGGGGTCGAAAAAATTTCGGTCCGATTTCGGATTTTCGGAAAATTTTCCGTTGTCGAAAAAATTTATGTCCGGGGTCCGAAAATTTTTGACCGATTTTGAAAGTTTTCCGGGGTCGAAAAAATTTTGGTCCGACGAAAATTTCCGGGTCGAAAATATTTTGTCCGGGGTCCGAAAAATTTTGTTCGATTTTGAAAATAAATTTCCGGGGTGGTCGGGTCCGAAAAATTTTCCGAAAATTGTCGACCGATTTTGAAAATTTTCCGGGTCGAAAAAATTTTGGTCCGACTTCGGAAAATTTTTCCGGGGTCCGAAAATTTTTGACCGATTTTGAAAATTTTCCGGGGTCGAAAAAATTTTGGTCCGACTTCGGAAAATTTACCGGGTTCCGAAAATTTTTGACCGATTTTGAAAATTTTCCGGGGTCGAAAAAATTTTGGTCCGATTTTGAAAATTTTCCGGGGTCGAAAAAATTTTTCTCTGATTTTGAAAATTTTCCGGGGTCGAAAAAATTTTGGTCCGAGGACCGAAAATTTTTGACCGATTTTGTAAATTTTCCGGGGTCGAAAAAATTTTCGTCCGGGGTCCTAGAATTTTTACCGATTTTGAAAATTTTCCGGGGTCGAAAAAATTTCGGTCCGATTTCGGAAAATTTTCCGGGGTCGAAAAAATTTCGGTCCGATTTCTTAAAATTTTCCGGGGTCGAAAAAATTTTGGTCCGGGGTCCGAAAATTTTGAATTTTTGAAAATTTTCCGGGGTCGAAAAAAATTTCGACCGATTTTGAAAATTTTCCGGGGTCGAAAAAATTTCGGTCCGATTTCGAAAAATTTTCCGGGGTCGAAAAAATTTTGGTCCGGGGTCCGAAAATTTTTGACCGATTTTGAAAATTTTCCGGGGTCGAAAAAATTTTGGTCCGAATTCGGAAAATTGTTCCGGGGTCCGAAAATTTTTGACCGATTTTGAAAATTTTCCGGGGTCGAAAAAATTTTGGTCCGACTTCTTAGAATTTTCCGGGGTCCGAAAATTTTTGACCGATTTTGAAAATTTTCCGGGGTCGAAAAAATTTCGGGCCGACTTCGGAAAATTTTCCGGGGTCGAAAAAATTTCGGTCCGATTCGGAAAATTTTCCGGGGTCCGAAAATTTTTGACCGATTTTGAAAATTTTCCGGGGTCGAAAAAATTTCGGTCCGATTTCGGAAAATTTTCCGGGGTCGAAAAAATTTCGGTCCGATTTCTTAAAATTTTCCGGGGTCGAAAAATTTTCGACCGATTTTGAAAATTATCCGGGGTCGAAAAAATTTCGGTTCGATTTCGGAAAATTTTCCGGGGTCGAAAAAATTTTGGTCCGGGATCCGAAAATTTTTGACCGATTTTGAAAATTTTCCGGGGTCGAAAAAATTTCGGTCCGGGGTCGAAAAAATTTTGGTCCGGGATCCGAAAATTTTTGACCGATTTTGAAAATTTTCCGGGGTCGAAAAAATTTTGGCCGTTTTGAAAATTTCGAGTCGAAAAAATTCTACCAATTCGGAAAATTTTCCGGGGTCGAAAAATTTCGGTCCGAAGCGTAAATTTTCCGGGGTCGAAAATTCGGCGGAGCGTAAATTTTTCCGGGGTCGAAAAATGCTCCGATTTTTTACGGTCGAAAAAATGCATACCGATTTGAAAATTTCGCGGGGCGAAAAAATTTCGGCCGATTTTGAAAATTTTCCGGGGTCGAAAAAATTTCGGACCGATTTTGAAAATTTTCCGGGGTCGAAATAGCGGTCCGATTTTGAAAATTTTCCGGGGTCGAAAAAATTTTGGTCCGGGGTCCGAAAATTTTTGACCGATTTTGAAAATTTTCCGGGGTCGTAAAAATTTCGGTCCGATTTCGGAAAATTTTCCGGGGTCGAAAAAATTTTGGTCCGGGGTCCGAAACTTTTTGACCGATTTTGAAAATTTTCCGGGCGAAAAAATTTGGACCGATTTGATTTCCGGGGTCGAAAAATTTCGCATTCGAAAATTTCCGGGGAAAAAATTTTGGTCCGGGGGTCCGAAAATTGAATTTTGAAATTTTCCGGGGTCGAAAAATTTTCGAACGATTTTGAAAATTTTCCGGGGTCGAAAAAATTTTGGTCCGATTTCGGAATATTTTCCGGGGTCGAAAAAATTTTGGTCCGGGGTCCGAAAATTTTTGACCGATTTTGAAAATTTTCCGGGATCGAAAAAATTTCAGTCCGATTTCGGAAAATTTTCCGGGGT
>CM063500.1:93280981-93290981 GCA_032207245.1 Pardosa pseudoannulata
ATATAAATCATGTTAAAGAAAGCCATTAACGGTTGTAATTAGAAGAATTATCTTTTTTATTAAATGTGTAGCGAGGTGAATCATCTACGAGCTGGAATTTCTCCAGCTAATCTGAAGAAGGCGCAACTGACGTCATATCACGAGCTTCTCTCCACTTTCCAGCCGGAGATGAGCAACCGCCAGGTATTTACTTTTTCCTCCCGCTTGGACTTCCCTCGTTCGTTATCCCCAGCGACACGGTCAATTCCTTATTAATAAATTATAATTGTTATTGTTACAAGTCATCTATTTTATTTCACCTAACCTTCTGATACCCGATGGATATTCATCTTAGAAAACAGAGGGTGCTCTATCTACACAGAAACCCCCATTCTCAATAAATGTAATAATTATACCTCGTATTAAAAATTTTCTACCAGTAACAATAAGTTACATTCGGTGATTCAACGTTTTTTACCCCTTCTCGTAAGCCTTCGTCAAAGACATACAGAACATGATTGGTTTGAACTAGGAAGAAACTTCGTACTTCTCCCAACCAATAGAAGGGCTTGTTGGTTTGGCGGGATTCTGACCCCTCGGTTCTTGAGCTGACCCCTGTTTTTTCCGCTGGGCAATCTGATTTTTTTAGAGGACAGGGTTGCTATCAGAGGAAAAAAGAAGGTAAAAATGCTGTTGCTGAAGGTATAGACATTTTAGAGCGACACGATACAAAGGAAAAGCGACGCCATTTTTTTGCGGGACTGAAGCCGAGTCCAGAGCAGTCTTCCACATCTACAAGTGATAAGTTGTATTCCTGATGTATTCCTTAGGCATTTTATTGTATAAAATCATTCGATCAAGACATATTTGTCAAGATGTGTTTATTAATGAGTATTAATTTCTTCTTTCTCAAACACTAAGCAAACGTAACATTATTATCACACTACCTAGTTTTGAATTTCTTCAATTTGAAAATATATTTATTCTGCTAATAAGAAAATTAAAAAGGAAAATAGATTTAGTTTAAAGTTACTGAATGGATTCATTTTATAATATCATTCCAACATTTCTCTTTTCATAACAACTTAATGTAAATACATAATAATATTGTAAATATTTAATATTGTAAATATAAAATTAAGGTAAATATAAGTAATTAAGGTACTTATTCTAAGTATAAAACTTAGATAAATATAAGTAATTAAGGTATTTATTGTAAATCTAAAATTAAGGTAAATATAGGAAATTAAGGTACTTATTGTAAATATAAAATGAAAGTAAATATAGGCAATTAAGTTACTGTAAATAAATAATTAAGGTAAATATAGGTAATTAAGTTACTTATTGTAAATATAAAATTAAGATAACTATAGGTAATTAAGATACTTATTGTAAATATAAAATTAAGGTAAATATAGGTAATTAAGGTACTTATTGTAAATATAAAATTAAGGTAAATATAGGTAATTAAGGTACTTATTGTAAATATATAATATTGTAAATATAAAATTAAGTGTGCAGTTAAATAAAAGTTATGGAAACAATTTTGAAAATCTAACCTTTTAAAAAACATAAATTTTCCAATTTTTAAATTCATTGATTCCTTATGAAAAATAATAATACATGGAATTACATTAAGTTTTCGAATATTATGAAAATATCATATTAAAAATATAAGACAACACAAAGATTTGTTAATAATCTAATATTATGAGAGCATAAAGGTATAATATAATTGCGTTTCGATTTGGCATAAAAATCGTATTACAGCAAGCTATTAACATCTGTAATTACCCGAATTATCTTGTTTATTAAATGTAATAATTTTTAGCTCTTTGAACTCAATAGTAATTCTAAGAAAATTAAGTGTTTTAGAAATTACTCTCTGAACTATCTTGGAGAAGAAATATGTCCGTTAATTTAATGTCTTAATGTGCTCTTCGCCCTAAATAATTTTGATAATTTATCGATATCGATATGTAACCTGATCCTGTGTTCATCAATAGTGAGAGATCATTCGAATTTCTTTCTCAGTTTGTTTCAATAACGACTCCCGTAATTAGAGGAAAATACTTCATTAATTTTAGGTATAGGGTTTATTTTGAGGTGTACAGCGCTCTATTGAACTGTTTATGTTTTCAAATCGGAAACAACTGCAGCTAGCTCGAAACCATTTAATTTACTGCAGTTTAAGCTTAAATAAATTTAAAAAGTTTTGTTTAATTTGACCAAATAAATTTACATAAAATATATCTTCGATAATTTATTCGTTCTAAGTAAATTATTTTGAAAATGATAATTTATAGAATGCAAATAAACAATAAAAACATTAAAAATATTAAACTTATTCAGTTTTCTAACATTGAAATTGGTACTGCAGGAAAATAAGTTTTAAATAATGTTTACTTCATATATAATCAATTGATTGATAATAATGCTATAGATTTCTTTATTTAGTAGCAAATTTATGTAAATATTATTAACAGTTCTTGTAGTTAATTTAATAATTCTCAATCTAACTTATATTTTTATTTCATATTATTTACTTTACAAATAATTATTTACAAAGCGGTTTTGTAACTTACTAAATAAGAAGTATAACACTTTGTGTATACATAAATTGAAGTTTACATTTTAAATAAGATAATTGTGTTTATAAAAGTTAAATTTTATTTAATCTATTTGATTAAGTCTAAAATGATCGTTGCTGATTAGATTTAATCATTTCTCCTTAAGTAAGGAGAAACGTTTAAACCTAAAATTAATAATCTAAATAGTTAATAATCTAACTAATAATTAAATCTAAAATTAATAATCTAAAATTAATTTTTTTATCTTTATGTAAAAGGGAAAAAAACTGAAAATTGAGAACATTAAACAGTTTAAAATTTATATCGAGATTTAATAATCGAAGTTTAATCGAAATTTGAAAGTGATACACAGATTATTATGCCTAATGTTCCTTTTTCGAAAGCGTTAAAAAAGTTTTCAGGACTTTTATTTTTTCTGGGTGTAGTTCATATTTTTATTTTTGAAAGTATATGGTAATTAGATAAACAGGATAAATATTAATTCCCCTTTATTACTTATAATTTTGTTATTTAATATACCTTCATGGAGGATACATCAACTGAAATGTAAACAAAAAGCTGTTATCTACATTTGAATATATTACTATTTGTATAAAGATATGTAAAAATATCAGAAAAATAATTAAAGCTTAAAAAAGCTTGTAAAATTAAATAAAAAGTTTTAAAAATTGAACTGAAATATTTATTTTTATAAAAGATTTAAATACGATAAATTTAGCTATAATGTATAAATGAGGAAGTACTGCTAATTGACAAAAATTTTCATGATGTCCACCGTTCACTTATATAAACGGGGGAAGAGTTCCAAAAAGTTTTACTTTTTACTAAAAAAAATCATGATAGAAACTTGATTTTCATTTTTCGTAGACCTTTTTTTATCATTTATCAGAATTCAGTACCGTGTTTACACAGGATAGCAAATCAATCTGCAACTGTAATTTTTTTCTCTTACATAAATTAAATTACAAATTATTTACTTCAATTTACAACTAAACAGTAAAAAGGTTGTTTGAATTCCTCTCAAGAGTTCTTATTAAAATATATTCAAGATTAAAAAATTTCAAGAGTTTATAATGAAATTTAACAGAGGAGATTATCTTCATAAAACAATTTCAATCCTTTGTTACTCTTTTTAGATTTACTCTTTTTATTAGATTAAACTTTTTAGATTTTATTCATTTAAGCAATTTTACAAAAAATAAATTATACCAAAATTTATTATCTGTTATAAGCTTAAAAAATAAAAGTGTAGTAGATATATTTTATAAGCAAAATAATACATCACGTTTTTCAAATTTCTATTTTCATATGAATGTATTGTACTCACATTTTTATAAAAATATTTGCATATATACAAGTAAATTTTAATATATACAATCTTAAAAGATTACTCTATTACCTACATCTAAAATATTTAGTTATATTTGTAGCACATATTTTTTAGATATTGTATTAAAAAATGAAAAATTTGCAATTAATTTTAAAAATAAAAAAAATGTTTAAAAATTAGGAATATGTAATTAATCTTAAAAATAAAAAAATGCTTAAAAATTAGCAAAAACATTTACTTAGGAATTTGCTGTAATTTACATTATTATTACATTACATTTTGTTTACGCAACGTTACGCATGTAAAAGAACATATACAAGTTAATTTTAAAATACATCATCTTAAAAGATTATTCTATTATCTACATCTAAAATATTTAGTTAAATTTATATAGCATATATTTTAGATATTTATTGTATTGAAAAATGAAAGATTTGTAATTAAACTTAAAAACAAAAAAAAAAAAGTCTAAAAATTAGTAATTTGAAATTAATCTTAAAAATAAAAAATGTTTAAAAATTAGTAAACACATTTACTTAAGAATTTTCTGTAATTTACACTATTAATATATTACATTTTGTTTACACAACGCTACGTATATAAAAAAAACTAATGTTAAAAATAAATGTGATCCAGATATCTAGACTATTACTTATCAATAGCTAAACCTTTATGACAACCCTACTTATTTATTGGAACTAAAATTTGTTTTCGGTTCAACATATTTGTGTATTTGAAGAATGTAATTAACAGCTCTCAGCGACATTTCAATTACCAAATTACCACTTCTCACGTTTCAAATGAATTCGAAATGACAGATTGGCATATCTGAATCCTTCTATTATTAAAGTATCATCCAACATACGCGTATACTTGTTAATATTTGTGAGACTTCTCTAGAAACTTAATTCTTTATTCATGTCACGATAAAATTAGGGAGCTCTACGACAAAGTTACCGTCTTCAAATTCACTATCGTGCTGAACAACGTGTATCGAGCTAAATGTTTTGGTCATTATTAATTTGTTACAGGTAAGAATTCAAAAACAAAATTTAATTCCAACAAACGTTATCTATATCTATATATCTACACCTCATTCTTATATATATATATATATATATATATATATATATATATATATATATATATATATATATATATATATATATATATATATATATATATATATACACATATATGTATATGTATGTATACGTATATTGGAACATTTAGATATATATATATAGATGTATATATATAAATATATATATATATGTGTGTGTAAGGACAAAATAAACTATAATTGTAAACATATATATATAAATATTGTATAAAAACTCGTATATATATATATATATATAGCATCCTCTAATTCATTAAAGTACTGAAAATTCAAGAATAGTGAAAAAAATTTACACTCATAAACAATCGTATATATATATATATATATATATATATATATTATATATATATATAATATATATATATATATATATATATAATATATATATATATATATATATATATATATATATATATATATATGTATATATATATATATATATGTATATATATATATATATATATATATATATATATATATATATATATATATATATATATATATATATATATATATATATATATATGTATGTATATATATGTATATATATGTATGTATATATATATATATATGTATATATATGTATGTATATATATATGTATATATATATATAATTATGTATATATATGTATGTATATATATGTATATATATGTATATATATATATATATATATATATATATATATATATATGTGAATATATATATATATATATATATATATGTGTATAATATAATATATGTATATTTTTTCTTTTAATTACATGCTGAAATAATTACGTACTAAAATTATTCAATTCATTAAAATTGCATTAAAGAAAAAAAGTATAATGAAATGTACCTATCCATTTTTTAAATGGAAGTTTATTTGGCTTCTCAACGTCTTCGTTACTATCACTATAAATGAGTGTACCCATATTCCAGAAAAGTTTTTACTTCTTATTTGAGACTTAACAGAAGTTGAATTTTTTTTATAAAATGTATTATGAGATTTGAATTTAAATATAATTTTAAAATCTGCAATTTTTTGTTAGCAGAGTACGAGGATAAACTAACAAATATTAGCAAATTCAGCAGTTTTATACATCATTATTGTATGAAATTGAAATACCCCACAACAATGCTTTGAGAAGACTATGTACTTTTAATAGTTAGTGTGTTCTAACAGAAAGCTGGCATAAAATGGTTAATTCATAATAAACTTTTGTTTCTGTTAATATTTTCTCTTAACTAAATTGTATACTTTATAGATTATAACATTTTAACAAAACTACATAAGCGTATTTCATGCTTCTTGTAGTTTTCCATCACCATCACTGCTTTACATAAATAATTTGATGTGAAAATGATAAAAAAGTATCTCATTTTCGTCTGGACGTAATAAATTCTGTGCTTGATTTTGAGTGAATGAAGAATTTTTTTAACGGAAAACGATAAATGAAAACTAATGATAGTTAAGCATTTTATCCAGCTTCTCACAGAACGACATTTGGATTTTTGATTAAAAAATTCTGAAATTATTTCCTCTACGGAAATTTCCAGTTTCAGAAAATAATTAATTTTTACCTCTATGCGAGAACTGTGGATATGACCTTTTGCATCTGAAGGACAAACTCTTTTTAAAAGTTTCTTTATGGAGGAATTACTATTAAAAGGAAAATAATGGGTCCAGAGAAGTATTGGCAAATCCGTTATTTATTTTTAGGTTTAATAATTTTAACACAAACATTTAATCTTTCTTATCAATTTTCGTGAGTTTTATAATTATTGGAAAGTTTTGAAACTAATATAAAATGGTTTCAAAATGGAGAAGCGAAATATTTAGTAAATATATTAAACATGTTTTGTTTTCTGTAATTTTTCCTAGGTCTTATTTAAGTAACTTTTTGAATATCATTAGAATAGGTAAACTGATAAGAGTCTGGTTAAAATCTCCCTTTAAACTTCACACACCACACTAGCAATTTTACACGACTTCTTGCGAGTTGTATTTTGAGCAAGACCTTTAATTTGATCATTTTGTATGATAAATGTGAGAAAAGAATTAATAATAGTCATAAGTTTGTTAACAAATAAATGATTACTTACTGTTGCAAACTGCAAGTGTTCCATTTAAAAGAAAGTAAATTATAATTTTTAGATGTTTATACTAGTCAGGTAGAAAGGCAATAACTTATTTCTTTACGGAAAATTTAAAATGTATAATTTAAGATTTAATTTTAAATTAATAGGTAGTTTAGTATTAATTAAAGGGACGCATAGACAAGTAAAAAAGGAAAATACACTCTTCTTAGTTTTAAAAAATAATTTTTAAAGTTTATTTTACGTACTTCTGCAAAGAAATGTACTTCTATGGTACAAGAAAAAAATGACTAGTTACAAAAACTAATTTTTTAATTTTTTGTGTATTTAAAAAAAAAGATATAATGGAACAGTAGTACCCTTCTTAGAATCAGTTAATCAACTCCTTTTACATAACATTCACCATAGATATCCCAACAAAAGACTAACTACAGATTGAGCTACTGAGTAGGAAAATCAAAGCATTGCTCTCGAAGCAACATCTAACTTCTAACAGGAATCTGTGTCTTTGGGAAGAAAATTACTATACAGCCTTCTTAGAATCAGTTAATCAGACTCGTTTTACATAAACATTCACCATAGATATCCCCAACAAAGAGCTAACTACAGATTGAGCTACTGAGTAGGAAAATATTCAAAGCATTGCTCTCGAAGCAACATCTAACTACTAACAGGAATCTGTGTCTTTGGGAAGAAAATTACTATACAGCCTTCTTAGAATCAGTTAATCAGACTCACTTTACATAAACATTCACCATAGATCTCCTACCAAAAAGCTAACTAAAGCTTGAGCTGCTGAGTATGAAAACATTCACAGCATTGCTCCCGAAACAAAATCTAATTGGAGCTTGCTTCTTAGTGAAGAAAATTACCGTACAGTCTTTTTACAACCAGCTAATAAGACCCGTTTTAGATAAACACTTACCATTAATTTTCAACCAATGAGCTAACACTAAACTTTACACAGTATTTCTCCCCCCTAAGTAGAATGTAATTGGAGACTGTCTTTGAGAAGAAGAACATTCATTTTTAAACTTCCTTACAATCAGATAATAAGACTCTTTATAGTAAGCATTCGCCCATAGATCTTAAGAACTAATTGATACGTAATGCTCAGACTTCAAATAGAAATTTACATACAAGAGTGTTTCTGGCCAAAAAGCTAAATAAGATCTACAAAATAATACTACGAGTGAAAGCTGAACATCAAACACTCTACTTACTTCTTAAATAAGAATTCATGTACCGCTCTTAAAATAAGTACAGTCAGTACCGGCTATATAGTCACCGCTTATATGGTCAGTTTTTTAAAGTCCCGTCTAACTTAATAGGGGACATGTGTTAAAACGCACCGCTTATACAGTCATTTTCTTTTTCTCGTTATCGGTTATATGGTCAGTTTCATGTTTTCAACGAGTTTCCGTTTTTTCTTTTCTTTTCTTTTCTTAAAGAAGTTAGTGCGAAATCAGAGATGACCTGAATTCAAGCCTGTATTTCCCTCCCTTTTCCCCTTTCTTGTTAGTGTAGACTCTTCGTTGGAGTTTCTCACATCTCTCAGTTCTCTTGCCAAGAGGTGGACATCTGTCTGTTTATTGGTTAAAGTAATCTCTCCCTGCTTAACCCTCCGAGTGGAGGAAAAAAAGTCTCCAAAAAGTACGCTTAAGGTTTACTGTGTCAGTGGCCAAAGCGTTCTATGATTTTTCACTTCACCTTTTGTCGATTAGATTGGAATACGGAAAATCACCCTCGTTATTGTTCCTTTACATCCGGTTATAAATAGATATATAAATTGACATTATAGATTTTTAATACATATAAAGCTTGTCAAGTCTCGAATATCATTCCATAAGAAATAATGGTTCGAAAAGTACGAAAAAAAATATTTTTTATGAGAATTATTTATATTTTTTTACGAAATTCATCCAAGATATTTAAGTGGTGCAATGAGAGATACATCTGTTACAGCAAACGAAATACTTCGAAATAAGGATTGACAAAGCCATGAGAAGCTATCAGCGTCTTTGTGCTTAGGGAGTAGGGGTGCATCTCTCAATAAATGTCAGTCAAAGAGGGGTGCAGTTCCTAAACAATCGACCTGACCCTCCTATCTCAAAACTCCATGGGGGAAAGCTCTGGCAGAAATGTACAATACATCATCCTTTTTCGGAATGTTTTTTGCAGGTCGAAAAACTGTACGTAACAACCTACGGAATTGTACGTGCAAACCGCTTAGAGGGTTAAGTTGAAATTGAGACGAAACATGTAAAGGAAAATTTTGTTGCAATCTGATCATACGTCACGAATAAGAAAGTTCATTTTCTAATGATGGCTTCGAAAAGAAAGAATTTATCATTTGCTGCCAAAAATGAATTGATTAAAAAATTTAAAAAATCTAATCTTTGAAAGGCTGTTTCCGCCAAAGCATATTCAATTACCCGGACGACATTAAACAGCATTTTAGCTGCCAAACTTTGCTCCTCAAGTGTTGAAATCGGTGATCAAGAAAAAAAAGTCAGAGCTTGTCACCTTATGGGAATGTGGATAAGGCTCTTCTGTTATGGATTAAAAATGCACGGTGTATGCACAATAGGGTTGTTTGTTCCACATATATGGTCAGACCGCTTATATGGTCCGTTCCATTTTTCTGAACCACTGAGCTGACTATATAACCGATCGCACTGGACATCGCACTGTAGCTTCATTTACTGACTCTCCTGGGCCTAGCCCTCTGAGCCAGCATACTTGATCACATGGTCATGAGACATAACAATTATTGCACACGAAATTAAGGACTGGAATACTAACTGAATATTAAAAGGTAGAACAATAAAAAGGTTCACGAGTTCGGTGAAGGATACACAAGTAGAAAAAGTTAAGTTCTATAAACGAAAATTGAG
>CM063500.1:93295981-93298481 GCA_032207245.1 Pardosa pseudoannulata
CTTTCAAACACATGTTTTCTCCAGGAAATTTTAAAAAGTAGGGCATAGAGAATTGATGTGTTCTTGGAACGATTTTTACTCTCTAGAGAAAATCGATAGCAGACTTTAACACAATCCACATTTTAAGAATAATTTCTCCTATTTATAATTGTTCAATAAATAATCATTGATTTACATATAAGTTTAAGTATTGTACAGGTCGTCAAACAAAATCAAGAAGAATAATTATATCATGGATTAAGTTTCTCTTTGGAGTACTATGTTTAAATAGGATAGTAAATGAATCTGTTATCTCGAAATTTACTGTTACTGAAATATTATTGCATGTTAAGCATTAAGTTACTGTGTAATCACACGTAGAGTATATAACGAATATTAACACTGATGAACTCAAAAAATTTTAAAGGAACAAAGTTGAAATCTTGTATTTATTAAAATACATTTTGCTAGAATTGTCAAAGTGTATATAAAGAGGGAAAGCATGGATTTTCAAAGTTCCCTTCTACAGTCGAACTTCGATGACTCTACTTCCTATAAATCGAATAATCCACTAACTCGAACTTCAATCAAGTCCCGAATCATTTCTATACTTTTCTTTAAAACACTGTCTCGATAACTCGAAGTAAACATCTTCTAAGTCAAAGTTTTTGTGATAGATTTCCCTGGTAAAAAACACAATTCTGTTCAAAACTTCGAAAGCCAGTCCACTGGTGACCTTCCAGAACCTTCTTTATCGAAGGTCCCGAGAAAAGCACAGGACGTTATTCACACCTTACAACAATACGTGGAGACCATCGAAGGTACATACAATACCCTATTTAACTGTATTAAAAAATTAGGTGACTTTATGAATGCTAACAGCCTTAAAAATAACTGCTTTTTTCAAATGAGATTTACATGGTATGTAAACTAAGTAATATATAATGAGGCCAAATTTCTTGAGTTTTAGTAAACTTTTGAACCCATTCTTCTCTTGTTGTTAATATATGCTATTTTAAAATTGAAATGCGTACAACTATACTACTATGGCACGTGTCAAACCATTTAAACCTTGTCAACCTGTCTTAAGTGCCAGTTGAGACGAATGGTACTTAACTTCGATAACTCTAACTTGGAATAGGTCGAATATTTTTGAGGGTCCCCTGGGATTTCGAGTTATAGAAGTTCTACTGAATTTGGAAATGAAACTCTTAAAATAGTCTTTATGAATTCAGAAATGTCAAAACGGTCATTTCTGATGAAATCTGAATATTTTCACGATTAAAAATTCTTTCACCTTGTACAAGGACGTGAAAGGATATTAAGTTAGGAAAAATTTAATTTAACTAATTCATTTAACATTACTACATTTAGGGATCAAAAAGTGAGATATCTATCCAGTGACTAGAGTGTAAAAATAAATAAAGAATCCTTTTACTCAAAAAATGTCTCTTTTACTATTCAAAAAACTCCCGTGTCAGTGAACGAAAGTTTCTATTTATACACGAGATGTTTTAGAAATTTCAAGCTATTCTGTCAAACTTTCAATGTGAAGCCAGAGGCACATATTTTTCTAACGGCGTACTGCTATTTCTACGCTCAAGAATTGAAAGGCTTCAATATTTTAAAATAGTTTCTAAGAATAGATACTCGTGACATTTTTAAATTAGAATAGACTCTAAAAGTATGTTTTCTTAAGATTTTTGATACATTTAATTCATATATTTTAAGAATTTATTAAAGACTTCTTAAGTTCCTATATTAAATAGATTTTTCGATTATTTTTACCTTAAAATTAAAATTCCAAATTGAGGATTATAATTATTTCAAAATTAAAATTATCTTTACATATAACATAACCACATAAAATTTCAAAAAAAAAATAAAATCTATAAAAGAATTAAAAGTCTAAAAAAAATATATAAATTCAATCCAATTCATTTCTTTAAAATATAACCTAAAGGAATAAAATAATTACATAATACAATATCATTCAATAGCATAACTATAACAAAAACCCATTACTCAACAATAACCATTTATAAACACCCATGACTCCCATAAAAACTTTAAATAAAAATATGAATTATATTAAACTTTAAGTAAAATTAAAAATTATAATAATTGTTAAATACAAATTAATGATAAAAGCATTGACTATTTAAGGCATTAGTTAAATATTGTGTGTAATATATAATATAATGGAACAATTCTGTATCAGTATTTTTTATTATGGTTTTAAGGTATGCAGATATTTTTTTAACATTCATGATTATATGGTTTTATATATATAAATAGTATAGTACTTATATCTTATTAATATATAGATAATAATATAGTATATTTATATTTATATATAAATATATATATAATAAAAAAAAATATAAAAAAAAAAATAAAAATAAAAATATTATATATATTATATATTATTATATATATATTTTATATAAATATAAATATATATATATATAAAAGTTTTTGAGACCCACTCTCTCGTAAGCTTTTAGGATAAGAAGCATCA
>CM063500.1:93300981-93325981 GCA_032207245.1 Pardosa pseudoannulata
ACGTTTGATGTTTGTCTTTTCTTTTTATAATTCTATTTACTATTATATTTACAAAATGTAATATAGATATAAAAATGTAATAACTATGATGAAAATAAAATAATTTGTATCTTTAAGATATAAATAAATGTCAAAATAAAATCTTTCATTAACGGATTTGTTTAATGACCATCAATTTAATATAATGGATCATATATCTTTAAAAATTACATTACATATTTTACTGGCCACAAATTGTTCACACATAAATAAGACAATTTCTTCTTACTATTATCTTTATTCACTGTCAAATTTCTCTGTCGAAATGATACTGAAATGATACTTATAGTGTTTTTGTCAAAAAAATTTCTTGGGCAGAGAAAAAACTCCACCCAAAACATTCGCGTGTGCACAGTGCACGCGGTATAGTCCTCCGGCCCGGGAGAGATTTTGAAAATTTCATTTTGGCCCGAGCTTAAAAGTATTTTCAAACCTCTGGATTACATTTATGCTGATTGACGGATAATTCGGGTTAAAAGTATTTCGTATTACTCGTTATGTCATAGTAGAACAAATAGTGTTGAAATAAAATAAAAACGGACGCTCTGGTCAGGAGGAATGTTCCATCCTTTGTATTAATCATAATATCAATTTATATCAATATTTACTGAAATATTTTTACTACATATTTAAAAGCTTATTTCTAGAACATTTTGGAGGACAGACATGGAATTACACTTAGAAGCCATGTGACAAAGATCTGGCGAGACTGCTTGCATTGATCTGGAGGTCACTTTGATAAATTTCTCTTAGACATTGTTATATAACAGCACCAAACAGCCAAATAACTGAGTATTCCATGTTATCCGCCTACTCCATATTACTCGAACCTACCTATATATTTGCTACTATATTATACATTGTGTGGTTTATCTAAAGCATCCGGAGTTTACTCGAAATTAAAATCTTAGTGATAGCGTACCTGCAAATTAAAAGCTGAAAGAAAGCTGATGTTTTGCAATCTAGTGATCAACTTCTGCAAAGAATGTATGGATTACCAAACATTTTTAAAACATTAATCATCATTATAAATTATATAAAGGGTTAAATAATTCCAATTAGTGTTTTAACCCATTACATTTCACGATCAATATTCTTTGGAAATTTTTCACAAAATCTTTGGAATTTGATGGAATTAGGTTATAAATGTTATCTATGAAGCTGATGAATATGAGATACATGAAAATAAATTGCATTCTTTTGGCGGTGAGGATTTGGGGGGGGGGTCCAACTGTGAAACCACCCCCTCGTACTAAAATATGTAAAGTGAAAATAATACTTTTTTAAATTTTAATTATATTAGAAGATTAATGAAAAGCTATGATTAAGATGATATAATAAACAAATACATAATAATTAAGTGTTGTTTTGTGTAGGTATTTTTATTTAGCGTTATGGGGGAAATCATTCGTGATTTTTCCATATAAAGTGATTTTCAACGCTTACATTTTAAAGAAAAAAAATAAATTATGTGCAATGATAGTTCACAGGGTCAAAAGCGTCGAAAATCGAAAAAAATTATCTATATGTCTTAAAAAAAAAGAGGAAAATAATTTTAACAGGTGGTTTTTCTATGAAACCAGTGTCCTTTAAATGGTTAAATGAATAGTTTATTCATAGTCACAATTAATCGAATTTCTACATCCATTCCGCGCATTCAACTTTTCCTATTTCCGGACTTACGTCATTCAGTTCATAGAGGCGTCGAACTCATAACCGCAGGGTTGTGAGTTCAAGGGTTTACCTAGCCAAATATCCGCCATGTTTATTAAGGGTGGCTGATGACGTAGAATAGATTCGTGGTCACAATGTCAATATTATGGAGTTTAATTTCACTCTTAATTGTTATTAATTTATAAGATGTTTCCATAAATTAAAGAACTACGCAAATTTAAATTTTTTAGAAGAAGTAACATATTTATTTACCAAAAAATTATTGTTGAATTATTATTTACACAATATTTAGATAACATAAATTATTTATTACTTAACATTTGCTCTTACAATTAACAATTTTGTTTTCTAGTGTAGTGGTTTGGGAGCTTTAAAATTCTTATAAGACTATAATCAAATTTAGTCAATAATAAATAGACGAAAAGACTAAGAGGACATGAGTTAATACAATCCTTTACTAATTGGGGTCTAATCGTACATTTGGTTTATGTTGACATCAGGGCTATCGGTAGACTATAAGCTTGCATCAGGTGGATATGAGTCTACTTTTCCTTCTGGTCGGGAGCTTTCGGAAGATGGACACTATTAAGCTGGGTCATACTATTGGAGCTATTAGGTCACTACTGCTAGATGCTCCTATCGACTTTATCGGCCTTAGGCTTAATTCTATGATCTCAGATTCACTTGTGCTGCCTGCTTGGAAAAGCTCTACCCAGTGCACAATGTTTAGATAACATAAATTAATTATTACTTAATATTTGATCTTACAATTAGCAATTTTTTTTCTAGTGTCGTGGTTTGGGAGCCTTAAAATTCTTATAAGACTATAATCAAAATTAGTCAATAATAAATAGAGGAAAAGACTAAGAAAGTACATGGGTTAATACAATCCTTTACTAATAGAGATCTAATCGTACATTTGGTTTATGTTGACATCAGGGCTATCGGTAGACTATAAGCTTGCATCAGGTGGTGACGAGTCTGCTTTTCCTTCTGGTCGGGAGCTTTCGAAAGATGGACACTGGGTCATACTATTGGAGCTATTAGGTCACTACTGCCAGATGCTCCCATTGACTTTCTTCGGCCTTTGGCTTACTTCTACGATCTCAGATTCACTTCTGCTGCCTACTTGGAAGAACTCAACCCATTGCACAATGTTTAAATAACATAAATTAATTATTACTTAACATTTGCTCTTACAATTAACAATTTTTTTAACTAGAGTCTTGGTTTGGGAGCCTTAATATTTTTATAAGACTGTAATCAAACTTAGTCAATAATAAATAAAGAGAGGAAAAGATTAAGAAAGGACCTGAGTTAATACAATCCTTTATTAATAGGGATCTAATCATACATTTGACTTATGTTGACAGCGAAGACTATATCGATATACTGTATCGATATCGATATATTGTATCGATAGACTATACGCTTGCATCAGGTAGAGACGAGTCTACTTTTCCTTCTGGTCTGGAGCTTTCGGAAGATGGACACTATTAGGTTGGTTCATACTTTTGGAGCTATTAGGCCACTACTACTAAATGTTCCCAGCGACTTTCTTCTGTGACCTCAAGTTTAATTCTACCGTGTAAAATTCACTTATATGGCACCAGACTAATTGGAAGAACTCTAGACAATGTTGACAAGTACCAATATTCTCGTTACCTCTTCTTCTTTTCTCTTTCTTTTCATTTTATTTATTTTATTATTTCTTTTCATCTTTCCTTTCTTCTGGTCAGTCACAGATCGTGTTAATTTTGATTTGTAAATCCACCTTTACTCCTCATTTGTTGAAGATTTGAATGGGCAAGATCCCCGGCTTCAAACCGTAAACCTAGGGGAGACTACACTCTACTTTGGATCTCCTGAAGTTTCTATAGACAAAATAACCTCTAGGGTTCTATAAATAATTAACAAAGGACCATTTTACTTCAGTGTCAGGATTCAAGACACTTGTCTTATCTCGTTTGGTGATCTAATCCCACACACTTTAGACCTTATAAATACCTCTACTCCTTATCTTCAGATCCTTTCTTTTAAACAAATAAAATGTCACGAGTCTAGATTTATATAAACATTTATTAAAAAATATAATTATTATAATAATTTAATTCCTAGATTTTTAATATGGATCAAAATCATCTCATAAGAACGATCTTGAGTATCTTGAAGATAAATTAGAAGATTTCACCTGATATCAAACAGCTCCTATTCATTAGAGATCTTGAAGATAATCCTGATGATCATCCTGGAGATTCTGCAGATAAGAGAGAAGATTGATTGTATCTGTTACCGTGTAGTCCCCACTAACTAGAGATCAGGAAGATCTTGAAGAAAATAGAAGAAGATTGCATCTGATACTGAATGATGTAAACATAAATCGACAATGAATCTTTATATTCAGAACAGCAGATAACAGGAAGTGAGCAACACTTTACTTCTAGAGTTCACGATTCAAGATACCACTGATAACATGGGAGTGTGTAGAATTACGTTCTTAGATTTAAGGTGTTTCGTATCTTCATCATGTATTATGTGTTTCATTCTTCATAAAAATATAAAATATTGATTTTACGTAAATGGAATGAAACATGGAGAGAAGTTAATATACACTGGTGTGCAAAACTTAAGCAACAAGTGGGTTTTTTGCCATAACTGCGTGAGAAATCATCTGAGAGACATGAAATTCAGAAATAAGGGAGAGTATTATGTACGTAAAGGAGGACGGAAGTATCGGCGCTGAAAAAATAATACAATGCATACGGTATGGAATCATACAAAAACAAGCTTTATTGAATGCATAGTATGATGAAGATATCACTCGAATGGGTTGGCCAGCGTACTTCTCTGATTTAAATCCCATCGAACATGTGTGGGATGCTTTGGGGAGACACATTGAAACATGCTTACATCCTCCGGAGAAAGCCCAACAATTCAAAGAGATGCTAATTGCGGATTGGGCACTCCTACCGCAAGAATTGTTGGACCGGCTGGTTCTGAGTATGCGGAGACGGTGCGAAGTAACCATTGTAGTTAGGAGAAGGCATGTCCTATATTAAGGAACATCTGCTTGTTGTTCTTCCTCTTGGATAGACAATCATGAGTCACGATACTATGCGTTCATTAAAGCTTGTGTTTGTTTGATTTCATACCGTATGCATTGTATTCCTTTTTCAGAGCCGATGCTTCCGGCATCCTTGCGTACATAATAGCCTCCCTCATTTCAAAATTTCGTGTCTCTCAGATGATTTCTCGTGGAGTTATGGCAAAAAACACACCTGTTGTTTAAGTTTTGCACACCACTGTATCGAAGTTTTCATAATAATAATAATATGATTTATAACGGTCCGCATGGTAACCGAATTTCGAATATACGTATTAAACTACATTTTAAATCACAGTGATATAAAAACGCATTCTAAAAAATTATTTAATGATAACACAGAAATATTCGGTATATAAAGTTGAAAAACTCAAAAAATATTTTAAAACTGTTAAAACAAAATTATTGCCAATTAGGTGTTAAAATTATAATAAAAATATTTAATTATTTGTATAATATTAATTCATCATATAAATATTATAAATATATAAACAACATTATTTCTTGAGTATTGTGAAGATAATTATTAACGCGTTTGTTAATTTTCAAAATTAAAACTGTAAAATAACTTTAAACTAAGAATAAAGCTATTGAAAATACAGAAATATATAAGTATAAATTTATAATATCATAAGTTAAAAAATTTAGGAACTTTTGAAAGTCCGTCAGAATAAAATAATAAATAATTAGTCAATAAAAAGATAATTTAAATGTTTAATTATTGGCATATTAATCAATTCTATAGATATTATAAATAGTTACACAATATTATTTTTGCTTATTTTGAACAGAATTATTAAATCTTTTGTAGCTTTTTAGAAATTAAAACTATAACATAACTTTTAACGTGTTAATCTAATAAAACACAGAAACCTTTTTAAAAAGTATAAAAGTTCCAGAAAATACAATAGTCCATTAGTTGAACAAACTTACAACCAATGTTTCACTAAAAATATAATCCCAATGTTCCATCTTTTTCATGATATTAAATCATCCTAGAGATATTATAAACAATTATAGATATTATAAATGTGATAAATATTATAAATATTTGCTTGGAAAAGAATCATGAGAGCGTGTGTTACTTAAAGAAATTAAAATTGTAACACAACTTCTATGCATTGTAAACTTATTATATGGTAACTCAACAAAGAAAACATTCATTCGCCTTAATGCCTCTAACAGAAGGAATCTGTGCAATCATTCAACTAGTATCGTGATTTAGTGTTTATGGGGAATTGGGAACTTATTGATTCGAAGAATGTTGGTACAACATTCCTTAACAGTGCTTAGGATAAATATTTTAGGCGTATTTTCAATTTTCTTTTATAATAAAATAATTGCAATTTTGCGCTAAATGAATTTTTCCCTTCAACTTCTTAGATGTATGAAAAAATCTACAAAATACGATTTTAGTAACATTCCAATTTACACAAATTGCGCAGGTGTTTAATGTAATGGAACATATTAATGTCATTCACTGTATATATTATATATATATATATATATATATATATATATATATATATATTTATATATGTGTGTGTGTGTGTGTGTGTGTGTGTGTGTGTGTGTGTGTGTGTGTGTGTGTGTGTGTATGCAAAAATACACATTCATACATACATACATATATATATTATATATATATTTATATACATATATATAATATATATATATATATATTATATATATATATATATATATATGTGTGTGTGTGTGTGTGTGTGTGTGTGTGTGTGTGTGTGTGTCTGTGCAAAAATACACAAAACACATACACACATACATAAACACACACACACATATATATATATATATATATATATATATATATATATATATATATATATATATATATATATATATATATATATATATATATATATATATATATATATATATATATATATACATATGTATACATATATATTTATATATATATATTATACATATATATATATACATATACATATATATATACATATACTATATATATATATTGTTACGAACTTCCAAAACTAAATCTGCTGGGTTCAGGGATTGAATGGACTTTAAGCAAGCAAGCAAGACTGCAGCACGAAGACAAATACTTTATTGGAAGAAATACAACGTCAAAATCTCCGCGGAACAATTTTGAGCCCAATGCCGTCGGCTCACGCAAGACTTTCCGCATCAAGCACAACACACCGTGCGTACTCCTCTTAGACCGAGATATTCTCTTAACGACCCTCTCTGCATGGGACTCCGTCTGCCTTATATAGGCTCACAGAAACTGCCAGAACACTCCAGAAGCCGGAACCGGAAGTGGCCACGTGACGCTACACTTGGCGACACTTGGCGACACTTGGCGACGAACTTGGCGACAAAAATAGGTTGCCAAATCCATCGCCAACGAGCCTATATCTCGCCAATTTGGCGAGATACCCATAGAGTCCCATGCTAAACTCAAGCAATTTTCGCAAATTCGTAACATTGCTCCCTCCTCAAAGACTGCACGTCTCGGGCAGTGCACTTGAGCAGAAAGCAACTTACGATACTCACAAATACAATACTTACAAAACATAAATGGAATAATAAATTTAAATTACAATAAATTAATAACAGAATAAATAACAGAAAGAAAACAACTATTTACAGAACTATTTACAAATAAAAATAAATAAAAGTTGATGGTGACGAAACCATAGTGCCAATTATTAATTAAACTAAGTAATGTTACCATAGTAAGGTGCTAGGCGATCATAATGAACAATCCTAGGCTTAACATTCGTTGATTTACGGATTTCTTCATCACTCCAAGGGTCTAATCGTGATGTAGATGACGCTGTGAGGTGGAGCACAACCGGCTCTATTGTCCCATATTTTATCTCAGCTGCAGAACAAAAGCAACAATTACCTGTGCAAGGTCTCCTGGACAAGGCGTCAGCATTTCCGTGTGAGGATCCCCTGCGATGTTGGATATCGAAGTTGTACTCTTGCAGTTTTTGTATCCACCTAGCTATCTGTCCCTCTGGGTTCTTGAAAGTAGCAGGTGCGTTGCAAAGGACAAAAGACATAACTTTAAATTGCCAAAGTCCTTGGCCACCAGTCGTGAATGCTGTCTTTTCACGATCTACGGGATCCATCTCTACTTGCCAATAGCCACTCTTTAAATCAAGTGTAGAGAACCACACATTTCCCGATAATGTGTCCAAGGTGTCGTCGATTCGGGAAACCGTCCTTTTTCTTGACCAAGACGATAGGAGAGGCCCAAGGACTGGTAGAAGGTTCGATGACGCCCTTCTCCTGCATATCATTTAAAAGATCTTTCACTTCTTCTACTTTGGAGAATGGTAATCTTCGAGGATGTTGTTTAATAGGAGCATGATTTCCTGTGTCGATTCGGTGTTTTGTTAACTTTGTTCTTCCCAAATCGTCGGGTGACTTCGAAAATAGTTCACTAAATTCACCAAGCATTTTCTCTACAGCGCTTTTCTGTTTCTTACTTAATTTTCTTTTTGTTAGCAAGTCCTTCGTTAAATCTTCAGAGGACACGTTTGATGTTTGGAAAGAACTTCGCTCCACACAAGTCACTGGGGTACATGTAGCTAAAACCTCACCTTTCTTAATAATCTTCGGTTTATCACTTATGTTAGCAATTCTCACTGGTACAGCTTCTTTTGAGAAGTCTATGAGTGTTGAAGCTACTAAAACCCCTTTTGGAAAATTCTCGAAGTCAGGAAATTTGAGGAGTCCAAGCCGAAAATTCTTCTCTTCGTCAGAATAGCCCTCCAATATTAATTCTTTCCTGGCTGGTATGATGAAATCCAATGGAGCAATTATTCGATAGCAGGATTTGATTTCACTAACTTCTTTCCGGAACAGTGTTACATCTTCTGACGTAGAGTGTAGAGAATTATCTTTAAAGTCTAATATAAAATTGTATTTCTTTAGAAAGTCCAGTCCGAGGATAAAACTGTCCGTAATTTTTGCCACATACACAGTATGAAGGTACGAGTTATTTCCAAATGTTATTTTAATATTCATCTTGCCAATAATCGGAATTTTGTCACCGGTAACAGTCTGGAGAATCGTATGGCGGCGTCCAGATAATATTCTCATTGAGTTGTTGAGCAACATCTTCATGCATGATGGTGACATTGGCCCCTGTGTCGATGATCATCCGGCAGGGTAAATTATTTACATAGGTTTCAACAAAGAATCCATTTCCGTCACCACTTTCTGAAGAAATTTGGAAAACCTCATTTTTTTCCACTTTCTCAGAAATAATGTCTACTTTAGTGTTTAACACGCTTACGATGTCAGCCTTAATTTCTTCTAATCTTTCTTCTAGATTTCTCTGGCCTGCCTTTATTTCTTCCTGTCCATTTTTTATGCTTTGCATAAGTTCAAAAAATTGTTTCATCTCCATCTCAGCCATCGCTCTTGTCTTCACCATTCAATCCCACTCCTGACACCAAATTGTTACGAACTTCCAAAACTAAAACTGCTGGGTTCAGGGATTGAATGGACTTTAAGCAAGCAAGCAAGACTGCAGCACGAAGACAAATACTTTATTGGAAGAAATACAACGTCAAAATCTCCGCGGAACAATTTTGAGCCCAAAGCCGTCGGCTCACGCAAGACTTTCCGCATCAAGCACAACACACCGTGCGTACTCCTCTTAGACCGAGATATTCTCTTAACGACTCTCTCTGCATGGGACTCCGTCTGCCTTATATAGGCTCACAGAAACTGCCAGAACACTCCAGAAGCCGGAACCGGAAGTGGCCACGTGACGCTACACTTGGCGACATTTGGCGACACTTGGCGACACTTGGCGACGAACTTGGCGACAAAAATAGGTTGCCAAATCCATCGCCAACGAGCCTATATCTCGCCAATTTGGCGAGATACCCATAGAGTCCCATGCTAAACTCAAGCAATTTTCGCAAATTCGTAACAATATATATATATATGCATGCGTACACACATATATATATTTATTTTTATTTATATATATATATATATATATATATATATGTGTGTGTGTGTGTGTGTGTGTGTATGCAAAAAATACACATACACATATACATACATATACATACATACATATACATATATATATATATATGTATATATATATATATATATGTATATATATATACACACATATGTATATGTATATAAACACACATACTTATATATGTATATATATATGTAGTTCTGGGCTATTTACTTTTACTTCATATGTGATTATGTTAGAAAATACCTAGTTATTGAGTGTTACCTAAAATTAGTTTAACTAATACTAATAAACTTATACTATAATAATTATAATTAAGACAATAATTACTTTATGATCAATATTTTACCTGGATTCAGTTGAGCGTCATTCGAAATCCATCATATATATTCATCATGTAAACTTAAATAAACCAAAATCAGACCTGAAAGATATGGAAACCTTTCACCTCTAGCTATTAAATGAATTATGAATTCCAAAATGCTTCACGCTTCATAGCATTAATCGTATTTCCTTTAGAGAACTGCAATCACAGAATGTCTCAACTTTCACAAGTCTTACTTGAATTGCTTCTCTGCTAGCGTACTGCGCATGCAGTGTAGAGTGTTTTACAGGCTTGGTATTGTAGTTTGATGCTGTTTAGGATTAGGGTTATGTTCCATTTAATACAAATAAAAAATTATATTTCGATTGTAATTAAATTTCGATTATCGATATACTTATTGAGTCTTTGCATAATTTTATACATAAGGTATAAAATATATATTATGTTCAATTTTCTTTTACATAATGTCGTTTTAAAATATGAGAATAGTTGGATTAAATTAAATAAACATGCAGAATTGATTCAGGTAATTCTTACTAAAAACAGTGGATACTTATAATCAGTTTTCATCTTCGTAAATAAACAAACTAAAATTATGGAAACAAAGAAATTATGAAATTCTCAGTGGATTCTTTTTGTAACGTGAAATAAAAGACGAAACATTCCCATACTAGAAAATATAATCATCTAAGAGTTACAAAAAAAATTTAAATTAAAATCTTAAACAATTTTTACATTTCCAGTAATAAATAGTTAAAATTTTAGTTCTTTTTTTTAGAAAATAAAAATAATACATTTCCTTATGTATTACACTTGATTGTTTTGTTAAAACATAGAAATAAATTAGTTTAATAATAAATTAATTTAATACTAAATTTTCGCTGAGAATATTTAAATTTGAGAAGGAAAAACTATGTATTACTTCATAAATATTTACCTTTTGTGCATATTATAAATTATACCACACGCTTATAAGGAAGTAATTTATATGTGTAACATATTTATGAAATCCATTTATATTTAATAATTGCAGAAAAGACCATAAAATTAAAATATAATTGACTGAAAACTTAATGAGAATCAAGCTTATTAAATACTTTCAAAATACTATTCAAACTATATATACGAGTAAAATTTATAAACCATTTGCATTTTTGCGAGAAAGCAAATAACGCAAAGAATTAAGTGACAACAGAATTGTAAGATGAAATTAAACACAAAAACTTTCCAGAATAGATTATCTGATTTCCTCGAAATTATAAAAAGAAATGAAGTTTTTAGTCTAATTTTACGAGTTTTAATAATTAAATTTTGAAAGTATTGTTAGAAAAAAACAAAGAGATAATACTTTTTTACCTATTACACATACCTATTTTTAGAACCTGTTTAAATTTTCAAAAACTTTATTTTATATTAAAAAAACTCAAAGAGATAATATTTTTCTTCACATATTAAACCCACCTGAACAAAAACAAATAATTAATTTCCTTTGAGAATATTTAATTTTGAGTAACAAAATCTGTAGTATTGCTCAAATTATATCTATTTGCGAATACTCTTAATTATATAGCTGTGATGTAGCACATTGCATTGTTATTTCAAAGTCATTGATAACCCAAAGTTGCTTTATATTGCTTTTAATTGTATAATACCACTGATCTATATTACAATGTTCAAATATATAACAAATGACAAGAAAAATATGCAAAAAAATATATAAAAATTTAAAAAGTAAAAGAAGCACCCCACGTGCTACGCCTAAAAAAAAATGCCAATGTCCAAGAGAACTTTGCATTTTTTTCCTTCCATCTTTCTACTCAGGCAACCCTATACTTTTTTCCATTATCCTGTGCTGATGTGTTCGTTGTTCCGTCGTCCTTTTTACAATGCGTCCTTTCCCGGCTCTGCCCAGAAGGAACCGGACTCCAAGGATGGTCCTGAATCGCCTCCTGGAGACCAATCACAATTCTCCAAAACTTGATGAAGTTTAAGTGCAATCGTTTTTTACTGGCCACACACACACTCTTCCTGGAGTTGCCAAATAAACTTGGGCATTCAACACACAACGTGTGAGTGCGGCGAGCAAATCAGTTTCGCAAATCTAAACATAGCTGCACTCTCACAATATGATCCCCAAATAAGGTAGTTCTTAAAATTCTTTACGTATTTATTAAATTTATGACAGATTTTGGGTATCCATACTGGTAAAACTACCCTTTATACATATTACTTGCGGGAAAGACAATGGGATAAAAACATATTAATTGAAAACTTTATATGAATCCTGTTTTATTTTAATGCCTTTTCGAGGCTATTAAATATAAAGAATCCGGTGAATTAAGCAAAACATTTTCATCTTTTTAAGAAATAATAAAAAGAAATGAGACAATGACTTGTAAGATGAAATTGAACACGAAAACTTTCAAGACTAGATTTTCTCATTCCCTCGAAATTAAAAACAGAAAAGAAATATTCAATCTAATTTTACGAGTTTTAATTTTTAAAGTTTAAATTTTCAGACTTTACTTTTAGAAAATAACAAAGAGATAATATTTTTCTTTACCTATTACACCCGCCTGTTTTTAGAACAAGAACAAATAATTAATTTTATCCGACAATATTTAATTTTGAGTACAAATAATCTGTAGTATTGCTCAAGAATTTATGTATTTGCTCCTACTCTACATTATATAACCCCTAAATAAGGTAGTTCTTAAAATTCTTATTAAATTTATGACACATTTTGGGTATCTATACTGTTGAAAATACCCTTTATACATATTATTTGCAGGAAAGAGGATAAAATAAAAATATATTAATTGAAAACTTCAAATGAATCCCGTTTTATTTTAATGCCTTTCAAAGGCTAATAAATATCTAGAATCCGGTGAATCAAGCAAAACGTTTTCATCTTTTTAAGAAAAAAATGGAAAGAAATGAGAGAATGACTTGTAAGATGAAATTAAACACGAAAACTTTCCAGACTAGATTATCTCATTCCCTCGAAATTGCAAACTGAAAAGAAATTTTCAATCTAATTTTACGCTTTTTCATTTTTAAAGTTTAACTTTTCAAAGACTTTATTTTTAGAAAATATAAAAGAGATAATATTTTTCTTCAACTATCACCCCCGCCTGTTTTTAGAACAAAAACAAATAATTATTTTTCTTCGAGAATATTTAAATTTGAGTAAGAAAAAATCTGTAGTACTGCGCCAGAATTAATCTTTTTGCCCATACTTTAAATTATATCACCTCTGAAAAAGGTAATTATTAACATTCTTTACGCATTTATTAAATTTATGACACATTTTGGGTATCTATACTGATAAAAATACCTTTTATACATATTATTTGAAGAAAAGAGCATGGAATAAAATCATATTAATTGAAAACTTCATATGAATCCCATTTTATTTTAATGCCTTTCCAAGGCTATTAAATATATAGAATCCCGTGAATCAAGCAAAACGTTTTCATCTTTTTAAGAAAATAATGGAAGAAATGAGACAATGATATGTAAGATGAAATTGAACACGAAAACTTTCAAGAATCGATTATCTCATTCCCTCGAAATTACAAACAGAAAAGAAATTTTCAATCTAATTTTAGGCATTTTAATTTTTAAAGTTTAACTTTTTAAAGACTTTATTTTAGAAAATAACAAAGACGTACTATTTTTCTTAACCTACTACACCTATCTGTTTTTAGAACAAGAACAAATAATTAATATTCTTCGAGAATATTTAATTTTGAGTAAAAAAATTGTAGTATTGAGCAATAATTTATCTATTTGCTCATACTTTAAATTATATCACCCCCCAAAAGGTAATTATTAAAATTCTTTACGCATTTATTAAATTTATGACACATTTTGGGTATCTATACTGATAAAAATACCTTTTATACATATTATTTGAAGAAAAGATCATGGAATAAAATCATATTAATTGAAAACTTCATATGAATCCCGTTTTATTTTATTGCCTTTCCAAGGCTATTAAATATATAGAATCCGGTGAATCAAGCAAAACGTTTTCATCTTTATAAGAAAAAAATAAAAAGATATGAGACAATGACTTGTAAGATGAAATTGAACACGAAAAAGTCTAGATTATCATATTCCCTCGAAATTACAAACAGAAAAGAAATTTTCAATCTAATTTTACGCGTTTTAATTTTTAAAGTTTAAATTTTCAAAGATTTTACTTTTAGAAAATAACAAAGATGTAATATTTTTCTTCATCTATTACACCCGCCTGTTTTTAGAATAAGAACAAATAATTAATTTTATTCGAGAATATTTAATTTTGAGTAGAAATAATCTGTAGTATTGCTCGAGAATTTATGTATTTACTCATACTCTACATTATATCACCCCTAAGTAAGGTAGTTCTTAAAATACTTTAAGTATTTATTAAATTTATGACACATTTTGTATATTCATATTGGTAAAAATGCCCTTTATATATGTTATTTGCAGGAAAGAGTATGGAATAAAAGAAATAATAATTAAAAACTTCACATAAATCCCATTTTATTTTAATGCCTTCCCACGACTATTAAATATATAGAATCCCGTGAATCAAGCAAAACGTTTTCATCTTTTTAAGAAAACAATGGAAAGAAATGAGACAATGACTTGTAAGGTTGAACTGAACATGAAATCTTTCATGACTCGATTGCCTCATTCCCTCGAAATTACAAACAGAAAAGAAATTTTCAATCTAATTTTACTCGTTTTAATTCTTAAAGTTTAAATTTTCAGACTTTACTTTTACAAACTACAAAGAGGTAATATTTTCCTTCACCTATTACACCCGACTGCTTTTTAGAACAAAGGAGTGTATTTATTTTTCGGTGAGAATATATAAAATTAATTAAAAAATCTGTAGTATTTCACAAGAGTTTACCTATTTGTGCATACTCTATATTATATCACCCCTAAATAAGGTAGTTCTGAAAATTCTTTAAGCATTTATTAAATTTATGACATATTTTGGGTCTCTATACTGGTAAAAATACTCTTTATACATATTATTTGCAGGAAAGAGGATTGAATAAAATCATATTAATTGAAAACTTCATATGAATCCCATTTTATTTTATTGCCTTTCCAAGGCTATTAAATATAAAGAATCCGGTGAATCAAGTAAAACATATTCATCTTCTTAAGAAAAGAATAAAAAGAAATGAGACAATGACATGTAAGATGAAATAGAACACCAAAACTTTCCATACTAGATTATCTCATTCCCTCGAAATTGCAAACAGAAAACAAATTTTCAATCCAATTTTAAAGTTTTAAATTTTAAAGTTTAAATTTTCAGACTTTACTTTTAGAAAATAACAAAGATATTTTCCTTTCCCTATTACACCCGCCCGTTTTTAGAACAAGAACAAATAATTAATTTTATTCAAGAATATTTAATTTTGAGTAAAAAAATTGTAGTATTGAGCAATAATTTATCTATTTGCTCATACTTTAAAATTACATCACCCCTAAATAAGGTACTTCTTAAAATTATTATATCACCCCTACAAAAGGTAGTTCTTAAAATTCGGAATTTCAAATTTTTGACACGATTTGGGTATCTATATTGGTAAAAATACCCTTTATACATATTATTTGCGGGAAAGAGGATTTAACAAAAACATATTAATTGAAACTTGAAATTAATCAAATTTCAAAGCCTTTCCAAGGCTATTAAATATATAGAATCCGGTGAATCAAGCTAAACGTTTTCATCTTTTTAAGAAAATAATGGAAAGAAATGAGACAATGACTTGTAAGATGAAATGAAACACAAAAACTTTCCATACTAAATTATCTCATTCCCTGGAAATTACAAGCAGAAAACAAATTTTCAATCCAATTTTACGCGTTTTAATTTTTAAAGCTTAAATTTTCAAAGACTTTACTTTTAGAAAAAAAGCAAAGACATAATATTTTTCTTCACCTATCACACCCGCCTGTTTTTAGAACAAGAACAAATAATTAATTTTATTCAACAATATTTAATTTTGAGTAAAAAAAAATCTGTAGTATAGCGCAAGATTTTGTCTATTTGCTGATACTCTAAATTATATCTCCCCTAAATAACTTAGCACTGAAAACTCTTTACGTATTTATTAAATTTATGACACATTTTGGGTACTGGTAAAAATACTCTTTATACATATTATTTGCAGGAAAGAGGATAAAATAAAAATATATTAATTGAAAACTTCATATAAATCCCATTTGTTTTTAATGCCTTTCCAAGGCTATTAAACATATAGAATCCGGTGAATCAAGCTAAACGTTTTCATCTTTTTAAGAAAATAATGGAAAGAAATGAGACAATGACTTGTAAGATGAAATGAAACACAAAAACTTTCTAGACTAGATTATCTCATTCCCTCAAAATTGCAAACTGAAAAGAAATTTTCGATCTAATTTTACGCTTTTTCATTTTTAAAGTTTAACTTTTCAAAGACTTTATTTTTAGAAAATATAAAAGAGAGGGAATATTTTTATTTACTTATTACACCCCGACTGCTTTTTATAGCAAAAGAATGTATTTATTTTTCGGTGAGAATATATAAATTTGATTAAAAAAATCTGTAGTATTTCAAAAGAATTTATCTATTTGTGCCTACTCTAAATTATATCACCCCTAAATAGGGTAGTTCTTAAAATTTTTTATGCATTTATGAAATTTATGACACATTTTGGGTATAAGTGCTGGTGAAAACCAATTTATAAACTTTTATTTTGCAGTTAAGAGAATATAATAAAACAATTATTATTTGAAAACTTCATACGAATCACGTTTTGTTTTAATACTTTTTAAAGGCTATTAAATATATAGAACCCGGTGAATTGTGTAAACCGATTTCGTTTTTGTAAGAAAAGAAAAAGCTTAAGGAAGACAATAGATTTGTAAGATGAAATTAAACATGAAAATTTTCCAAACTAGATAATCTCTTTTTCTCGCAATCACAAAAACAAAACCCCAAAAATTAACCAATTTTACGTGTTTTTATAATGCTTAAACCTTCTACGATTTTGTTCTTAAAATGGAAAAAAGGTAATAGTCTTTTTCATATATTTTCTCCGACCTTTAGATATGCATAGATGAAATAAAAAAAAACATGTGTAGATTGATTTAGATAATTTTTAAAAATTACAAAAAACAGTGAAATGTTATAAATTTTTATTTATCTTCCCAAAGATACAACCATAAGAACATAATCCACAGTACATTCTTTGTAACGTCCAATACAAAATGAAAAATTTTCATATTAGAAAATATATTAATGTAAAAATTTACGAAACATTTTTTTCTAACCAATTTTTACGTTTTCCAGTAGTAAAAATATCTAGTTCTTTATTTTTAGAAAATAACAAAAAATAATACATTTTCTTATGTATTACATTTCACCGTTTTGTTAAAAAATAAATAAATAATCTTTCTCTGGGAATATTTAAATTTGATAAAGAAACTTTGTATTATTTCACAAATATTTATCTTTTGCATATATTCTGAATTATATGACAATCTTATATGTAGTAGTTAAAATTTTTAAAATATTTCTGTTAAACATTTTAATTTGTTTAACATAAATATAACATAAATAACTTATTATTTATGTTATGTTATATATTATTTTTTATAATTTTTAAAATATTTCTGTTAAACATTTTAATTACATGTTATGAATGAATGCTGATGAATAATAATTTATACGTAATAATTGCATAAAAGACAGAGGAATCAAAGTATTATTGACTGAAAACTTAATAAGAATTATGCTTTATTGAATACTTTTTGAAGACTATTAAATATATATGATCCAGTAAATGGTTTAAAAAGGTTTCATATTTACAAGAAAATAAATAGCTGAAAGAAATAGGTAACAATAGACTTATAAAATGAAATTAAGCACGAACACTTTCAAACCAGTTAATCTCCTTATCTCGGAATTACAAAAAGTAAAAAAGTTTTCAATCCAATTTTACGCATTTTAATAAAGAATGCTTAAATTTTCTAAAGTTTTAATCAAAGAAAATAACAAAAAGATAACATTTTCTTCATCAGTTATATCTCGCTGTTTTGTTAGAACAGAGAGATAAATTAATTATTTTTCGGTGAGAATATTTTAAGTAAGAAACTGTGTAATATTTCACAAATGTTTCACTCTGTACACACTCTGAGTTATATTAATACAAGATAAGGTAATTATGACACATTTTCGATATCCATGCTAGTGAATAAGCATTTATGCTTAATACTTACAGAAAGGATGGGGGAAATGAAACATTATTAATTAGAAAAATCATGATAATCACATTTCAATTAAATGCTTATTAACCTCTTGCCTATGGAATATATTTGATTAAATTTTAGCCAAAAATTAATTTTTTTCTTTTTAATTTTGTTCTTCATTATCATTAAAATGTTAGAAATAGAACATTTAAAAAATTTGAAAAATTAATTGAAATAAGTATTATATTCATTATTTTCTAATAAATTTTCTTCAAATTATAGCAAAATAAATCAAATGACATAACTTTTTAGATAAATATAATAGACTAATACAACAATATTATTGTGTATATCAACTGTCATGAATTTTATGTCCTCCAGATTCAACTGAATTTCGACAATCCTTTATAGTATATGACAAATGGCACGAAACTGCCAAACATTTCTTCAGAAACTATCGCTATTTACTAAGAAAATGGCAAATTACCTATTAAGCATTGAAAGAACTAAGTTCGAGATTTACGGAACTGAAACACCGATTTCTCTATTGCCCGAACTCAAGTCGGGCATTCCATAATTGACGCATGATTCGTTCCATAATTCGTTGCTTGAACAAAGTGTTCGGGCCGTCACTAGGCAAGGGATTAAAGACTATTAAAAGTATAGATTCCAATGAATTTTAATAAACGTTTTTATTTTTACAAGAAAAGAAAACAGCAGAAAAAGTATGTAACGAAAACTTATAAGATAAAATTAAAACACGAAAAACTTTCCAAATTAGGTAATCTCTTTCCATAGGAATTACAAAAAAGAAATAAAAACCAGTATTTTAAACCAGTATTTGCGTTTTAAATACTGAAAGCTTAAATCTTCTAAGGATTTATTTTTAGAAAATAACTAAAAATATAATATACTTCTCCTTCTATTACATTTGACTATTTAGTTAGATCAAATAAATACATTAATTATTAGTCAGAGAATATTTAACTTTGAGGAAAAAACTGTGTAACATTTCACTAATATTTTTCTATTTGTTTTTGTTACTCCTCTTACTGTCATAGAAAACCTACACACCTGGTACAATAAATCTTTTACAATTTGCTACTGGTCTATGACTAAAGAATGTAATATGCTTTCACTTTGAGCGAGGAGACTCACGAGGGCTGAAGACAGACTTAACTTCGCTGTTTTGTTAAGACGTAGAAAGATAAATTAATTATTTTTCGTCGAGAATATTTTAATTTAAAAAAGGAACTGTGTAATATTTCACAAATGTTACTCTGTACACACTCTGAGTTATATTGATACAAGGTAAAATAATTCTGACACATTTTCGGTATCCATCCTAGTGAATAAGCATTTATGCTTAATACATATAGAAAAGATGGGGGAAATGAAACATTATTAATTAGAAAAGTCATCATAATCACATTTCAATTGAATGCTTATTAACCCCTTGCCTGTAGAATAAATTTAAGAAAAAAAATGTCAAAAATCAAATTTTTTTTTCTTTTTAATTTTGTTCTTCATTATCATTAAAATGTTAGAAATAGAACATTTAAAAAATTTGAAAAATTAATTGAAATAAGTATTATATTCATTATTTTCATATAAAATTTGCTCTTATTATAGCAAAATAAACCAAATGACGTAATTTTCTAGATAAACATAATAGACTAATACAACAATAATATTGTGTATATCAACTGCCATGAATTGTATGTCCCTTAGATTCAATTGAATTTTGAAAATCCTTTATAGTATATGAAAAATGGCAGTTAAACATTTCTTCAGAAACTATCGCTATTTACTAAGAAAATGGCAAATTACCTATTAAGCATTGAAAGAACTAAGTTCGAGATTTACGGAACTGAAACACCGATTTCTCTATTGCCCGAACTCAAGTCGGGCATTCCATAATTGACGCATGATTCGTTCCATAATTCGATGCTTGAACAAAGTTCAGCCGTCACAGGCAAGAGATTAAAGACTATTAAAAGTATAGAATCCAATAAATTTTAATTAAACTTTTTATCTTTACAAGAAAAAAAAAACAGTGCGAAAAAGTATGTGACGAAAACTTATAAGATAAAATTAAACACGAAAACTTTCCAAAATCTATCTCTTTCCATAGGAATTACAAAAAGAAATAAAAAAGTATTATAAACCAATTTGCGTTTTATAATACTGAAAGCTTAATCTCTAAGGATTATTTTAGAAAATAAAAATATAATAATTTACTTCTCTATTACATTTGACTATTTTAATCAATAATACATTAATTATTAGTCAGAGATATTTAACGAGGAAAAACTGTGTAACATTTCACTAATATTTTTCTATTTGTTTTTGTTACTCCTTCACTGTCATAGAAAACTACACCGTACAATAAATCTTTTACAATTTGCTACTGGTCAGACTAAAGGTAATATGCTCCTTCACTTTGAGCGAAAGACTCACGAGGCTGAAGACAGACTTATACTTGCTGTTTTGTTAAGACGTAGAAATAAATAAATTATTTTTCTTCGAGAATATTTTAATTTGAGTATAAACTGTGTAAATCTCACAAATTTCACTCTGTACACACTCTGATTTATATTAATACAAAATAAGGTAATTTTACACATTTTTATACAGGCTAGTGAATAAGCATTTATGCTTAATACATATAGAAAAGATGGGGGAAATGAAACATTATTAATTAGAAAAGTCATCATAATCACATTTCAATTGAATGCTTATTAACCCCTTGCCTGTAGAATAAATTTAAGAAAAAAAATGTCAAAAATCAAATTTTTTTTTCTTTTTAATTGTTTTCTTTATTATCATTAAAATGTTAGAAATAGAACATTTAAAAAATACGAAAAACTAAATGAAATAACTATTATATTCATTATTTTCTAATAAATTTTCTTCAAATTATAGCAAAATAAATCAAATGACATAACTTTTTAGATAAATATAATAGACTAATACAACAATATTATTGTGTATATCAACTGTCATGAATTTTATGTCCTCCAGATTCAACTGAATTTCGACAATCCTTTATAGTATATGACAAATGGCAGTTAAACATTTCTTGAGAAACTATCGCCATTTATTAAGAAAATGGTAAATTACATATTAAGCATTGGAAGTCCTGAGTTCCAGCTTTACAGAACTGAAACACTGATTTCTCTCTTGTCCGAACTCAAGTCTGGCATTCCATAAATGGCGCATGATTCATTCCATAATTCGTTGCCTAAACTGTGTTCGGGAGTCATTTGCAAGGAGTTAAAGACTACTAAAAGTACAATCCTATGAATTTTATTAAACGTTTATATCTTTACAAGAAAAAAAAACAGTGCGAAAAAGTATGTGACATGAACTTATAACGTAAAGTTAATCACGGAAAACTTTCCAAATTAAATAATCTCTTTCCATAAGAATCACAAAAAGAAATAACAAGTTTTCAATCCAGTATTTGAGTTTTAATATTTCATCCTTAGATCTGATAGGGATTTATTTTTTGAAAATAACAAAAATATATTATACTTCTCTTTATATGACATTTGACTATTTTGTTATATCAAAGAAATACATTAATTATTAATCAGAGAATATTTCACTTTGAGTAAAAAACTGTGTAACATTTCACTAATATTTTTTATTTGTTTTTGTTAATCTTTTCACTGCCATTAGAAACCTACACCTGGTACAATAAATCTTCTACAATCTGCTACTTGTCCATGACTAAAGGTAATATAGACCTTCGCTTTAAGAGAGGAGACACACGAGGTCTGAAGACAGACTTAACCCGTGTTCACGTAACTATTCATATTCACAACGAAAGTCCATTGCAAATGATAGAAAAAACCACTGTGTGTGCAAAAGTTTACTGGGTAGCATAAATCTCTAGTTTTGAAACGACGGATAAATTTCGCTGAGCTCCAGTGGCACCAGACGGCTGCAGACTACCATCGACGGCAAATCAACTGATCGTTTTATTTTCCGTCTAATGTGCAAGCTTTGGTTTATTTCAATGGACTTCTTTTTGAATGGCAACGACGGTAAATTTTCCGCTCGGAAAAATCCGCCGTGCGTGTAACCAGCCTTAATGATGACTGAGGCACGTAAAATAGATTCGTGGCCACAATCTCCTCTACATTCTATAACGATACCCCTGGCTGGGGCAGTCCAAGCGTAGGGGTCTTCTGTTTGGTCCCTGCTTACGAGGACCCACTTGAGCTAAGTCGTATTTTTAAACCTTATCGGTTCTAGTCAAACAAAAGACGTACCACATAGCCTTCCATCGTGAGGACCCTAGACGACTTGGTGGGCTCACCCAAATGGCATTTTCAGCAACAACAACTGACTGAGCTACCCCAAAATCATCTATTTGTACATATTTTAACTCAGGGGTGGCCAAGACGTCGACCGCAAAGACGTTTTAGGTAGTCCGTGCGACCATGCTGATAAGGACCTCGGATATTAACAATTTATGACTTATGACATAGAATTAATGAAATATTTAAAATAAAAATTTACTACTGTTTAATTATTTTATCTAGAAGGCATATAATTTAGAATCTAAATTATACTCCTTCTAGATAACATAATTTTTCACATTTATAAAATTCTTGATACATTTTTGGAATTCATGCTGGTAAATAAACATTAATACGCAATATGAAGTAAAGACGATGAAATTAAATCATTATTTATTGAAATCTTTTTACGAATCATGTTTTGTTTGAAATCTTTTTAAAAACTATTGAATCTTACAAAACGATTTCATTGTTACAAGAAAATAAATTGGAGTAAAGAAATATGTGACAAGGAATTCATACTGGTAAATAAGCATTAATGCGCAATATTTGTAGAAAAGATGATGAAATTAAAACATTATTTATTGAAATCTTTTTACGAATCCTGTTTTCTTTGAAATCTTTTTGAAACTCATGAATCTTACAACACGTTTTCATTAATACAAGAAAATAAATTAGCGTAAAGAAATATGAGACAATAGACTTGTAAGATGAAATTAAACACGAAAACTTTCCAAACTACAAAATCTCTCTTTCTTGGAATTATATAAAGCAAAAAAGTTTTCAATCCAATTTTAAGTGTTTTAATAATGAATGCTTAAATCTTATAAGGCTTTATTCTTAGAAAATAACGAAAAGATAATGTTTCTTCATTTTTTTCATTTCTGTTAGTTTTGTTAGAACAAAGAATTGAAATAGATATTTAGGGATTTAAAAAATAGAAATTTTGTAATCTTTCGCAGATATTTAGCAATTTTCACATTTTTTAAATTACATCACGATTTTGTTAGATTGCGTTTAAAATTCTGAATATATTTTATGCAATTTCTAATACATTTTCAATATACTGTTGATTAACAGTTTAAATCTAGGTTTTTGGATTCCAAGCCTTACTTTTTGAAATCTTTCATGGATATGTAGTTACGTGTACAGGCTGTAAATTATATCACGATTTTATAAGATTGTATTTAAGAAGGCTGAACTTATTTTATGGTATGCATGATCAGTTTAGGATATCTGTACTGTGACATAACTATTTAAATATAGAATTTCTAATTCGAAATAATTTCTACGTTTCAGGACTGGGGATGACCCGAAGAAGGAGCAGAAAATAATTTCAGCTATTTTAAAAAAACTCGCTAAGATTTCGTTGATAGTTTATTGGGAACACTACGGTCTACTCTTTTGCTATGGGGAGTTGATTAAACATAAACTTTAGAGGGTTTGCTTTGTTTTAATTGGAGCGCTATGGCTTAATTTTTCACTAGGGCTAATCAGACCTGGGTCTACTAATTGAAGCTGATTCCGTACGTCTACGAACATCCATACCACAATGGGATTCAAACTTACGAACTCCGGCATTGAAGATCAGCAACCTAACCATTCGGTCATCTGCCGGCCATAAACTTTAAAAGTACAAGTATACTGGAGTACTATGACACTCCTTATAATTGGTCATAAATTCGTGATTTAATGGAATAAATATTTTTCTTTGCATCAAAAATTCCTTCGCCCTAAATATCTCCAAATTCACTCTAGCACTGTGATGATCCAGTACTTCTACATTGAATTTTTAGAGAAAGCAGATATTTTTCAATGCAACTGGCAAAAAGGCCGGTATCTTTATGTCAAACATACTATTACTCATTTAGCACCATTCGAGGAGCACGTACAGCTCATGGAATGCTATGGACTATTTAGATAAGTAGGAACAAAGCAAGAGATCTTCCAGTTTTGGGTTTTCTTAGGGATTGCATATAAGATACTTTTATGAACTCGGACATTTCAAAAGTGAACCTATTTTCATAAACACGGCGGATCTTTGAATGGATTGAACTTCGAACCAACAACACTCCGTCTATGAGATCAACTACTTATCCAACTCAGATGCCATGGATCTATTGAAAGATGATAAGTTATAACATCTCTGACAGATCAAACTGGTGGCTTTATTTTTCATTATTATAAATTCATGTCACTAATCCATTGATCTCCCTTCAAAATCTATTATTAGGCCATCTTGTATCAAATTATGCATTATATGATCGTTGTGATAATTTAAATGATTGTTAGTTTA
>CM063500.1:93333481-93335981 GCA_032207245.1 Pardosa pseudoannulata
AGAACCTATTTTACTCACTCCATCTGCCCTTAATTAACATAGCGGATTTTTAGCCGGTTCAAGCCCCTAAACCTGCAACCCTCGAATTACGAGATCTCTGCCTTTGTCAATTGAGCTGCAGCGGCTCACCTGCTTTACACTCGACACATCCCATGATGCCATGGCGCCCAGTTTAAAAACCGGAGGTACACACCACCACTCTTACCTCAAAATAATACAAAGATATTTCTTAATAAAGGATAATTCTTGAAAAATGAATAATTTTTTGAGAATGGATATTTCTTGATTCAAGGATAATTCTTGAACAATCTCAACAATCGCGCAGTATCATGTCGTCTATGACGCTGTTTCAGAAAGCATTTTTCTTCATTATCGTCACTATTTGAGAGCCGCGGATAAATGTAACACATTCAAAATGCGTAAGACAATGAATTTACATGAAAAAACATAAAATAATCAGCTACTGACTTAACATAAAAAACGAAAAAAAAATATTAATTAATAAAAACGTTTTCATCACGAGCATGTACTTTTTATATGGAAACGAATATAAAACAACTGATATATAAGTATAATAATGTAACAAAGGAAAAATACTCTTCCTTTGTTCTATTTAATTTACTTTATAAAATCATTTGAATGGATTATTTTCCGAACAATGAGACACAAATTGAAAATTTTGAGGCGTAATATATTTTACCCAGGAAATGAATCCTTGTGCCTGCTACAAATCTCATTATCTTTTAATTGTCTTCTTATAGACCGTACACTCGATAATTTATCCAACATTCTGTCTCTTCCCAATATTAAATTTAATAGAACGAGAATGGGAAGCAAATCTCCCTAGTGTATAGAAATAAGAATTGGAAATTAAAGAATTCATTTTCGGTTATTCTGGACTCATTAAGTCGTCCTTCAATTGTATTAGTTATTTCTTCCCATTTGCATTTTTCATTGAGTTATTATTGGAAGACTGATTAACTATATATTTTAATCTAAAGCTTTATGCGATTACTCTTGTATTTGAAATCTACTGTTGTACTATATATATTGACTAGTTCTACTCCGAATTTTATTATCAAACTGCTGGAAGGAATCTTGCTGTTTTAGAAATGAAATGTTTCAGAAAAAATAGGAAGGATATAAAGGATATCTACAGTTGAACTTTCCAGTTCTCTGTTGTGTTGATACACAATGAAAAAAAGGCGCTAAAGACAAAGCGCTTGTTTCGATGCAACAATAGCTCACCTATCTATCAACCTAGAGGCGGACGGAAATGTTAAAACTTTTCCGTTCGCGATCTCCATTGTATTATAGATCTCTTAGTGTCACTGAAAGTAGGCATTGTTACGGAAAATGTTGTATAAAGCAGGCAGCCAATATTCATACTTTTTCCTTCTTTGTTTGGTCTGGTTTGGTTTGGAGTGCTACGGTCTACTTTTTGAAACACGAAGGCTAATGAGACCAGGACCTACAGCTTAAAGCTGATTCCGAACGGCTACGAACGTCCATGCCCCAGTGGGATTCGAACCCACGAACTCCGATACCGAAGGTCAGCACACTAACCAATCGGCCATCGTTCGGTTTTCCTTCTTTGTAGACTAATTAAGGCATGTTTTACACGATTTTAGGATAAACTAGTCCTTTGTAGGTAGTTATGCCTCAATGATTCTTTTAGGGTCATATTTGAATAAATAAATGCTAAGCTTTTGTTGTTAAAAAAGATAAACCCATTCATTTCAACTCAATTCACTCATAGTTCGTAGAACCTAAAATATCTTACGTCTGGTCTGTGTAAAGTGTGACAAATTTATAATAATGATTTGTCCCTCAGCAATTTCCCAAACGGCAAAAGAACAAATTGCAACCTTCGGATCACAAGAGAAATGTATCGAGGCGATAAAGTAGTACATAACTGATGATGCAACATAAAATAGTAATTACATATATGAAGTTTGTTTTAAATATTAAAACCCTTACTTATTTTAAACTGTTCAATTGGTATTTTTGCCACCTCTATTCAAGGGGCATTTCATACATTAATTCCGTTCTTGTATTTGGAAAAGAGGCTGAATTACAAAGAGAGAAAATAGTTTCTCGTGTTAAAAAAAAGCTATGTGAGAAGGTAAAAACCTTTGTATCGCAGTATAGCGTAAATAAGGCACAAATAGAGAGAATAAGTGCGCATAAATCTATTTCGTTGCTTGGAGTGAGAAACATTCTCAATAAGAGAGCACTCAGCTTGTACAAGTAGACTGAGTGACATTAGTAAGGCACAAATGGATAGATTAAGTACCCAGACATCTAATTGGTTGATCTGAGTGAGCAACATTCTCAACGCGATAGAACTCAATGATTAGTACATACACTACTAAGTTGAAAAGCTCCTAAAAATAAATGATTGTATGAAAATAAATAAACCACTCATAGTGTCATTTTTTGAAATCGAATTATATGCGTGGAAGTCATACAGATGACAAAAAGTGTTAATTCTCCGAAT
>CM063500.1:93343481-93345981 GCA_032207245.1 Pardosa pseudoannulata
ATGTTTTTACATGTGAAGAAAAATGCCGGGAAGTTTCTGTAGAAGTAAGAGGGGAGTTGTTTTAATGATAATGAGATTTGTAGAGACACAATTAATCATTTTCAGAATGAGTAAAAAATGCAACAAAAGCTTCAGTTTGTGTCCTATTGTTATGAACTTAATGTTGTGGAGGTAATTAACTTCAATTCTAAAGAAACAGTTTTAGGGTTTTCTGAATGTTTTTCTTTATGCTAATGAAAATACATTCTCATGTCTATACTTAGGCATACATAGTATTCAGTATGCGAGATATTGAGGGTTATTTTTACATAATTATGTATAGAAGGTATGTTTGTGTAGTTGTAGGTATGCAGCAAACTAATATAGGCTGATTAACCCTGAAGAAAGTAAATATATTTTTTCTTATTTAGTCTGCACACTTTGGCCAATTGTTCACCATTTCCTGATAGTGACCTTGAACGATGGTTCATGGGTTGCATCCACACACTGGGCCACTAAATGAGTAGAGCGAATGGATTCGTCCATAGGGTGTACTGCGCACTATAGTTGCGCATCTGGCTTCCTTTGATCTTTGGAGAAAAACAGCCTCAGAAGCCATCGTCCGCCAAGGCTACTTTATCGTCTGCCATCATCGACCACATAAACTAATGTTTTATTGTGGTCGATCGTGGGAGACTATAACTGTCCAGAAAGTGGTGATGGCTTGCAGTGGACCATAGTATGGAGGGGCCTTTACACAATCAGCTCGTTGTTTAACCCTTTGACAGTTTCATTTTTTCCAGAATTCTCTCAAAAAATTTCACATTTTTTATTGCATTTTTTTGCTCATTTTACATTTTTAAGTAAAGATATGTTATTAAAATTAACATTTCTAATATTTTTTAGCATTTATTAGAACGTTTTTTCTTTCTATTAAAGCATCATAGAAATGAGGTTTACCTTTAGTCTCATCGATATCCAAGTTAATTTTTGGAATTCCAGTGAAAGCAAATCTAGGAGGCGGATCCGAAGGATTATCACAATTAATTTAAAAAAATTGTCTTGCTTGACTGATTCCATCTGTACTACTATCAGAGTCACTACTATCCAGGTCATCTAGTAAACTTTCGCTACTATCATTTACAGATAATTCAGTTTCTGATTCCGAGTCACAGTTCGAATCACAAGAAATTAGCTCCATACGCTCTGAATTATCCATTACTTAAAAGTAAAAATATATTATTCAACTCTTACATCAATAAAATTATCAGGCGTTTAGTAAAATATAACCAGAAAGCTATACACTGAAAGATAACAATTCGTTTTCTGATACATAACATGCGAAAAAACCCGCGCTTAAAACCAATCAGAGTAGAAAATACAATAAACTGCAAACTATCAATTACTGGACGTCTTTACGAATAATTTGTTACTAAAATTGGAAAAAATACGGCAGAAACAGTGCAAGCGAAATAGAAATCAGTTTGCCCGTACGGCATACGGGCAAATCATTAAAGGCCCGAAAGCTGTGCTTGTACAGCGTACGGGCAAAACAAGGAAGGGGTTAATTCGACATTCGATTTTGTGTCGATCCAGTGTGGTTTTTTTTTTACCAAATATAGAGTGAAAATATCTTTGAACAATCATAAATGACGCTATTTTCTATTCCAAAATACAGTACATTTTCTTCTAATCAGAAAGCACCGCTGTAATGAACAGTAGCTCTAGGTGTAGTTTCGTAACGTGAAGTCTTTCCGCCAATTGCTGGAAAAAATTTCTATAGGTGTATTTTCAGAAATAATTTCTTTCAGGAACTAAACCTATTACAAAGTTTGTACTACGCTTTATTTTTATCCCATTAAATATGAATCACCACGTATACTAATTAGAATACCTCGTTGAATCTCTTTTTAAAAAAATCGAAATATTTTGAGGTAACCATATATGTTCAAGTGAGATGCTTTGATTATGAATAGTTTTAGAACGATGCTAAAAAAAGAGTACGAAAAACGTTGCTAACGATAAAATAAATTCTGAAAACTATTTCTATCTTTAACTCGGGTTTCGAGAAAAGTAATAAATAGCAGCTTTTTGAAAAAAAGACACTCCATTTACTATATTTATCTTTGAAAATTACATAGCTTCATTTTTATTCCAGGTTTTTTTTTAAATTGATAAATAAAGAGATATTCGCTATCAGAAAAAGTTTAGTGTTTAAACGCCGGTGAAAAATACATTATCGGTTTTGCTTAGAGATTTATGTTTCGAATAACTGCTTTTAAAATCGTCCTAGTTCGCCGTTATGTATATTTGTTTTCCAGCTGATTCCTCTTTTTATCTGGTGAGTAATGATACTTTTTTAAATAAATAGAACAATCCATACTTTAAATGGATGGAAAACAAGAGCGAAAATTGTGCTGCCAAACTTTTTATTTCAAATACCTAACATTTATTTGTAGAATTTATGATATTTATCGCTCAGATTGAGTATCATTTTCTCTCTCACAAATTTGTGTAGTGA
>CM063500.1:93348481-93360981 GCA_032207245.1 Pardosa pseudoannulata
TATATATATAATACACTTCCACATAATTTAAATACTGTAATCATCACTATAAAGCAATTATTAAATGTAGTAGCTGAGTAGATTGATGTAGACATTCATTTACAAAAACATCTTTTATTTAGGAATAAGATGACACTAAACATACAAATCCCGGTAAGGAAAAAGAACACAACACAGAAATATTTTGATTATATTCTTTACATCGGGATCTTAAGGAAAAAGCCACGATATTGTAATCCAGCCCTTTTTATTAACTACAGGATATTTCCAGGAATGATGTCTCTTTAATTACTTCTACTTTATTCTATATGCTATAGTACCTCTAAAATGTGCGTTAGAAATGAAGTAAACTGCGGTGCCAGGAAATGAGCTTCCATCGCCATTAATATGAAACATGTTATTTAGAATTTGTGAATAGGGAATCTGGATTTTCAATAGAAAACAGAAAATATTTAAGTTAGAATTTTATTTTAATAGAATTTTATTATTACAAGTATATACATGTACAGTACTATTTATTCCTTTTTCTTTTGCTGTTTTTCGACGAAACTTCTGTACAAAATATCTCATTATTTTTATTGCAAAAAGCAAAGCATAATTTTTTTCGAGTCTTTCCTAGTGTCATAAATAAAAAGATAAAATCGGTATCAGAAAAGTTTCAGCCTTTAAACATTAGAGAAAATCGTATTTTATTAGTTATGCTTAGAGATTTATGTTCCAAATAATAGTATATGAAATCATCGTAGTTCATCGTTTTGCATAACTATTTTCACGTTCATTACACTTTTACCTTGTAACTCAGGAGAATTTTTAAATAAATATGACATTAAATACTTTAAATAGATGGAAAACAAATACAGCAAAGATAGCGCTGCTAGAATTTTTATCTCCAATATCTAACTTTTATTTGCGGTGTTTATCATACTTATCGCTGCGTCTACATATTATATTCTCCCTCACAACTTTCGTTTCACGAAACATTTTTTAAACCGTTATTTTTATTCAGAGACCTAATTTAAATGTAAACTAAAGTTTCTCCTGGTTTAAAATTTACATTGTTACTATTTAAAGAGCTCAAAATTTTAGTTTAACTGTTATATATGCATAAAGGTTTAATTGCAAGAAAAAAAGAATAGATCTGTACAAAAACATTCAAACATAGCTATATGTTTAAAACAGTTTGACTATCACTATAAATGCGGTTACGAAATGTGTTTTATATAGATATATATATATATATATATATATATATATATATATATATATATATATATATTATATATATTGTTGTGTGTGTGTGAGAACCGTTTTTCTTTAAAAGTGGTGTAAGTGTATTTTATTTTTATTTAGGTGAACTTGAAAATTTGAAAAGTATGATTATTATTACGCTAGGGTTGTATTTTCATATGAAACTAGTGATTGTATATAATATTATTTTATAAAAAGTTCATAGTATATACATTTTTATCATTCACTCATTTGTTTTGTCAAAATGGACTTACATCACTTTTAAAGAAAATTTCGTATATATTATATATATAATAATATATATATATATATATATATGCATGCAATTATCAAACTTTTAATTTTAATATTTCCTTAAAAACTTCCTCTCTCCCATTCTAATTACTTAAAGTCTTCACAGCCTCTAAACTTAATCACAGGAGTCTCTCGACTTATTCTTTCGATACATTTCCCAAAGATATCTGTCCTATAGATGTCAATTTTCTGTTTCTATGACACGTTTTTAGCTTTTTGCAAATGGCTCTTTTTTCTGATTTTAACAGTTTTAATTTTTATAATTCTTGTCCCTTGGGAAAATTCTTTCTGTCTTAGCTCATAGCAGCACCGCTGTTCAAAGTGATTGTGTTTTTCTATGGTCTGTCGTTAACTGGTAGACATGTCCTTTTAGCAGCTCTGAAATAGAGTATTAATAGACACGTGCCGCCTCTTCAATTATCTGCATATGTTACTGCTAGATATACTACTTGGTAGTAAAGTAAAAACAATCAACATGATTATGTGACAGAGGAAATAATTACATGCATATATATTATAATATTATATATAATATACATAAATATAAAACAAAAAAAAAATTATATTTATAATAAATATATATATATATATATATAAATATATATATATTATTTATACAAATATATAAATATATTATATTATATAAAATATATTTTATATTATATATATAAATATATATATATATAGCATATATATATACTATATATAAATAGAAATTTAGATATATACATATATATACATAAATATATACATTATGTTACATATATATAATATATATATATATATATATATATATTTATATATATATAAATATATATATTATATATATATATATTTTATATATACATATATATACAATATTATATATATATATATAATATATATATATATATTATATATAAAATATATATACATGACAAATATATATATGTGTTAATATATATGTAATATAAATATATACTTATATATATATATAAATATATAAATATATATATATAAATATATATATTATATACATGCATCATATATATATATATATATATATATATATATATATTATATATATATATATATAAATATATATATATACATATACATATTCATATTATATATATGTGTATATAATATATTTATATAGAATATATTGTGTGTTTTATCTAAATGAATATATAGTGATATAAAAAATAATAAAAAATATTTATATATTATACTATATATAAATAAATAATATATTTATATATATATATGTATATATACTACTATATATTGTAATTTTATATATATATATATTATTTGTAACTTATTTTTATATAAAAATTTATATATATATCTTATATATAAATTTACATATATATAATTTTAATATACAATATAAATTTATGTACATATTATATATATGTGTATATATTCTATATATATATATGTTATTATAAATATCTTTTTTATATTTTATTATACAATATATTTTTATACTATTATAAAATATATATTTATTTTGAAAAATGTAAATTTATAACAATTTTAAAGATTTAATATATTATAAATGTTTTATGTGTGTGTATTATATAATATATAAAAATGTATGTTATGTATATATATATATATATGTTATAAATATATGTTATATCTTATACATATAATACATAAAATATATATATATATATCAACATATTATTATAATTATATAAAATTATAAAAATTTTATATATATATTAAAATATATATATTATTTATATATTTATATATATTTATATATATATATTACATATATATTTATATATGAAAATAATATTTATATGTGTAAATAATATATATATTTCAAAAATATATGTTATATAATATACAATATATATACATATGTATTTACAAATAAATTATATACACACCCTATAAATTATATATATATATAAGAAACAACACACAAATATATATATTAATAATATATTATATTATATATATTTAGTGAAGTTAATATATATAAATATATATATAAATATTTTATGTATATTATTACATATATAAACAAATAATATATATACACACATTAATATATACTCACACAATTAATATATAGATATATACTTATATATATACACAGAAAAAAACACACATATATATATATATAATATTATTATTTTATATATATATATACATATGAAGATAATTATTTTTGGATTAGTGACCTAATAGAAAATGTACATAAGTACAGAAAATTGGGTTTTATTCCATTATCCTTACATTGATTATAATTTTTATAGCATTACTGCGCGATATGTATTTTTAAATCCTGTGTTTATTTTGTTATTCATCGGATATTTATCAGTTATTTGAAGTCAGATTCGTTTGAAATTAATATTTTCGCCAGACTTATTGAAATACAAAATAGTTGATTACTTCCTGAAAACTGTTTGTGTATCTTTTAATTGTTTTCTTGTTCTTTAGACAAAATTTATGGAAAAAATTATGTTTATTTTTGTTGAAAATTACATAACATCATTTTTATTTAGGTTTGGTTTTCACTCGTTGATAAAATAATTAAATCAGTATGAGAAAATTTTTAGTGTTTAATCTTTGGAAAAAAAACATTATCAGTAAGTTTTAGAGATTTAAGTTTCGAATAACAGTTTTTAAATATTCCTATTTGAAATTATCCAGGATAGGAACTGATTGCTGAAATAGCTGTAATTCACACTTTCATCGTAAAAAAAGCACACTTTCACCATAAGCTCTCTACTCTCTAGTTTGTGTGTCATAAACTCACCATTTCATCATTATCTTTCATTTTTTCTGTTTAGTTGTTTATTCTCTCACTGCTATTCATGCTCATTGAAAGAAACTAAGGGTTGACGGGCTAGACCCATATAATCCTGTTTACCCATTTCCTGAAGATCCGGAAAAAATAACTATGGCACTTTAATTGGTATATAGGTTTAGAAATTAATGTTTTATTGACTTTTATATTTTGTGAAAAATATCTTTTTAATGCAAAAAGCAAGTTATCCTGGTATTTACAAGACAGATCCTTTTAAACAGGATGTTTGTACGAAATAAAGAGAACAGAATCAGCTGTGTTTAATTATACTTTAAATATTGAAAACTATTTGTGTACTGTTTATTCGTTATTTGTTTTTGTTCCTTGACATAACTGATATAAAAATAACTTCGATTCATTTTGTTTACTTTAAAACTTATAAAGAATCTTTTCTTTCCTAGTTTTTTTAAAGTCACACATAAACAGACAAGTTCATTATCATAAATGGTTTAGTCTTTAAAGGTCGAATAAAAAAAATTATAGTTTATGCTTAGAGATTTTTGTTTTGAATACCAGCTTTTTAAAATTGTCGTACATCACCGTCTATATATCTGTTTTCAAATTAAATTCTCTTCTTATCTAGTGTGACGTGATTCTTTTTACAAACAAACACAACATTAAATATTTTAAGAAGTTGGAAAACGGTTGTTACATATTATCTCTCAAATAACTGAACTTTTAGTATTATCAGTATTATTGCATTTATCGGTGTATCTGCATATCATTTCTCCCCTCCCAACTTTTCTTTTCGGAAACATTTTCTTCAAAACAGGTTTTGATCATTGTTACAGATTTAATTTAAATATAGATTAATATTTTTGACAATATTAGAATTTAAAATGCCCCCAATTTACAGAGATTACATGTGAGTTTAACTGAAACATATGAAATTGTATATGTTTATATATAAATTGTAATAATTATTAAAACACACTCTGACTTTAATTTATATGCGTATTGTGTTGCACATTGTTATATAACACATGGTAGTACGAATGCGATTTTGTATTGCATAAATATTATTTTAAATTAAAATATCTTCACTTCAACTACAGTCATATATTTATTGAACGTATTTTAGAATTATTTTAAAAAAATATTTACACTAATATCTATGGATCTTTCAGTACAGTACAATTTGTGAAGCCTGAGGTCGGTAACAGTTTATATGTTTGCCGTGTTGTACACCATTATAGAAATTGTGAAACCACCCCCTCGAACAAAATGAAAATAAAACTTTTTTAAAAGTTTAATCATATTAGAACATTAATGAATAGCTATCATTAAAATGATATAATAAACCAATAGCTAAATAATTAAATGTTGTTTAGTGTAGGTATTTTTATTTAATGTTATAAGGGAGAAAATTATTTTCATAAAAGTCTAGGTTTGGTTTGGTTTGGTTTGGAGCTCTACGATCTACTGTTTTGCTCACAAGTGCTAATGAGGTCGAGACCTACAGCTTAAAGCCGATTCCGAACGGCTACGAACATCCATGCCATAGTGGGATTCGAACTCACGAACTCCAGTACCGACGATCAGCGCCCTAATAATAGTCTAGGAGTCTATTTTACGGCGTCATAAATATCTAGCGTTTAAGTTATATATCTTTGAAAACGAAGAAGTTTGTTCGTTTGTGTTTGTTTTTTATACAAAACCACACGGTTTGACAAAATGAATTCAACGTGATTCTAAACTGCATTCACATTATCGGGAGACTTTAGAGGAGTATGAAGATAAAAGAATTATTGAGCGTGTACCAGATAATTCTCAGCCAAAATACAAACCATTTTTACACCTGCTTCATAGGGTACTTTACAATTCTGAAAAATTTAAAATTTTACTGATCCCGTCATATGCTAGTACAGTGGACTGAGCTTAATGTGATCGCGGTTAATATTATCAATCGCTTATTTTTATCGAAATCACTTGGTCCCAATTTTGTCTATTCATTTGTATATTAAAATTGTCGCTTTATGCGACCTTTACATCGGTTAATGGGATTAGTTTTCGAACCTCAATTTAACTAGCAAAGGAATATTCACAATGTATTCAGAAGCAACCCATTCTTTTCTTTCCCTTTGCTGGTATTTGAATTTCGGAGAATTCTCCACTTTAACCTAGGGAAATTGAGAATGATCAAAGGAGTGGGGTGTTACACGTTCCTGGAATTTTTCAAAAATACGCACACCATGCTGATGGTCAATGGTTGTCAGATAAGTAGAAGGCAACACATTATTATCGGAACTGAGAAGGAGCGTATTCACATTTTATGACTTGCTCGCTTTCATGCAGCTGGTCGATATGGAAGTCAGAAAGCCAAATGATTCAACATTAAAACAAAAGATCGAAATTTTAAATCGTTATGACAGGTTGATTAGGATTACGAACAATTCATCAATGAGCTTCTTAGAACAAATTGTAGACAGTCAACAAATGATCAATTTTTTAAATTATGTATACAATTCTTATGTCTTAAAGGATAATAAAGAGTACATAAATATAAGATGTGTTTTTTTAAAATTTCGTTTTGAAATTTCAGTGTGAATTAAAGGGATGGGTGCTAAATTTTCATATCGTTTATTTTTAACAATTGGTTATTGGTATCGAAATCACGGTGTTCCAAACTGATAACATTAAACGGAGTTTACTATATAACATAAATGCTGAAAACTTTTCGGTAATTGATTATTTGTCATTCATCATTATATCCTTGATAAAGATTGTAAAAAGAAAGAGCATGCATTACGGTATGACTTCTTAAAAATCCTATAACATCATTTTTATTCCAAGATTTTATAAACTCATATATAAAAAGAAAATACGATATCCAGAAATTTTTAGTGTTTAACCGTTCGAGAAAAATACATCATCTGTTGTATTCAGAATTTATATTTTGAATAACTGCTTTACAAATCGCCCTAGTTCACCGTTATGTATCTCTGTTTTCAAGCTCATTTGAATTTTCTACATTCACAGTATCGAGATACTTTAGATGAGTATGAAGATAAACAAATTATTGAGCGTGTACCAGATAATTCTCAGCCCCAAAACAAACCATTTTTTATCTGTCTTATAGGGTACTTTACAATTCTGGAAAATTAAAAATTTTACTGATCCCTTCATATGACGGGCTATATGCTAGTACAGTGGAATCCTCTTAACGTGTTCGCTGTTAATGTTATCAATCGCTTATTGTTATCGAAATCACTTGGTCCTGATTTTCTCTATTCATTTGTATGTTAAAATATCGCTTTATGTGATTGTTACATCGGTTAATGTTATCAGTTTTTCGAACCTCATTTTAACTGGCCAATGAATGTTCATAATATATTCAGAAGGAACCCATTCTTTTCCTTTCCTTTGCTGTTGTTTGGATTTCCTAGAATTAACTTAGGGAAATGGGGAATGAACAAAGGAGTGGGGTTTTACACGTTCCTGGAGTTTTTCAGAAATAACCACACCCTGCTGGTTGTCAATGGTTGTCAGATAAGAAGGCAACATATTATTATCGGAACTGAGAAGGAGCGTATTCACATTTTAATCCTTGCTTACAGGCAGCTTGTCGATATGGAAGCCAGAAAGCGAAATGATTTAACATTAAAACAAAAGATCGAAATTTTAAATCGTTATGACAGGTATATTATGATTACGAACGATTTATCAATGAGCTTCTAAGAAAAAATTATAGGCAGACAACAATTGATCATTTTTTAAAAATTATGTATACAATTCTTATGTTTTAAAAGGTAATATACAGTACAAATAGGTGTGATTTTCATTTTGTTTTGAAATTTAGTATGTGGGAATTAAAGGGTGGGGGGTAAACTTATCTAATTTTGCATATCGTTTATTGTTATCGAAATCACATGATCCCGATTTTCTCTATTCATTTGTATATTAAAATTATCGCTTTATGTGATCGTTACATCGGTTAATGTCATCAGTTTTCTTACCTCATTTTAACTGGCAAAAGGAATATTCACATTATATTCAGGAATCCATTCTTTTCCTTCCCTTCCCTGTTGTTTAAATTTTCTAGAATTCTCCTCTTCAACGTAGGGAAATTGGTAATAAACAAAGGGTAAGATATTACACGTTCCTTTAATTTTTTAGAAATACGCACACCCTGCTGTGGTCAATGGTTGTCGTCTTATAACGGGTTATATGCTAGTGAATAAATAAAAGTAAAGATCAAACCATAAATTATTTTTTGTTCATAGATTATTTTTTGTTGCATTAAAAATTTTATCATCGGTATTAACAATAAATTCTTTTCATAAATGTCTAGGAGTCTATTTCACGGACTAATAAGTATCTACCGTTTGGGTTATATATATTTGAAAATTAAGAATTTTGTTCGTTTGTGTTTGTTTTTTATACATAATCACGGGGTTTGAAAGAAAATGAATTCAACCTGAAAGTAAACTACATTAACTGTATCGGGAAACTGTAGAGGAGTATAAAGTTAAAATAATTATTGAGCGTGTACCAGATAACTCCAAGCTAAAGTATAAACCATTTTCTTTACCTGCTTCATAGGGCAATTCACAATTCTAGAAAATTAAAACTTTTACTGATCCCGTCATATGACGGGCTATATGCTAGTTTAAAATAAAAACTGAAAACTTTTTGGTAATTGGTTAATTATCATTCATTATTATATCCTTGATAAAGACTGTGAAAAAAAGAGCATGCCTTTACGGTATGTCTTCATAAAAATCGTATAACATCATTTTTATTCCAAGATATTATAAATTCATACATAAAAAGAAAATACGATATCCGGAAATTTTTAGTGTTTAACCGGTCGAAAAAAATAAATCATCTGTTGTATGTAGGATTTATATTTTGAATAACTGCTTTAGAAATCGCCCTAGTTCATCGTTATGTATATCTGTTTTCAAGCTCATTTGACTTTTTATCTGGTGAGTTATGACGCATTTCTTTAATACCCATGACATTAAATATGATAAATAGTTGTAAAATAAAGGGGAATATCTCATGCCTTACGTTTTATGTTAGCTAACTTTTATTTGCAGCTTTATCGCATTTGTCGATCAGGGAGCATTTCATTTTCCCTCCCCATTTTTAAAACATTTTTCACAGAGCAGCTATTTTTTATCTTAATGATATAAATATCGTGTCATAGATTAGAAATAAATAAACAAATTTTCCCATAAAAGTATCAGAATTTTAAACGCTACCAATTCCTGCTATATTTCAACTGATCTTCTACATATGCATACAAACATGTTTTCTACCTATAAGCTCAACAGTGTATGTATGTATATATATATATATATATATATATATATATATATGTATGTATATATATATATATATATATATATATATATATATATATAGTATATATATATGTATATATATATATATATATATATATATATATATATATATATATATATATATATATATATATATATATATATATATATATGTATATATATATATATGTATATATATATATATATATATATATATATATATATATATATATATATATATATATATATATATATATATATATATATATATATATATATATATATATATATATATATATATATATGTATGTATATATATATATATATGTATATATATATGTATGTATATATATATATATATATATATATAATATATATATATATATATATATATATATATGTATATATATATATGTATGTATATATATATATATGTATATATATATATATGTATATATATGTATATATATATATATATATATATATATATATATATATATATATATATATATATATATATATATATATATATATATATATATTATATATGTAGGTATGTATGTATATATACATGTATTTATGTATGCATGTATCTAAGCATGTATATATAGCTTGTTTCGAATTTTAAAAATAGATATTGAAGCATTAATTAATAAAATTGGAGATGACCTCTTTGTGAAGCATGAGAATAAGGAGAAAAATTGCAGATTTAAGACGAAAGCCCTCCAAGTTCCAAGAGAGAACATTTAAATATTGTTGGATGGTTGCCTACTGTCCTGCTGTTTCTCTTGTAAAATACAAAGTGGCTAAGATGGATTTTATATTCGAATAGAGCTTTAATGCCTAGACTGAAGATTTCCCTACTTTTTTGAGACTTAAACACACACATATATGGGTAATTTGGTCCATCACAAAGGGAATAGAAACCATATTTATTTTTGCCCGTCGTAAGTAAAAACATAGCTGAATTAGAATGTAAAAACATTGGGATGGAGAGAAATGGAGTTTAATTTAGCATCATTTACCTCAGGTTTCTGGGGTGAAAAACCTGAGCATTTCAATTTAAAGGCGTGTAAACCAGACAATCAAGGTTGATAATGGTTAATCACGAGAAGCTTAGCGAATAGTATGAAGCGAAACTAGTTATATAAATTTAGATAAAGCATTATGTAAGGAGAGCTTTGAAGTTTTCGGGGTAGTCAAGTTGATAGAAAGAACCAAAGATAGTCGCCAAGTTTTGTCATAAAGGATAGAATCAGCCGAAGATTATTTTAAGATGGCCATAATTACGTTGATAGGGTAAAAATATCATTACGTATATATATATATATATATATATATATATATATAATATATACATATTACATACATATATATATATATATATATATATATATATATATAATTCATGCATATATTTAAAATATTATGTGTAATATATTATAGATATATATTATACTGTTTGGTTTGGAGAGCTATGAACTACTTTTTGGAAACACGACTAATGAGATCGGGACCTACTGCTTAAAGTGGATTCCGAATGTCTACGAATAACCATGCCACAGTGGGATGCGATTTCACGAACTCCGGAAATAAAGAACAAAGTTTTAACTATCTGCCATATGCATATATATATATTATATATAAGGATATATATATATATATATATATATATATATATATGCATATGTAATGCACCTATTTATAAAATAATACATGTAATATATTATAGGTATTATATGATATATATATAAAATTTATATGTTCTCTAATAATGTCGTAATTAAGCGAGGTATGCTTTTGAAAATCACAAAGTATTTTTTCGAATTATAGAAGCTTTTATACCATAAAACGGTGAAAACAGTTGCTAAAACTCTGCATAATTTTTAAATTATTGTATTATATAACTAGTTTTCAATAAAATGAAAATTAATACTGAGTTGTTTTCTTTCTATATTAATTCTAGAAATAAAATGAAGACTCAAATTTTACAAATTTTTTTTGGGACAATCTTGCATCTTAATGAATTATACTTTCTTAATAAACGCTTGTTTCAGATATGTTTCATGTAACAACATTATATATTCTCATCATAAAAGTATCTTTAAAAATTGAAAATTTTAAAAGTTAAATTTTAACATATTTTATTTCCTTAATGTATAAAAATTAACATATGCTTATTTAAGGCTATATTAAGTTTCAAATGACCGTCTCAATGCCTATTTAAAACGAAAAGACAAACATGATAGAAATGGCATTTGAGTCTTTTATAGAGAGTCATCTTAAACTGCATCCAACCTTAGTGACTTTTCCTATACTGAATTATTCATATCATGAATGTATTTGCGTCCTTTCTTTATCCGACATTTCCAGTTTTTTGGCTTCATTTCAAAATTTTTCTTTTTCTGTATTCATATTTCTAGACAAAACAAATATTGGAACAGATCCAGTTTCGGAGAAAACTACTATTGCCGTTTCCTATCCTTTTATGGTGTTAGATATAAAACACAAAGCTAAATACATATCTTTATGTATGCTTTTTCTTCTGCATTTACTTTGTGGTTGTGGGTTTCTACATGTACATGTTTAGGAAGTTGTACGGTTTCTAGAAATTTTGTTAATGGAACTTTGTGGTCGATGTTTCGCCATGTATATGCTAATGCCGCATTCATCGAATACCGAAATATATATAGAGAATGTCACTAAATATGTTGTGGTTTAGTTTATCCATATTGAATCAGAAACTCAAACATTCAACGAGGAAAATTAAGAAAAAAATTAATAAAGAAAATTAATTTAACTTTAAGCTTTAGTTATCAATGGAGTCAAAATATATTCTCTAATACGTTATAAGCGTG
>CM063500.1:93368481-93370981 GCA_032207245.1 Pardosa pseudoannulata
TCAATGTATCTGGCATCCAAGTATCGAATCACGAATCTGGCAATGCGTTATTGTTTACGGGCCCGTCAATTGAATAGTTTCGATTGCCGGTTAGTGTGCTTTCCCCGGATAGGTAAGCCCTTTCAATATTCGTTTGTTTTTTATTATACTATGGATAAAACTCAGTTTCAAGAATTTGTACATGCTTGCAAATTTATATTTTAATACTATTATTACTATATTTATAGTATTAATACTTTATAGTAAGATTTCCTTTTTGCAAATAATTAAACTTTTGGCATCCATATGCAACAGTGAACCTTTGCCTCTTCACAATCGACCTGACGGCGGCCGAGACTACACTCGATACAGTTGCACTACTAAGTGCTAAATAAATCACTGCAGATGTAAAAATAACAAACTGATGTGCAATTCGATATGTCATAAAAGTTTATCTTGTTGTAACAAGTGATGATACCAATAATTTTCTGTAATAAACTAATTCAGTAGATAATGTGATTATCTCTTTGTTTGTATGTTTTCTCCAAGGGAGAGGAAATTTTCATAAGACACCAGGAGGTTTCTGGTACTGTGAGATCCTTACTCACTAAAACTTCTAACTTCAGACTACAGCCCACATAAGGCCACCGTACCTCCTTGGCCTTTGTTCCGAAGGACGATCCTAGGCTCCTAAGAGAGGCGGATTCGTCGGAAATCTCCTCTGTGGCAGCTATAATGTGATTATCATTAGCATTACGGTATACAAACACCCCAAATTTGCTCATTACCTTGTTTTTCTGACTTTGGCCGATCGCCCCATGCCAGTTCCCGCATTGGCTGGCCAAACCCCGAAATCAAGGAAAGATCGGACATTGGCCAGCCATTGTGAGGCGATATTGGTTATTTCGCGATTTGGCCGGCCAATTCGGGAACTGGCCGACTTCGGGCTTTGGCCGTAACATATATATACATACCAATATACCAATTCTTTCATTATATATATATATATATATATATATATATATATAATCTGTATATTATATATATATATGTATATGCATATATATTTTATATGTATATATATATGTATATATAACACTGCATAAAGGCTGAGTGAACAAATTTAAAATAACTTTTTTTTCTGTATTACCATTTCAAGTGCAAATGAAAGATAAATGTTAAACTTTGTCATGCGCAGGAAAATAGAATTTACTCAACAACTGTCTCAATGGAATACGGATTTCCTTCTAGACATTTATCACGTTCAACGTGTGATTGTGCTCCCGAGTGATATGAAGGGGAAAAAGTCACTCGACAAAGATGTTAAATCTAATTTTCTCTATCTGCACAAAATCGAGTCACATAGACAGCATAAGGAATAAGATTTTTTTAGTTTTCTTCACATCCTATTTATTGTTTAGAGAGTGGCAGCAAGTTATAAATGTTTCTGTGTCAGGTAAAGATGAACAATATATGTCAAAAATTCCTTTTCCAATGACAAGATGGTGTAAGAGTATAATTAATTTAAATACATAATTAATTTAAATATAAATAATTAATTTAAAATGACTCAGAAATCCCCTATATATTAATAGCCTAAGTTGTCTGTCCACGAATTTATGAAGCGGTTGTACCTGGAATGGATACAGACATCTATATTGGATTTTTTATGATTTAGGTCTAGCAAAATTCAAAGGGAGTTCGAAATCCACCCGATTCCACCTTTTCGATAGTTTAATGCTATTATTTCAAGTCTTATTCTCCCTCTTATTCTATGGCCGAACGATGGCCGAATGGTTAGGGTTGCTGGCCTTCGGAACCGGAGTTCGTGGGTTCGAGTCCCACTATGGCATGGATGTTCGTAGCCGTTCGGAATCGGCTTTAAGCAGTAGGTCCCGGTCTCATTAGCCCTCGTGTTGCAAAAAAGTAGACCGTAGCGCTCCAAACCAAACCAAACCAAAAACCCTCTTATTCTATACTAAATTCATTCCTGACAGGGTGAAGAGGGCGAAGAGTAATATTTAAACTGGACTGTACTCGACCCTCATATACTCTAATTAGTTCCTCCACCATGTGTAAGCATAGTACGTTCGGTAGAGAGTCTTCCCATCTGATCATCGTATTTCTCGGTTTGACGGTTCTGTTCCCGACCCAGTCAAATTTTGCTATATGTCTAATTAATTTCATATTTTCTGCTTTTTCTTTTAAATACCTATTCCTAAAGTTGTTTTATTATTTTTAAAATAAATGTTTACTATTTTTTTCAACTTTTTACGACTTAAACTTTCTTCTCGTAATGTAATAATAGCCTAAGTTATCTCTCTGTCCTCGAATTTATGAAGCGGTTGGACCTGGTATAGATACAGCATCCATATTGGATTTTTTATGAATTAGGGTTAGCAAAATTCAAAGCGAGTAAAGTTTATATTTTCCTAAACTATAGATCCGATTCTCAAATAAATGGGTGGGAATAAGAGTCGTATCACAGCGAAAAATACTATCATCTCTAAAACGTTCGAAA
>CM063500.1:93375981-93385981 GCA_032207245.1 Pardosa pseudoannulata
TTGGGGCGCTGATTCTAAATATGAAATTAGTTTTTCTCTATCAGCTCGTTTTTAGATAAGCGTTTTTTATTGTTCAGTACTAAAGGAAAGGTGAACCACATAGATCCGAGAAAATCCACCAGGTAGGTTTTGGTTTGGAGAGCTACAGTCTACTTTTTGAACACGAGGGCTAATGAGACCGGGACCTACTGCTTAAAGCCGATTCCGAACGGCTACGAACATCCATGCCAATGTGGGATTCGAACCCACGAACTCCGGTTCCGAAGGCCAGCAACTTAACCATTCAACCATCGTTCTGCCCACCAGATAGATAAACATCCGGTAATTTAAGTGACTTTCAACCCTTCGACTACAGCTGAAATCCTTTTTGAGTTGAGTAAACATTTTTAAGTTATAAATTAAACACTTTTTCAGTTTAATTTAGTTAGAGATTTTTCGTCGTGCAGGGTAGATAGAAATTAGCCTCGTGTAATATTTGAATTTAGGAAAGAGATGTTATAAAATTAACCTAAAACGTACTATGTTGTAGATTTTTGTACTTGTATCAATAAATAGAAATAAAATGAGTTGAAATAGAAGAAGTTGTGCAAATCATCCAGTGAGGAACAAGGTGAAATAATTCACCAGGATATTAAAATTATGGAGATCAGCTATCAATGAAGATAGGATACGCACATGATGACTGATTATTGCTGGAGTTTAAAAAGGGACTGTACCAAAACACATTCAAGATTGTCAAGGAAAAGAAGCTTCCGAAGTGTTCAGTGAGTAAAATTCTTCTCACCTTAATAAAATACAATTGGAGAAGGCATACAAGCCTATTTACATTAGTTTCTAGGTAAATTATTAAATATTTAATTGTATTAATAATAAGTTTTTTATCCTATATATTATTGCTGTAAGATAAAACTTATTTTTTTATCATTATAATAAATATTTGAGACAGAGTATAGTTGATTTCCTCGATTCTTTTTTCCTCTATATTTGATCGCAATAATATTTGTGTAATATATTAATAATATAAAAATATACTAATAATTAATATATTTGTATAAGATATTAATAATATTATAATATATTAATAGTATACTTCCATGTTTTAGTTTATTTTATTTAATCTATTGAATCAACTTATAATAGTATAACGTATGTTTAACCGAAATGGTAAATCTCAGAAATACGAGATGCTAGGCAAAATCTAATGCTGTATTTGAATTCAGGGCATCAATTCATATAAAATCATCTCTAAATACCAAGGCACCAAAACCACTGTTGACCTGTGTAATTAATCTCATTAAACTTTTATTCTAATTATGCTATGTGATGAAAGTTAGTAGTCTGTGGAACTTTACAGTATTTGTGCAATTTTGTGTGATGCAGCTTAAGTAGTATATTTCCGTTGGGAAGAGCTAAGGGTAAGTAACCCTAAACTCTTTTCACTAATATTTAACTTGAGCTTATTGGGACAGTATTCTGACATATTCTTAACATATTCTAAGTCAATTTTAACGCTAAAATTTATATCTCAAGCAAATGTAACATTGAAACCTGCATTTTGTATACTGCTGATCACATGTAAATTCACAACCGTTTGGATTCTTCTTGAAGAATAATTTAGGTCTTGATTTAAAAGAACGTAGAACTTAAAATATCGACTTTTAGAACATTCAGTTTTTGTGTGTATTGTAAAATTGGGCTTAAATAATAATATTATATAAAATATAGAACAGACTAATATCTTTAAAAAATTTAATAAATGGCGGATATTTTCATAAAACTTTAATAAATTTAAAGAAATAACATTTTTGAAATGCTCCCTGCACATTAAATGTTAATAAATAGCTCTGATTTCTTAATTAATGTTTAAAATTTATATGAATACAAGTTAGGTTATTGAATTTTACTTCTGTTAGATACAAGTCAATAAAATAATTATATTTTTTACTATGTTCACTGCTCTTAGAACTTTCCAGTATTTGTGCTGTTTTGGGTGATGCAGCTTCAGTAGTAGATTTCTGTTGGAGAGAGCCAAGGGTAATTAACCCTAAACACTTTTCCCTAATGTTTAACTTGAGCTTATTTGGACTGTATTCTGACATATCCTTAACATATTCTAAGTCAATTTTAACGCTAAAATTTATATCTCAAGCAAATATAACATTGAAACCCGCATTTTGTATCCCACAGATCAACATGTAAATTCACAGCCGTTTGGATTCTTCTTGAAGAATAATTTAGGTCTTGATTTAAAGGAACATGGAACTTTAAATCTCGACATTTTAAGCATTCAGTTTTTCTCTGTATTCTAAAACTGAGTTTAAATAATAATATTACATAAAACATAGATCAGACTAATATATTAAATAAATTTAATAGATGGCGAATATTTTCATAAAACCTTAATAAATATAAAGAAATAACATTTTTGAAATGCTCCCTGCACATCAGATGTTAATAAATAGCTCTGATTTCTTACTTAATGTTTGAAATTTATATAAATACACGTTTGGTTATTGAATTTTACTTCTGTTAAATACAAGTCAATAAAATAATTATATTTTTTACTGTTATCACTGCTTTTGGAACGTTCCAGTATTTGTGCTATTTTGTGTGATGCAGCTTCAGTAGTAGATTTCCGTTGGGAAGAGCCAAGGGTAATTAACCCTAAACACTTTTCCCTAATGTTTAACTTGAGCTTATTTGGACTGTATTCTGACATATCCTTAACATATTTTAAGTTGATTTTAACACTACATTTTATATCTCAAGCAAATGCAACACTGAAACCAACATTTTGTACCTCGCTGCTCGTATGCGAATTCACAGCTGTTTGGATTCTTCTTGAATATTTAATTTAGGTCTTGATTTAAAGGAACGTGGAACTTTAAATCTCGACTCTTTAAACATTCAATTTCCAACTATATTCTAAATAATAATATTATATAAAATATAGAACAGACTAATATCTTTAAAAACATTTATTAAAGAGGAAAAAATTTCATAAAAATTTAGTCAGCAAAAAACGTTTTTTAAATGTTTCTTGCACTTTAAATATTTTTTACTTCACGTTTAAAATTCATATAGATACAAGCCTGGTTACTGAATTTTACTTGTGTTAAAACCAACTGAAAAAAATTATAATTTTTACAGTGTTTTCGGAATATTTATTGCATTCCTGTAATAAATTCTCTGTAACTTCTCAAAATATTTATCCTTTGAACTAAACACACCCAGTTTTAATACATATAATTTAACAAACAATAGAAATCGAAAAAAAAATATCAGGATATTTATCCAAAACTTTTTATTTATTCCTCGAAGCTGAAAGGTAAGTTAATTTGTAACATAGAAAATCAAATTTTATAATCAAGCTGATAATTAGAAATTGAATTTCTTATTTATTCTTTTAGATTCTTGTTAGCCATCATACAAAATCATATGTTTATCCAAATATTAAAAGTATGCGAAATATTTTAAGTCAATTTTAACGCTAAAATTTATATCTCAAGCAAATGTAACATTGAAACCCGCATTTTGTATCCCACAGATCAACATGTAAATTCACAGCCATTTGGATTCTTCTTGAAGAATAATTTAGGTCTTGATTTAAAGGAACGTGGAACTTTAAATCTTGACTTTTTAAGCATTCAGTTTTCTCCTGTATTCTAAAACTGAGTTTAAATAATAATATTACATAAAATATAGAACAGACTAATATCTTTAAAAAATTTAATAAATGGCGGATATTTTCATAAAACTTTAATAAATTTAAAGAAATAACATTTTTGAAATGCTCCCTGCACATTAAATGTTAATAAATAGCTCTGATTTCTTAATTAATGTTTAAAATTTATATGAATACAAGTTAGGTTATTGAATTTTACTTCTGTTAGATACAAGTCAATAAAATAATTATATTTTTTACTATGTTCACTGCTCTTAGAACTTTCCAGTATTTGTGCTGTTTTGGGTGATGCAGCTTCAGTAGTAGATTTCTGTTGGAGAGAGCCAAGGGTAATTAACCCTAAACACTTTTCCCTAATGTTTAACTTGAGCTTATTTGGACTGTATTCTGACATATCCTTAACATATTTTAAGTTGATTTTAACACTACATTTTATATCTCAAGCAAATGCAACACTGAAACCAACATTTTGTACCTCGCTGCTCGTATGCGAATTCACAGCTGTTTGGATTCTTCTTGAATATTTAATTTAGGTCTTGATTTAAAGGAACGTGGAACTTTAAATCTCGACTCTTTAAACATTCAATTTCCAACTATATTCTAAATAATAATATTATATAAAATATAGAACAGACTAATATCTTTAAAAACATTTATTAAAGAGGAAAAAATTTCATAAAAATTTAGTCAGCAAAAAACGTTTTTTAAATGTTTCTTGCACTTTAAATATTAATGAATAACTTTGATTTTTTACTTAAAAGTTTACTTAAAAGGATACAAGCAAGCCTGGTTACTGAATTTTACTTGTGTTAAAACCAACTGAAAAAAATTATAATTTTTACAGTGTTTTCGGAATATTTATTGCATTCCTGTAATAAATTCTCTGTAACTTCTCAAAATATTTATCCTTTGAACTAAACACACCCAGTTTTAATACATATAATTTAACAAACAATAGAAATCGAAAAAAAAATATCAGGATATTTATCCAAAACTTTTTATTTATTCCTCGAAGCTGAAAGGTAAGTTAATTTGTAACATAGAAAATCAAATTTTATAATCAAGCTGATAATTAGAAATTGAATTTCTTATTTATTCTTTTAGATTCTTGTTAGCCATCATACAAAATCATATGTTTATCCAAATATTAAAAGTATGCGAAAAGCTGCATTTTTAAAACTTTTGTTCTTAGTTTTTGTACATATTTGAGCAAAATTAATTAATCAATTTTGCTAATTCAAGGAACATTTGAAGACCTTGATCATCTTACATCTAAATAACGTCTAATAAAGATTTTACTAGTACTACTAGTACACAGTAGAAATTTATTTTAAAATGTAATACATAGAAACTTTCATTATCAGTAAAACAATAACAAAAGATTATGAAATGATGCTGAGTATAATACTGAGAAACGCCAGGAAGTTGACTATGATTACAAACACACACACACACACACACACACACACACATATATATATATATATATATATATATATATATATATATACGCATGTATATTATATATATACATATATACACATATATATATATATACATATATATATATATACATATATATATATATATATATATATATATATATATATATATACATATATACATATATATATATATATATATATATATATATATATATATATATATATATATATATATATATATATATATATATATATATATATATATATATATATATATATATATAAATGCATATATAAATACATATATATATACATATTTATAGATATATATTTACATACATATATTCATTAATATGTATATATATATATATATATATATATATATATATATATATATAAATGCATATATAAATACATATATATATATATATATACATATATATACATATATGTATATATATATATATATATATATATATATATATATATATATATATATATATATATATATATATATATATATATATATATATATATATATATATATATATATATATATATATATATATATATATATATATATATATATATATATATATATATATATATATATATATATATATATATATATATATATATATATATATATATATATATATATATAAAGTTTACCAGCTTAAGAACTTTTAATCTCTTGGTTTCTTGGAAAATGGTTTAATCGGGTTCAACTGTATATATTTAATTTCTATTTTTTAATCTAGTTCAAAAGTCCGTTTACCGAATATTGCACATTATTTTAATAATATCAATAGTTTTTACATTCATTCATTTCTTTAAATATTTTCTAAGTACTTAGAATAATTTAAAATGACTTGTTTCAATGAAACATTATTTTACTTGTTATGAAATGAAACAAAAAATAATTAGCTAAGCTTCTTTTAAAATTGTACCACTTTTAAAGTGATAAAAAACCTTTTAATTATGTAAAAACTCGTGGTTGGTTAAGTCTTTTGATTGAAAATAATCAAAGCTGGAGAATTATATAAATAATAGGATTGCGGATTTTATGTTTGATGACTTTTGATCTGTCAAAAAATTAATTAATATTTCCATTTTTATGTATTAACCATGTGATTGCTAAATTGAAAAGATATCTGGAAAAAAATTCCTTATTTTTTGTTCAAACTTTTAAAAAGGTGTTTCTTTTACATAAAGAAGACTAACGTGGAGAAGAAATGCTTTTGATTTAACATTTCTTTCAACTATCAGACAATAATGCATTAAAAAAAAATAATTAGATTTTTTAAATGGAGGGATGTTTGAGTAAAATGCAGATAAATCACTTGTATTCATGTAATAAGAAACATTTCATTTGAAAATAATTTTCTTTTGATTTGAAACCCAGTTTTATCAGCTTTTTAATTATGTATGATATCGTATAAAATCTTACGTTTGCTTAGTCAAAGTAAAAGAAATAACATTTCCAAGAAGTGTATAATTAAATACTTTAAATGGAGGGCGAAAAATGATAGCAAAGAAAAAAAATGCTTTTTTTATAATTTGTTCTAGCTTTTTAAATATATCCCACATATTTTTATAAGTTTATATTTCTAATATTTTAGAGGTTGTTTTATCTAGTGACAACACCGTTTTAAAAAAAGAAAATGCAGAAAAAGGTTGCTGATTATCAGAAAAAGAAATTTTATGTCCTTTTTAACAATGGAAATTTGAATTTAACCCTCTAAGCGGTTCGCACGTACAATTCCACCAAACCGATGACGTCTTCAAAACGTACAATTTTTGACCTTCAAAAACGCTCTGAAAATGGATGTAATGTACATTTTTGCCAGTGCTTCCCCCCATGGAGTTTTGCGATAGGAGGATCAGGTCGATTTTTTAGGAACTGCACCCCTACCCCCTGAGGCACAAAAACGCTGATAGGTTTTCATGGCTTTGTAAATTTCTAATTCGAAGTATTTCGTTTGCGGAAACAGGTGTATCTCTAATTGCACCACTTAAATATCTTCGATGACTTTCGTAACAAAATATAAATAAGTCTCTCAAAGAATATTTTATTTGTACTTTTAGAATCCATTATTTCTTATGGGATGATCTTCGAGACTTGACGAGCTTTATGTGTATTAAAAATTAACAATCTATAACATCTATTTATATATCTATTTATAACCGGAAGTAAAGGGACAATAACGAGGGTGGGTTTCCCGTATTCCATTCTAGTCGACAAAGGGTGAAGGAAAAAATCATAGAACGTTTTGGCCACTGACACAGTAAACATTTAGCGTATTTTTGGAGACTTTTTTTCCTCGATGTGTTCCACTCGGAGGGTTAATTTATGATTAACTAATTAACATGATAAAATATTGAATGATATTTAATATTTCAAATATGCAGGTAAAAAATTCCCCAATTTATTTATTTATTTTTTAAAATACTTTTTAAATACTAATCGTTCTATATTTTTATTTATAGAGATAAATTTGAAGCTAGATTTATATAAAGCTCTTTAATGCGATATATCTATTTCGGAAACATAGTTTTCTCATTATCCAGGTGTAGCTCAAATGAGAAGGTAATGTTTTCTCCTGCAAAGGTCGCAGCACTCTAATAAATATATACTTTAAGCAGCGATAAATATTTTTAAAGTCCCAAAATAGCAGAACTACAGAGAGTTCAATTTCATTGAAATGTGTATATGTTGTATAATGATTAATTTATAGAACAATACATATGAACTAATAATTGCATCCGGGAAATTGCTCCAGTTTTACAATATTCAGGGCAGCGATAAATATTGTTAAAGTCCCAAAATAGCAGAACTACAGAGGGTTTAATTCTATTGAAAAGTGTATTTGTTGTATAATGGTTAATTTATAGAACAATACATATGTACTAATAATTGCATCCTGGAAATTGCTCCAGTTTTACAATATTCAGGAACTTCTCTACTGAATGCAAATGTACTGTATTCAGAATTCGAAGATAGAATGAATTTATTATAAACGAGTTTCTGTTGTTCTCAGACATTTTTCCATATTGTGCATATTAAATTGGAGAATTTTACATAGTGAAATTAATGCAATTAGTTATTGAGTACTGTCAATTATTTCCCAACAATGATTTCAATTATATCCCAATGAAAAATCAACTACAAGTTACACATTATTGATTAATATTAAACATTACATAAACTCAATTCCTGTATCAATATTTAAAAAAAATTTCTAGACCTAATCGTCATTTTCTATTTTTATTTTATATTTTATAAGTATATTTAAAGCTATTATTATATAATGTTTTATACTACTATTTTTATTTTCTAAATATCTTATGAACATTATATGTCTGTAAAAAGAATGTGGTGCAGTAGTTCCGACTGATACAGATGTCAAATACTTAATAAATATGCAATGTATCCAGCAATAAATATAGTTGAAACTGCTAAATGTTGACTACAGACGGTTTTATGTATTGTTTGATGTCAATCTCAGGGGATTTGAACTTGTTATATAATTAAAAACTGATTGAGAATTGCATACGTATTAAAGTTTGCATAAATTATATCACAATGACAAATCAACTTCAAGTTACACATTAATGATTACTATTAAACAGTACATAAGTTCAAATCCTGTATTAATAATTTAAAAAAAATTCTAGAGCTAATCGTAATTTTCTAGTTATTTTATATTCTATAAGTATGTTTTAAGCTTTTACTATATATTGTTTTATACTACTATTTTTAATTTCTTAAACATCTTTTGTACATCAAACGTCTGTGAAAATAATAACGTGCAGTAGTTCCACATGATAAATATATCAACTACGTAATAAATATGCAATGTATGCAGCAATAAATGTAGTTAAAACTGCTAAATGTTGACTACAGTAGGTTATATATATAGAGGTTATATAGAGTAGGTTATATAATATCAAAAAATTATTTTAAATTTTCTAGAAGTAATAAACATTTTCTATTATTTGTATATTCTATAAGTATGTTTAAATCTATTATTATATAATGTTTTATACTACTATATTTATTTCCTAAACATCTTTTGAACAGCATAAGTCTGTGAAAAGAATGTGGTGCAGTAGTTCCAACTGATACAGATGTCAAATACTTAACAAATATGCAATGTATGCAGCAATAAATGTAGCTAAAACTACTAAATGTTGACTAAAAAGGTTGCATATATTGTTTGATTTAAATTTCAGGGAAAGTGCTCTTGTTATATAATCAAAAATTGATTGAGAAATGCATACGTATTAAATGTTGCATCAATTATATCACAATGACAAATCAACCTTGAAGTGAGTAAATGTATTTACTTTAGTTATCCTAAATTGAAGGTAATTTTTTTGACCTGAAGAGTTACTGCATTCTAATAAATATATATTCTATATTGCAGTAAGCACAGCTAAAACACAGAGGTTACACAAAGGAACTACAAAGGTTCAATTTCCCTGAAAAGCATATAATAATCAATTCATAGAACAAAACATATCTACTAAAAATTGCTTTCGGAGAACAACTTCAATTATACAATGTCCATGAAGTTCTCTAAAGTAATACAGGCAAAAGTTCTGTATTGAGAATTCGAAGTTTGAGTGAATTTATAATTGACGAGGTTCTATTGTTCTCGAGCATTATCTTCTTCAAATATGCTTATTGTATTGGAAAATTTTGGGTAGTCAAATTAGTACATTTAGTCATTGATTGCTGTGAAATATTTTCTCGTACACGTTTTAAATTAAATCACGATAACAAATCAAGTCAAATCCATACGTTTAAGAAAATTACTAATAATTTTAAATAGATGATAATTATATGGGAATAATTCTGTATCAA
>CM063500.1:93390981-93395981 GCA_032207245.1 Pardosa pseudoannulata
ACAACTTTCAAATATTGAACAAAAGACAAGAAAATATGCTAAAAATATATTTTTAAAAAATTAAAAACTGAAAGAAGCACTCCACGTGCTACTCCTGAAAAAAAATTGCCAATATCTAAGAGAACTCGGCATTATTTTCCTTCCTTCTTTATATACTTTTTCCATTATACTGTGCTGATGCGTACGTTGTTCCATTGTTCTTTGCACAATGCTTCTTTTCCCGGCTCTACCCAGAAGGACGGAGACTGCAAGGATAGTCCTGAGTCGTCTCCTGGAGACCAATCACAATTCTCCAAAACTTGGTGAAGTTTAAGTGTAATCGTTTAAACTGGCCACACCACACGCTTCCTGAAATCGCGAAAAAAACTTGAGCATTCAACCCACAACGTGAGAATGCGGCGAGCAAATCAGTTTCGCAAACCTTATGTCAAACATAGCTGCACTCTCACATAACTTATTACACTTATGTGCACGGAAACTTTAAGTATACATTTGGATCATTCCTCAACTGGTTTGGACTAGTTTTCTCTTGCCGTTTTTGCGTATATATGTATGATGATTAAGGAATCCTAAGCTGAAAATTTGTACCAACTACGGCTAAACGTTCATTAGTTAAGCCTGGCAACATGAAGTTTTCTAATACTGAAATTTCTAGTTATAATAGTGTTTACTGTAATCAGAAGATCAAGGACACAACTAGATCATATACTAGTTCAAAATATTTTAAATTTGAAATCGTTCTATTTATGTAATTTTTCCATGCTTTACTAACAGTTTCCTTACTCAAAAAACTAAAATTCATTACGGAAGAAAGTGTCACAGTATATATGAAGGATGAAGGATTTTATAAAGAAGATTTGGTGTAGTAAAGATGTCTTCCCGTTGTCCTTTACATATGTAAGATTTAATCCTAACATATAAATATTTAATACACATACTATGTACTAACTATAATTAGTGACACAGAAATATACCTTATTTGAATATATGTATTGTAACTCATCCGGTCCCTGTTTTAGGTGACACAATGAAGAAGCAGGTGTTTCTTGATTAAATGATTTATTTACACCTTGCAGCTATATAAACATTTCTATATACACAAAATACAATTTCAATTCACAAGTATGTAATAAAATAGACGTAGGCTTGTATAGAGACGTACACGTAAAGTCCCTTCAGAATGGTTTAGTAACCGACGAAAGATGACAATTTGGTAGCTTCGCGTAAAAGTTCTCGGTAGTAATTATGTAGACAGTACACTCAATTAGACCAGAGTAGCAATTGGTATCTTCCAAGAAGGTAAAGCAAAGTCAGAAGCAAATCTTGACATCGTGATGCCGTGGTAAACAACACCTTTGTATCCACATAGGCGAAATCCATTTATATATATATATATATATATATATATATATATATATATATATATATATATATATATATATATATATATATATATATATATATATATATATATATATATATATATATATATATATATATATAATATATATATATATATATATATATATATATATATATATATATATATATATATATATATATATATATATATGCATATATATTTTCTGACATATATCTATATATGTGCATGGTTTCACATGCATATACACATGTATGTACATATATACATGCACTCACATATATATGTGTATATATATATATATATATATATATATATATATATATATATATATATATTTTCTGACATATATCTATATATGTGCATGGTTTCACATGCATATACACATGTATGTACATATGTACATGCACTCACGTATATATGTATATTTTTATAAATATATATACATACTACACATACATATATAAATGGAAACTTTAAACATGATAGACATATTTAATATACATACGTACGTATTTATATATGAATATATTATGTTAGAAAAAAAACCTTGTTAGGGAATATGTAATTTCATTTTAACTGTGTCATTTCAAAATTACACATCAATTGAAAAATAGCAAGATTTATAATTTTATAAATGTGAAAAAACTAAGGTTTTTTTTTGTGAGGCGTATAATTTTTTTTATAAGGAATTGTTAAAAATGATATGAATGAAAAAAAATGAAAATATGTTTTTGATAGGAAACTGCAATTTATTTTCGGGGCAATATATTTCCGAGTTTCAGAGGAACTTTAAAGCTAAAATATTATATAAAATAAACGAACTTATTTTAAAACTTGCATTAAAGTTTCTGTTTTATGTTCGTAAGAAGTAAAGTCAGTTTGACTCTGAGAAACAAACGACAGCTGTAGTTAATGTTGAAAATAAACGTTGATTTTTAAAGAATTCTTTAGCATGTTAACTCTTACGTAAATAATTCTATTTATGGTTGGCAAAAGTACGATTCTTTTAGTGATTCTTTTTGTACTATTGAAATTTAAATTTTTTTACTTAACGTTTATACTTTAAGAGAGATCGGGTCTTTAGGATTCAATTTATAACGATAAGAAAGGTGAAAATATTTTAAAATTAGCTGGGATTATTTTAATAAAACAAACTTTTATCAAAATAGAAAAATTGGGTCAAAAATTTAAAATGTTTTTGCTATAAAAAATTTTTGTTAGTAATACGTATTAATTATCGAAAGACATTTTTTGAATAACATGATTATTTTACCGCACTGAAACCTGTTTTTATCCATACACATATCTAAAATTTCAAAAATAATATTTTTCAGTTAGACAATTTTATATATTGAATTAGTTATTAAAATATAATGTAGGTTTGGTTTGGAGTGCTATAGTCTACTGTTTTGCACACGGGGCAAATAAGATCAGGACCTATAGCTTAAGGCTGATTCCGAGCTGCTACAAACATCCATGCCTACAGCGGGATTAGAATCCGCAAACTCCAGTTCCGAAAAGTAGCGCTCTACCAAAATATAATGCAGGTGATTTGCTTTTATGCATTAATAATTTGAGAGATTGCCTATACATAATTGTCTACATAATTGTCTTAAAATTGGAGATTTCTCGAGTTACAGATAATTTACTATTGTAAATGGCTAAAAACAGTTGACACATTACATTCCTTGAAATAAACTTTTTATGAACATACGTATGTATTTATACACAATGTTAAAGAAATGAAAAAAACCCTCTTAAAATATCTAGATTGATTTTCATTGCGGTTTTCAAAACTGCACACAATAATTACAATATTGCAAGATTTTATAAATTGCACATGTTTTATAAATAGGAAAAAAATTGTTTGATTTTTTTTCTCTGTTCAATAATTTAACTTTATCAGGAATTGTTAAAAATATATATTTATAAATAATATTATATATATATATATATATATATATATATATTATATATATATATATATATATATATATATATATATATTATATATATATGTATATATATATTATGTATATATATATATATATATAATATATATATATATATATATATTATATATATATATATATATATATATATATATATATATATATATATATATATATATATATATATATATATATATATATTTGAGTTATTCTGGAAAAAACGTTTATTGAAATAACCAGCATATAGCCCGTCATATGACGGGATTAGTAAAATTTTTAATTTTTCAGAATTGTAAAATACGTTATGAGGGAGGTAAAAAAAGGGTTTGTTTTTGGAATAAGAATTATCTGGTTCAAGTTCGATAATTTGTTTATTTTCATTCTCCCCTAATGTCTCCCGATACTGTGAATGCAGTTTAGAATCACGTTGATTCCATTTACTCAAACTGTGTGGTTATGTATAAAAAACAAACACAAAAACGAACAAACTTTTAATTTTCAAAGATATGTAACTTAAACACTATATATTTATTAGTCTTTGAAATAGACTTATAGAGTTTTATGAACACAATTTGTTGTTAATACCGGTGATAAAATTTTCATTGCAACAAAAAATAATCGATGATTAAATATTAAACTATCACATATGTACCTAATCTATTATTTAAAAAAAATATGAAAGAAAATTATTTACATAATACCTAAGCTCAGTGATAAACCGTATGAAAATAATGCAGACGATATTTAAATAATTTAAAATAAGAAATGATTAAATAAGATATTTAAAGAAATGATGGTGCTAATCATAGTGCTAGTAAAAATGCTAGTTTTACCTATTTATTATGTGATAAACTTAATAGCCTGTTCTTAACTGGGACAAATAGGACTTGAAATAATGACATTAAACGCTCGAAAAGGATGGAGGGGTGGATTTCGAACGTCTTAAATATTTGCTTTGAATTATGCTAAACCTAAATCATTAAGAGTTCAATAGGGATGCCCCTATTCATTCTAGTTCCAACCGCTTCATAAATTCGAGGACTTAATCTATTATTATACAGGTGATTTTCTTTTACCCATTTTGTAACAACAGGGAACTCTTGTTTTGTAAAAATGTTGTTTAAGTAGATATCTGTTTCTTACATAGATTATCTTAATTAATAAAAGTATAATATCTTAAAAATTAGTTATGAATAATTCAATAAAACGTCAAAGAATAAAATACACAAGTTTTGTTAAAAATAAAAGAATCGATTATTATGAGGAAATTTAAAATACAACTAAAAATAAAATTTATCGATAAGCTGTTTTAGCCAGGTAACGTTGAATTGAAAAAGTAAGTAAATTTACAAAACGAATCTTTGCTTAGTTTCTTTTGAAAAGAGAAAATATTAATGATAGCTGTACAAAAATTTATAAAAACATTTTTGAGTGTAGAAAAAAAATAATATGTAATAGAAAAATTATAAATATTCTCTCATAATTTTTTATTCCGTTTGATGTATTCTTTTATTAAAATAATCATTACTTATGCATCATAAGTTAAAAATATTTAATTTGTTTCTGTTTAAATTTTTTTAAATAAGGTTAATTAAGATAAAATAAAGTATTTCTCATAAGAAACTTAAATGAAATTGAAATGAAAATATTTTTAAATCCCATTG
>CM063500.1:93400981-93403481 GCA_032207245.1 Pardosa pseudoannulata
TTACATGGAAATCTTGTTGTAGGCAATTCAAAATTAATTCCAATCTTTAAATGTTTTCTACAGAAAATGCTTTTAAAGAAATATAGCAATAAGACAAATCAGATTAATATATATAATCAATAAATATTTTCTATAGAAAACGTTTTATAAGAAATGAAATATTAAGAAAAATAAGATTATTTTCAGAAACTCAGAAATTACTTTGTAAGAAAAATAACACTAAAACAAATCAATATTATTTTATACCGCATTAAGAGAAATTAAAAAATTATTCAAAGCAATAAGTACTTTCTATAGAAATTTTTTTTATAAAAGTATGGCAATAAGATAAATGAGATTAATTTATAAATCATTATTAGAAACTCAGAATTAATTCAAATCAATAAATGCTTTCTGTAGAAAAAGATTTATAAGAAATATATCAGTAAGACAAATCAGATTAATTTGCACCACATTATGATAATTCAAAATTAATTCAAATCAATCAATATTTTCTATAGAAAACACTAAAACAAATCAATATTATTTTATACCGCATTCAGAGAAATTAAAAAAATATTCAAAGCAATAAGTACTTTCTATAGAAAAAAAATTATAAAAATATGGCAATAAGATAAATGAGATTAATTTATAAAGCATTATTAGAAACTCAGAATTAATTCAAATCAATAAATGCTTTCTATAGAAAACGATTTATAAGAAATATCTCAGTAAGACAAATCAGATTAATTTATACCACATTTTGATAATTCAAAATTAATTAAAATCAGTCCATACTTTTTTAGAAAACAATTTATAAGAAAGATAGCACAAAAGAAATCAGATTATTTTATACTGCATTAAGAGAAAATCAAAATTAATACCAAACATTAAATGTTTTCTATAGAAAATGCTTTGAAAGAAATATAGGAATAAAACAAACCAGATTAATTTATATCACATTATGATAACTAAAAATTAATTCTAAATAATAAGTGCTTTCTACAGGAAACACTTTGTAATAAAAATTACACTAAAAAAAATCAGATGTTTTATACCGCATTATTTGTATCTAAAATTTAATGGAAACCAATAAATATTTTCTATAGAAAATTTTTTATAAGAAAGGCAATAATAAGACAAATAAGATTATTTTCAGAAACTCAGAATTAATTCAAATCAATTAATGCTTTCTGTAGAAAACGCTATATAAGAAATATATAAATAATACAAATCAGATTAATTTATACCGCATTATGATAATTCAAAATTAATTCAAATCAATCAATACTTTCTATAGAAAACGCTTTGTAAGAAAGACAACACTAAAACAATTCAGATTATTTTATACCGCATTAAGGGAAACTCAAAATTAATTCAAAGCAATAAGTACTTTCCATAGAAAACACTTTATAAAAATACGACAATAAGATAAATAAGATTAATTTATAGCGTATTATCAGAGACTCAGAATTAATTTAAATCAATGAATGCTTCCTGTAGGAAACGCTGTATAAGAAATATATTTGTAAGACAAATCAGATTAATTTATACTGCATTATGATAACTCAAAATTAACCCAAATCTATAAATGTTTTCTATAGACAACGCTTTGTAAGAAAGATAACACTAAAACAAATCAAATTTTTTTATATACCGCATTAAGGGAAACTCAAAATTAATTCAAAGCAATAAGTACTTTCCATAGAAAACGCTTTATAAAAATACGACAATAAGATAAATAAGATTAATTTATAGCGTATTATCAGAGACTCAGAATTAATTTAAATCAATGAATGCTTCCTGTAGGAAACGCTGTATAAGAAATATATTTGTAAGACAAATCAGATTAGTTTATACCGCATTATGACAACTCTAAATTAATTTACATCACTAAATATTTTATAAAGAAAACGCTTTGTAAGAAAAATTACATTGAAATAAATCAGATTTTTTATAACCCATTATGAGTAACTCAAAATTAATTTAAACCGATAAATATTTAATATAGAAAACATTTTATAAAAAATGTAGTAATAAGACAAATCATATTTTATACCGCATTATCAGAAACCCAGAATTAATTCAAATCAATAAATGCTTTCTGTAGAAAACGCTGTATAAGAAACAAATAAGTAAGACAAATCCCACTAATTTATACCTCATTATGAAAACTCAAAATTAACTAATATCTATAAATGTTTTCTATAGAAAGCACTTTGTAAGAAAGATAACACTAAAACAAATCAGATTATTTTATACCGCATTAAGATAAACTCAAAATGAATTCAAAGGTGTCTATAGAAAACACGTTATGAAAATATAGCAATAATTAAAATCAGATTAATTTATATCGCATTATTATAACTCAAAATTGATTGAAATCAGCAAATGCTTTTTACAGAAAACGCTTTGTACGAAATACTGCAATAAAAAAATTCAGAATAATTTGTATCCCATTATGAGAGACTGTAAATTAATTTAAATTAATAAATGCTCTCAATAGAAGACGCTATATAAG
>CM063500.1:93420981-93423481 GCA_032207245.1 Pardosa pseudoannulata
AAATCGTATAAAATATCTTTATTTTTACATCAGGTGTTCACTTATTTAAATTCACAAGATTTAATTTCAGCGTGTATTTAATGCATTATAAAATAAAATTTCAATCACCGTTTCAATCCAAACAGACTATAAACTGACTGATTGTCAACTTTGTATAGTTAAAAAAAGGAAAAAGAAATATGCAAGACAAAGAATTCCAGATATAATGTACAAATCCAGTCTCAATTTTTTTATTCCATTAATATTTCAACACGACCTTATACATTACCCCAAACTGTGATCCCAATAAGTGCTTTCTTCTATTAAACTTCCCATCTGAACACGCTATGGGTTTTTTTTATTGCTCCTTGAAGATCAGTTCTTAGTAGATGAACATGCCCACCAGCTAAGACATTTATGGCATCTGAAGGCGAATTTATGTTTTTCCTGTTATTTGGAGTTTGCTATTTTTATGTAGCTGTATCCTGTCCAAAATCTAGAAATAAGAGATAATTTTGTTACAATTTTGAAAGACATAGAACTATGTTTAGTTTAGTTTATATATTTTAATGAAACTGTGTTTATTAACTTGTTTATTCACAAGAAAATCTATAAGATCCTTAATAATGTTCCTGTTATTTTGTTTATAATTTTTCTGTGTTATACAAAAACAAAGGAAACGACTATTCTATATAGATCCAATTTTTTACCTTCAATAAACTATTTATTTCAACTGATTAATTTACTTAACGACAGTAAAATATTAAAGATACAATTGGTTTTTCTGTTGATTTGCCATGACTGTATCTAAACTTTTTTTTCGCTTTCGTTGCGTTAAACTGTTTGAATACATATATGTTTCTTGTTTTCAAAAACTGTTACAAATATTTTCAGTTTCCATTTCAAATGACTTTTCTACCAGATCTTCAAGCAAGTAAATTTTACAGTGGTCAATTTATACTCGATAATTTTTACCTTCAACAAATATATAGTTTAAATAAAATAATTTATTATTGAATACCTGTAAGAAAACTAAGATATGTTTTATTCTCTCATGAAAATGTAATTATGGTATTCAAGTTCCTTGCTTACTTTCAATACATAAAATATTTGTTTACATATACATTCAAGAGACAAAACATTATGGCCACCCCTATATTTTGCAATGAACTCACCTGGATGACTTGGAAGGCACGTGATCATGTGGAAGTGGTATTTAACTGCTGCTAGAGAGTCTGAAGAATCATTCTTTCACTTACTTCTGTGTATGTTGGGAAAGACTGCGGATCTAAGCAATTTTGACAGAGGGCAGATTGTAATGGCTCGAAGGCTCGGAACAAGTATTTTCGAAACTGCATGACTCGTGGGTTGTTCGCGATCTGCAGTTGTTAGTACTTAAGCAAAGTGGATGAATGACGGTGAAACCAGCAGTAGACGACATGATGTTGTGTGTCCACACATTCTACCAAAGAAAAAGGTCGTTAGAGACTGTCTCGCGTGGTGAAGCAAAACAGGAGCTAGACAGTGGCTCAACTGACAATCCAATACAATGCAGGGCCAGGTAGAATAGTATCGGAGCACACACTGTTCAGCGGACACACGCTGAACACATTTGGGATGTCATGGGATGGCAGCACAGAGTTCAAAGACCACTAATTCGCAATATCGTGGATTTACGAAACCGTTGCTTAAACATCTGGTACAATCTTTCTCCGTCCATCTACCAAGGACTTGCAGTATCCATGCCAAGGCTGGTTGAAGCTGTGTTGCGCGCCAAAGGTGGGCCAACTAGTTATTGACAGGTGGTCGTAAAGTTTTGACTCTTGATTGTATATTTCTTCATGCAAGCTTACAGACGGAAATACTTTTTTTTATGTACCTTTATGTATTCAGAGAGTCTAATACTTTTAATTATGTATCATTACTTTTGCATCAAAAATTTTGCCATTTATAATTCATAAAAAATTTATGAATGTCATTTTAATCCTTTAAAAATTACCTTAAACACCGTTTCATTTCTTATAATATAGTGCTAAACGTATACAAATTATGAGTTATTAAAACTTTATTAGTGTGATAGAGTGAAAATGAATATTTAGAGATGAAGTAAAAACAGTGTAAGGCATAGCATTCAAGCTATAATGTACAAACCGAGTATCAAATGTGTTACTCTATTAATACGTCAACAAAACCTTTATGCCTTTTTCTGGAAGGAAATGTCAAAATGTGTCTCCTTCTATAAAGCCTACCACCTACCCACGCTATAACTTTTATCTATTTTATTTATTTATTTATTTTATTGCTCCTCGAAAGTCAGTTCGTGGCAAGTGAACATGCCAACCTGTTAAGACTTTTTGGACATCTGATGCTAAGTTTATCTTTTTTCCTTTCATCTTATGTTTGCCATCTTCACATTGCTGTATCTAATCTTTAATCGCAAAAACGTAAGAGGAAAAATAAAATGTTGCAGTTTTAAAACTGATAGAGTTATATTAGGTTTAACTTATATATTTTTGAGTAA
>CM063500.1:93425981-93428481 GCA_032207245.1 Pardosa pseudoannulata
TATATCCTAAACAATATTTTTCATAGCAATACTTCTCTCCGTACCCCCCTCCCCTACATAAATAAATAAATAATTATAAAAAATATAAATTTTCTCTACAAATAACATATTTTTATTCTTGTTTCCTTAAAATTACCTTTAAAAGCAATGTTTTCACTGCTTAAATAGCATTGCATAAAACCTCATTAAAAGGTATGGATTTATTTGTGTTGCAATATTGCATACCGGTAGCATTAGCGTTTATTATATTCAGATTTTTGAACTATAGAAAACAAATTTAAGACACAACACTATAATACGTAAGTCCTAAACATATATTTTCACTATTCTGCAACTAATCGTAAAATAATTATTTTCGTTCATATTTGAGCACACAATTGTATCTTCATTACAACATTTCCTTTTTTTGCACATTCAAGTAACATTGTAAAGGAAGTAAAAACAGGCGTTAAAGAGGTATTTAATTGGAAGAATTCCATTTTATTATAAAGCTTGTAAATAGTTCCCTGTTCAGGTAAACAAATCTAATTTTGAAGTTCAATTCAGACATGGAGAGAATAACTTTTATTCTTAAGGGGACATGTCATCTTTAAACATTGAAGAATTTGATTTTTTTATTAACTCTCCGAGTGGAACTCAATGATTAAATAAAGTCTCCAAAAACTACGCTAAAGGTTTATTGTTTCAATGGACAAAGCGTTCTATGATATTTTTACTTCACCCATTGTCGACGAGAAAGGAATACGGGAAACCCACCCTCGTTACTGTCCCTTTACTTCCGGTTATAAATAGATATATAAATAGATATTATAGATTGTTAATTTTTAATACACATAAAGCTCGTTAAATCTCGAAGATCATCCCATAAGAAATAATGGATTCTAAAAGTACAAATACAAATATTCTTTAAGAAAATTATTTATATTTTTTACGAAAGTTATCCAAGATATTTAAGGGGTGCAGTTAGAGATATATCTATTACCGCAAATGAAATACTTCGAAATAGAGATTTACAAACCCATGAAAAGCTATCAGTGTCTTTCTGCCTCAGGGAGTAGGGGTGCATTCCTCAATAAATGTCAGTCAAAGAGGGATGCATTTTCTAAACAATCGACCTGACCCTCTTACCTCAAACTCTGACAGAAATGTACATTACATCCATTTTCGGAACTTTTTTGGAGGTCGAATATTTTACGTGACAACCGTTTTGAAGACTCATCGGTTTGGCGGAACTGTACGTGCAAACCGCTTAGAGGGTTAAAATTTCTGAAAATGTCTGAATTTTGTAAAACAAGTCTAATAGAACAATTTAAAATATAACTTGCGAAACTATACAATAGTTTTATTGAATACCATAGCTAGCTTTTAAGTAATCTATAAAAAGTTAGGGCGGGGTGGGTCATTTTGACAAAAAACTATTTTATAACCAATTCCCTAAAAACGTTACTAACGAAATTGAAATTAATTTTTTTACATTCCGTAGTTCTATACCCATAAAAATCTATGAAGATATGATACTGAATAATCTTGAAGAAAACTTTCCGTTTTTCTTCAAGTAAATATATAAAACTGTGAAGCAAAAAGTATTTCTTTTAACTTGAAAGTTTACTTAATCTAAAAAATTGCCGTCATATAGAAAGACTCTCTTGACACTTTTCTCTTCTTCCTCAACATCTTTTCCTTCAAAATGTTCTTTATTTTCAGATTTAAATAAAGCTAAGAAAAATTTATCTCAAAGATATTTTGTTCGTTTTGAAATGTTGAAGATTAAATACTGTTTTTAAAAAAATTCAATATTGAATATACAGCTTTAATTCAGGTTTTTTTTTCAATTAGTATCTGTCAATAATTTTAAATTCTATAAAAGTTGTTATATTTCTTTTTTACGCATTTTTTTTATTTATCTTTCATTCGGAACTACTTAGGAGGAGAAATATACATACATACATATAGATATATGCATATATATATGTATATATATATATACAGTAGAACCTCCATAAGTTGACCACCTAAGGGACTGTAACTAAGTGGTCAACATACGGAGGTGGTCAACTTAGGGAATTTTTTAAAAATATTTACTATAGTACAATATTAGAAAAAAGTTAGTAAGCTTTTTTAGTATTTTTTTAAGGAAAAATTTAGAAAAAAGTTAGCACTTACTCATTTTTATTTTTACTGAAAGTACAGCACATTTTTACAAATTTTGAAAGAATGATTCAATTTTTGTTTGAGTCCTCTTTTTGTTCATTTGGTAACTGCAAAAAGCAATTTTATAGTTTACAAGTCCATTAAGCATGCTTGGGCATTTTTCTGCAGCGAAATCTTTAAATTGCTCCATCATGAGCTTTACATCGTTTTCCTTCAGAGTTGGGTAGTTTTCAGTTTCATCGTCACTTGGATCATCATCCTCTTCGCCGTCCATTTCTCGTACCTTAGAGTCCTCACTGTGCTTAGTCCAAGAGAGTATCTCAATGAAGATTGCCTCTGGGTCTGGTTC
>CM063500.1:93433481-93443481 GCA_032207245.1 Pardosa pseudoannulata
GTTTAACCACGGAAAGTAATGCTTGGAATAATGACGTGAAACGCTCAAAAAAGGAGGAAGAAATGGATTTCGAACGTTAAAAATTTCAAAAACCTTCCTAGGAATATACCTAATAATTTTCCAAATTTTCTTGGCGATTGGATGTATGGTTTTTAAGTCTATCGAGTACAGACAGACACAAATTCATTTATATATATATATATATATATATAGATGTTCACATATAATATATGTAGATATTTTTATATGTAAATGTATGCATATAAAATAACAGATATATTTACAGGTAATGAGTACATGCAATTTGGGCTTCTACTAATAAATAAAAACACATAAAAATTTATGCATAAAACAGAAAATAATGTAAAAAATGATATAAAAATTAAAACTAAAACATTTTAAATAAATAAATATTTTAAATAAATAAATGCTACACAGAAAAAAAACCAAAATTTAAAAAATATAAATAAATAAATGCCAAACAGATAAATAAAAATTATCTAAATTAAAACCGTATTTTTTTTATCCCGTTTCTTTGTTCGCTTATAAAATTTAGTTGAATTTCAATATTTCCTCCAAAAAAATTGCGATTCTTTAAGTTGTATATTTTTTTACTCTTTTTAAATCTGAAAGAGAAGCTTTTTGGAAGAAAGGATTATAAAAAAAGAACCACTAAGTCTCTGGAGAGTGTTTTTATGCTGCCAATTTTTGTATTAAGTAAACTTTCAAAGTTAAAGAGAACCACTTACGTTTTGCTTTATAGGTTTATTTCTTTTCTTGGAGAAAAAAGTTTAAAAATTTCCTCTAGTATTGGAAACTGTGTATATTTGGAAGCTTTTCTGAGTCGAATGTATAAAGAACTTTTATCGCATTAAGGTCATCAGGGAAATTACTAATTAATGTGTTCGAGTAATTAAAATATCATTAAAGTTTCAGGAAATAAATTGTTAATCAGCCTTTTAATTCTTCCAATAAGAAATTTGAAATTTTTAAATGATGAGTATTTGAATAACTAAAAGGACTGGTTTTACATAAGTTACATATCTTAATTTTGCTTTTTCATTGAATTCTACCTATGAGATAAACCTATGAGAACCTATGAGATCAGTTTTATATCAGTTTACTGGTTCACTTTATTTGTACAACATAACAAGGGTACTATGTTTACAAAAAATAAAATTCTCAACACATTAAAATTCCCCAACACATTTATTAGATTGTTACGAATTTGGCGAACGAAAATTCCTTTGACTCTCTTTTTCGACAGACCAAAGAAAAGGCAACCTATCGTTTGATAACGCGGGTTATTTTTTAGACCACTACTCCAAGAGTTTTAGTTGCACGTTGTCTGGCTCTGAGATTCATCAAATGAAGTTTTCTTTTATGCATTTAATTTGGATATTTTGTAAATATTTGTGATGTCTTAATAACTTTAGAGGCAGTCTGAATGTTTTATGCAACCTAACAAAATACAAGAACCCATCGTACCAGCTCCAGTTAAGTAGACGGACAGATCGCGTGTATATCACTACAAAATTGTTATTCAAGATTTTTACTTCATGTACAGGGTGTTTAAAAAAATGACCGGTATATTTGAAAAATCAATAAAAACTAAGCGGACAGTGATAGATATACACAGTTTATTGCAATGTACTTGGGGAAATAGTAAATTTTCAGACAGACAAACTTTCAAAAGTAGTTACAATATTCCACAACAGATGGCGCTGCAGTCTGGACTAATCTAAACTACGATATTATTCTGTGGGGACTCTTAAAAGACCAGGTGTACCGCTACTGTCCAGAAAAAGTTAAATAACTGGAGCAGTACATCTGTTCTGCATGTGAAGCTATCCCGCCTGAGACGTTTATACAGGTTTCTGAATATTCCGTTCTGAGAATACACCATATTATTGCTGAGACTGGTGGATATCTAGAAAATACCGTAGTTTAGTTTTTTTCAGATTGCAGCTCCTTCTGTTGGGGAACATTTTAACTAATTTTGAAAGTTTGTCTGCCTGAAAATTTAATATTGTTCCAAGCATATTGCGATAAACTGTGTATCTCTATTACTGTCAGTTTAGTTTTTATGGATTTTTCATATATACTGGTCATTTTTGAAACATCCTGTATGGATTGAATAGTTAATGTATTTCGGATTTGAATCATTACGAATCTTGAACTTTGGATTTTAAGAATTATATTAAGTAAATTAATAACTGTAAATGTTTAATAGTAATGAAGAATCAAATCAGGTAACTGCTAAACCTTTTTTTTATTCTTGGGAAAAGAAATTAAGAATCTGTAGAAATGGAATTAGCGATAAAAACAGAAAACGGCTGTTGAGCACACTTTCTTTTTATTATACAACACGTCATAATAAATGGAGAATAAACGGAGCAAGGAAAAATGAATTATACATTATGCTAGGCTTTAGACACATGTTTCATAGATGAATAAGAATAGAATTTCACACATTTAAGATCCAACGCCGAATCCTATTAGACTTAGTCTATCACACATATAGTTTGGTTTTTTATACAATCGCTGAATAGCGCCATCTAGTATTCAGAGGCGAAATTAATCTAACACTGTAAATAACTACAATAAAGTTACTGAAGCAAAACATTGAATATATAGGTTACTGAATATGTAATAAAGTTACTGAAGTAAAAACATTTTTCTCCAAAAATTGCTCACATTCCTACTTTTATATCAATTTGGGGAAAAAGAAATCCATTATTTTTGCGTGAAATTAATGACTTTATTTAACATGTTTCGGGTTGTCCGATTTGGGTCAAATATGCACAGCTTTGTTCTATAATTTGTTGACATTTTAAAGGTAGCTTCATAATGCCTCTCTCATAGAAGTCTTGATTCTTATACTAGAAAAACTTTAGTAATCGATATTTACAATCTTCTTTTGTTCCCAATTTCTTATCATTTCAGAAGTTTTGCAATGGGAGAAAACAGTGGTAATCGTTCGGTGCCAGGTACAGACTATATGGTGGATGCATTAAAACTTTCCAACCAAGCTCTCTGAGTTTCTGGCGAGTCTCTAAAGACGTGTATATCCTGGCGTTGTCCTGATGGAACACACCTCTTCTGTTGGTCAATTCTGGCCGTTTCTGGTTAATCGCTAGATTTAAATGGTCCAGTTGTTGACAGTAGAGATCTGAATTTAGTGTTTGGCCATGCAGAAGCAACTCATAATAAATTATTTCCTTCCATTCTCACCAAATACACGGTAGAACCTTCTTGGCCGTTAGTCCTGGTTTGGCCACCATTTGAGCTGCTTCCCCGCACTTTGACCACTATGGTTTTCACACAATTTTGTCTTAGTTGACCCATGTATCATCCCCAGTCAATATCCGTTTAAGAAATGGGTCGATTTCATTCCGTTTGGTCAAGGCTTCGCAGATGGAAATTCGATCCATCATGTTTTTTGGTGTTAATTGGTGTTGTATCCACACACCGAGTTTGTTTTGGAATCCATTTTTGCGCAAATGGTTTAAAACTGTTTTATGGTCAATATTTAGCTAGTGGGCGATGGTACAACTACTAACATGCCAGTTAATTTCGATTATTTCTGGGATTTTATCCTCATTTTCGACGACAGACCTCCCTGTGCGAGGTGTATCTTTAACATAAAAAATGCCTGAAGGCAAACGGCGAATCCAAAATTGCATGTAATTACCTGTTACAGTATCGCAATCATAAACACCATTCACAATTTTAGTCGCCTGGCCTGCATTTTCGTTTTTATAAAAAAAATTGTAAAATGTACCAAATTTTCTCTTTGTCGACTTCCATTTTTAACATTCTGTAACTCACAACTGAATGCACCAAACAAAAAACAGTAAAACAAAATTTTTAGTGTGAAATGTCACCTTGAGAACGAGCATAAATTTGAAATTGTTTCATTGATGCTTTACGAGATATCCATCACTACAGCTATCTACCTAAAACATAATGAATTTCTTTTTCCCCAACCTAATAGTTTGGTTTTTATATACAATCGCTGAATAGCGACATCTAGAATTGAGATGCGAAGTTAATCTAACGCTGTATATCACTACAATAAAGTTACTATAATAAAGTTACTGAAGCAAAACATTGAATATATAAGTTACTGAATATGTAATAAAGTTACTGAAGTAAAAACATTTCTTTTTAACAAGCTTCAAGTATATCTGGCCCAAACAACAAGCATTACTAAGCGTACTTTAGAATAAAATATTTATTCTTAACCAAAATTATTTTTGGGCACGAAAAGAAAAGGGACTGAAAATAAATAAGCCATAAAACATTTTCTAAGAGGCCCCATTTCATTTTCGTTACACATTTTCCTTTATTTGGGATAAAACAGGATGTTTTTCTTAAAAAGCTTTTGTGAATAAATTACTGAAAGTTTTCTATATGTGGGGATAAAAAAAGTAACTAGAGTCATTCCTTGAATTATTTTATTATTATGAGACGTATTTGGGGAAAGAAAGATAATTTAAAGATTAAAGACAATAAATGATCTATAAAGAATTCATTTAACAAAATGCAGAGAATGTGTTATGATTTATGCTCCTAAAATTTTTCGTAGACAAATAAATGATATTTCAAGGAAAAGAGTGGAAGTAGATTTGTATAGTTTATGATTTAGGTTTATATTTATTAAAACAAATTCTCCTTTTACAAGATTGTTCGTAAATAAATTATTGTAGCTGGTATTAAGAAGGAAACAAAGAATTTTACTGTGTAAGTTATCTTTTTATTGTTCTAAAGTTTTGCAGTGAGGAACAAAATTTTTCTTCTCTTGAATTCCAAAGAAAATATTTTTATAAATCAGAGGCTTACTGTGATCTCTCCAGCAAGACTACATGCATTTTTAAGATTTATAAGAAATGTGATTTATAAGAAAAACTATGCATTGCTTTGTATTGTTGAGTTAAACAGGATTTTTCCCAAAATATAGAGAAAATAATTAAAAACATAACGTGTACAAAGCAAAAGAAAAAAAGAAAGAAATATTGTAAACTTACAGCTGTTTCACAGCTTCATTAACACAAAAAAATCATTTAGGCCTTCTACATTATCTACCATATTCTTCCCGTTGAGATCTTTCTTATATTAGACAAATTCAATATGCTCTAAACTTCCACGAATTGTTAGGGTGTTGGCCTTCGGAACCGGTGTTTGTGTATTCGAATCCAACAGTAGCATGGATGTTCGTAGTCGTTTGGATTCGGCTTTAAGCAGTAGGTCCCGGTCTCATTAGCCCTCGTATTGAAAACATTAGACAGTAGCGCTCAAACCAAACCAAAGATGTAAAATGTTTTTAAATATATTGCACGCATCTCTCTTTTACTGCATAATATTCTTAAACACTATTTGGTACTAACCTTTGTTATATTGGAGAAATTCAATATGCTCTAAAATTCCACCTGAAAGAACATAAAATGTTGTTAAAAAGCATAAAACGCATCATTCTTTTTACTGCATAACATTCTTAAGCACAATTTGGATTCTCTAGTAGATACAGTACCTGCCCAATGGTTACCTCTGTGACCTTTCTTATATTAGACAAATTCAATATGAACTAAAATTCCACCTTAAAGAACATAAACTGTTGTTAAGAAGCATGAAATGCAACTTTTTTTTCATTGCATAAGATACTTGAGCACTATTTGGATTCTCAAGTAAGTACAGTATATGCCAAATGTTTCCCTTTGTGACCTATCTTAAATTAGACAAATTCAATGCATTTTAAAATTCCGTCTCAAAGAATATCAAACTTTGTTAAAAATCTGTAACTCATCGTTCTTTTGCTGACCAATCTTTGTGAATACACCTTTAATTCTCAAATAGCTACAGTACCTGACAAATGTTTTCCTTTGTGACCTTTCTTATATTAGATAAATTCAATATGCTCTAAACTTCCGTCTCAAAGACGTAAAATGTTTTTAATATAAAAAGCATCTTTCTTTTACTGCATAACATTCTTGAGCACTAGTTGGCTTCACTAGTAGCTACAGTATCTGCCAAATGTTTCCCTTTGTGATCTTTGTTATATCGGACAAATTCAATATGTTCTAAAATTTCACCTGAAAGAACATAAAATGTTGTTAAAAAGAATAAAATGCATCTTTCTTTCACTGCATAAGATACTTGAGCACTATTTGGATTCTCCAGTAAGTACAGTATATGCCAAATATTTCCTTTTGTGACCTATCTGAAATTAAACAAATTCAATACACATTGAACTTCCGTCTCAAAGAATATCAAATGTTGTTAAAAATATAAAACTCATCGTTCTGTTTGGGACCAATATTTGTGAATACAACTTGAATTCTGGAATAACTACAGTACCTGACAAATGTTTCCTTTGTGACCTTTCTTATATTAGACAAATTCAATATGGTATAAACTTCCGTCTCAAAGACTTAAAATGTTGTTAAAAATATAAAACGTATCTTTCTTTCACTGCATAATATTCTTGAGTACTATTTGGATTCTCTAGTAGCTACAGTATCTGCCAAATGTTTTCCTTTGTGACCGTTCTTATATTGAACAAATTCAATATGCACTAAAATTCCACCTTAAAGAACATAAAATGTTGTTAAAAAGCATAAAAGGTAACTTTCTTTCATTTCATAAGATACTTGAGCACTATTTGGATTCTCAAGTAATTACAGTATATGCGAAATGTTTCCCTTTTGTGACCTACCTTAAATTAGACAAATTCAATAAGCTCTAAACTTCCTACTCAAAGAATATCAAATGTTGTTAAAATACAAAACTCATCGTTCTTTTGCTGGCCAATATGTGTGAGTACAACTTGAATTCTCAAATAGCTATAGTATCTGCCAAATGTTTCCCTTTGTGACCTTTCTTATATTAGACAAATTCAATATGCTGTAAACTTTCGTTTCGAAGGCATAAAATGTTATAAAAAATATGAAACGCATCTTTCTTTTACTGCATAACATTCTTGAGCACTAGTTGGATTCTCAAGCAGGTACAGTATTTATCAAATGTTTCCCTTTGTGACTTTTCTTATTTTGGACAAATTCAATATGCACTAAAATTCCTCCTGAAAGAACATAAAATGTTGTTTAAAAGCATAAAACGCATCTTTCTTTCATTGCATAAGATACTTGAGCACTTTGGATTCTCAAGTAAGTACAGTATATGCCAAATATTTCCCTTTATGACCTATCTTAAATTAGACAAATTCAATACGCTCTAAACTTCCGTCTCAAACAATATCAAATGTTGTTAAAATATGAAACTCATTGTTATTTTGCTGACCAATATTTGCGAGTACAACTTGAATTCTCAAATAGCTATAGTATCTGCCAAATATTTCCCTTTGTGACCTTTCTTATATTAGACAAATTCAATATGGTCTAAACTTCAGTCTCAAAGACATAAAATATTGTTAAAAAGATGAAACGCATCTTTATTTTACTGCATAACATTCTTGAGCACTAGTTGGATTCTCAAGCAGGTACAGTATTTATCAAATATTTTCCTTTGTTACCTTTCTCACTTTGGACAAATTCAATATGTACTAAAATTCCACCTGAAAGAACATGAAATGTTGTGGAAAAGCATAATCTTTCTTATATTAAATAATATTCTTGGGCAGTATTTCGATTCTACAGTAGCTACAGTACCTGCCAAATGTTTCTCTTTGTGACCTTTCTTATATTAGACAAATTCAATATGCTACAAACTTTCGTCCCGAAGGCGTAAAATGTTGTTAAAAATATGAAACGCATCTTTCTTTTACTGCATAACATTCTTGAACACTAGTTGGAATCTCAAGTAGGTAAGTATTTGTCAAATGTTTCCCTTTGTGACCTTTCTTACTTTGGACAAATTCAATATGCACTAAAATTCCACCTGAAAGAACATGAAATGTTGTTAAAAAGCATAATCTTTCTTTTATTACATAATACTCTTGGGTACTATTTCGATTCTACAGTAGCTACAGTACCTGCCAAATGGTTCCCTTTGTGACTTTTCTTATATTACACAAATTCAATATGATCGAAAATTCTACCTTAAGTTTTTAAAAAGCTTAAAACTTATAGTTGTTTTATTATCCAACAAGTGTTAACAACTAGAATTACGGAAGATGGTCGAAGCGACCACCTTCCGTAATTCTAGTTTTAAAAGAAATAAATGAATCTAGCTTTAATAAAGTCTTAGAAATCTTTAGTAAATTCTTCAGGTCGTGCCAAACTTGTCTCATTCTTTTAAAAGATCACGAGTTTCCTAGTACCATATTTTTACCTTAAGTACTGTTCTTCTTTAAATCAAGATTAATGACTGAGAATCAACTTCTTATTGGAGATATATTCATTCTATTTTTACAGAGGATTCCATCGATAAAATGAGATTTTATGCAGTAGCGAAAAATAATTTGTTTTTCAAGATTAAGAGGAAATGTTACAGTAATGTTGTTTCTATTTACCTAATAAATAACAACAGATATTATGTAGTAAAAGGTGATTTCTTTATTGTAATAATTCAAGTAAAAATCGTAACATTATCTTAAGAACGTAATATCAAAATTCAAATAAAATCGACTAAAAATTTCAAAGAGACTATAATAAAAGTATTTTGCTAAACAGTACCATATTGGTTAAGTTTAGATTTTCTGTTATTTTATTAAACTGATTTCATGCGTCATGCAGTGTTTACAATTTTATTATATATAGAGAAATTATTTAATTTATTAAAAATTTTATAGTCATTATTGATATTGAATTAAAGTATAATCTTTTGTGGATAGTAATAGTGTTGATTTTTAAATATTCCGAAATTTTAACTTTTTAAAATATCAAACTTACACATTCTTTAGTTATAAGTCATTTAAAATTATTTTTACAAAAACATATAATTACATCCTATGTGCAAGTTATCTAAAGATAATATTGTATGTATAAATTTAAAATTTGTTACCTATATTACTCAAAATTTTACACTAATAATGACAATAAATCTTAGAAAATATCAATATTTATATTTTCTAAAATATTGATTTTATTAAAAGATTATGAATTTTTAACCAAGAATTCATAAAATAAATGAGATAGAAAGTATTTGATATAGTAATTACATTTTTTGTCATTAGTATTGTGAAACCATGTAGAAAGTTTTTTCACCTCGAAGAAAAATATTTTATATTAACCTCTGCATGCTTTCAATATGATCCATGATATCGTTTACTAATACCATTGAAAATACGAAAAAGGTAATAGAAGAATATCCATTAAGTGCTTACATATAATTTATTTTAGCAATAATAAAAAATAGGCTTCATGTTTGTTTCTTAGATTTTTATCATTTATCATGAATAGAAAAATCTTGCACTGTAAATATGATTTTATTTTTAAACTTAAACATAAATAATATACAAAAAAAGTCAATTCCTATCTAGATCAATAAAGAAATTTTATTTTAGTTAATTGCGCATGGTATAAAGATCTCGCATAATCATTTCAAATCCCGATTACTAAGTTAACTATAATATGAATGGCGACACAATGGCGAAATCAGAAGACTCGCGCCAAGAGTTGAGCTCGAGCTTTCTGATAAAACTAAAATTAATTAATTAAATTTAATTAATGAATTGATATTTGAAAAAAACTGTATAAACAGCAAGTGTTATCCACTACAAGTTTACAAAAAATGTATTTCAACTTGAGTGGATAAATAAAACGAATTCTATTTAAAATTGGAAATTTGAACAAGATATATATATATATATATATATGTATATACATATATTTTATTATATATAATTATTATGTCCGTGTGTTTGTAATAGAACTCCTCCTAAACGGCTGGACTGATTTTGATGTAATTTTGTGTGCGTAATTACGTTGATTCTAGAGTGGTTTAGATACACAATTTGATTCGAAAGAAAAAAAAATATTAAATATCCAGAAATGCGCGCTTATTGAGATTTTTAAAATACCGCTCGAAATCCTTCACTGCG
>CM063500.1:93458481-93460981 GCA_032207245.1 Pardosa pseudoannulata
ATAATTTGATCTTTGAAGTCCACTGTGTTTATTTCTTTGTCCATCTCGTCCATTCAGCAAGACTGCAGCGAGGAAATTCGAAATGACCTCCATTCGAAATGAGATAAGCAGCCTTCATTTCATATATATATATATATATATATATATATATATATATATATATATATATATATATATATATATATATATATATACATGTATATACGAAAATCATATAAAACATAACGCCTACGGAAAAAAAATACCGAACTAAAAAATGAAAAATCGGAAAGATGTTGCCTAAGACTGTGAGAATTTGTGACCTCACACTCTATTTAAACCAATTTTGTTTCAAAATTACTCATGGAAGTCATCGTACGACCTGAAGGAAATCAAAAATCTAAGACTGAAAGCTCAAAAAACGTTATTTATATATTAAGACATTTGATTATTTAAAGAATCGATACACTTATTCATTACTATTAAGTCTAAAATAATTTTTTACTATATTAAATAGAAAACCTGCAGGTAACTCTCTTGTATGTGCTTAATTAAGAAAATTACAGAATATATTTGTATCTTACATTATTATTCTGTGAAACCTACTACATTTAATTAAAATTTATATAGATATTTTTGACACATCTGTTATATATATATATATATATATATATATATATATATATATATATATATATATATATATATATATATATATATATATATATAGATAGATAGATAGATAGATAGACAAATAGATAGATAGATAGATAAATAGATAGATAGATAGACAGATAGATAGATAAAACTTTACTAAATTAATTTAACTTTCTAATGCATTCTATTTTGTGTTTATTAATATATAGCTAGGCAGATAAAATTTATATAGAATATACAACAATATTTTAATATTTCTTATAATTAACTATTATGTGACTTGTTTTTTTCTCTGGAACCTCTAATCACCAGTCTTCCTATTATTCTAGAAAATCGTTCTTTTTACAATTATCGGAAAATTGAATTCTACAGCTTAAACATGTTTTAAGTTAAATATAAATAACGATTAAATAAATAATTTATACAGAATTATATATATATATATATATATATATATATATATATATAGAGAGAGAGAGAGAGAGAAAGAGGGATAAATTTTAATTACATTAGCTGAACTTTCTAAAGCAATTTACTTTGTGTTTCTTAATATATAGCTAGGCACATAAAATTTATATAGAATATATACAACAATAGTTTAATATTTCTTATAATTAACTATTATGCGGCTGGTTATAGGTAAAATAGTTTTTCTCTGGAACCTCTCTCCAGTCTTCCTATTATTCTAGAACCTCGTTCTTTTTACAATTGCCAGAAAATTGAATTCTAAATATTAAACATGTTTTAATTTAAATATAAATAACTATTAAATAAATTATTCATATGGACATATATATGTATATGCAAATATATAAGGTATAACTGAAATAAATATTTTTAAAACTATTTTCCTAAACTATGTCATTAAAATCTTCTCCCTTTGTTTCATATATTGAATTCAGTCCTATATTTAATTTTAATATGGCTGAAGTAATTTTAATATACTTATAAATGTATACATATAAGGTATCATTAAAATATAGATATTTTTATACTACTTTCACAAGTGTCTACTTTTGTTTCCTATTTTAAATTCAATCTTATGTTTAAACTTTGTTTCACATCTGTTTAAAGTATTTAGTTTTATTTCAGCGATATTTATTTAATATTTTGAAAGACAGCAGAGAGTATCTTAAAAGCTATTTTAAATTAATCCTCTATGAACTAAGGAAGTTTGAAAAAAATGTATACCTTTCCTGAAAACAAAACAGAAGATTCCTTTAAAAGTTATAATGATGCTTACTTCAGAATAAGAAATGTATGCAAGGCTTATCTTGACAGGTAACATAAATTATTCATAGGGGATTTTCTCTTTTCGTAAGCTGCTTTATCTCTACTAAAGATCAAAAAGAAAGACGTATCTATATAAATTGCTCAGCAAGTCCCAATGAATTGAAGTTTTTGAGATCAAAATAGCGTTTTGGCACTTCATTTAATTAAATTCTCATATCAAGTACTGCAATAAATGCATAGACAGTCATTTCTTTGAAAGCTTAAATTTCATTTACATGCTGATAAATAATTTACTTTATGAGATTATATTTAAATTTAAGAAGGATAGATGTGTTCATTAATTTTAAATATGAAGCATATATAAATGTAAAATAATTTTTCAAATGAAATTAGAAATAAGTTTGAAATTCTTTATTAGCGATGTAGCTAAACTTTAAAATTCATGTGAGAATATTTGGAGACATAGATAAATTTGGTGATATTCAAACAACTGTTGTAATTCCGCTATATAGTAAACTAGCATACAGCCCGTCATATGACGGGATCAGTAAAAATTTTACCTTTATACAATTGTAAAGTACTTATTAAGGCAGATATAATATGGTTTGTTTTTTCGCTGAAAATTATCTGG
>CM063500.1:93465981-93468481 GCA_032207245.1 Pardosa pseudoannulata
TATATATATATATATATATATATGTATATATATGTATATATATGTATATATATATGTATATATATATATATATATATATATATATATATATATATATATATATATATATATATATATATATATATATATATATATGTATGTATATATATATATGTGTATGTCTATGAATGTATTAGATATTCGGAGGAAAGATCTCAGCTCAGTTAGCAGAGAACATGTTTTATAGAAGTTCGGATTAATTACGTAAATGGATGTAGACAAAATGATGTAAAGTTTAAAGGATATTTGAGATCTGTTTACACATGAAAAGCTCATAATAGATTACATTCACTGTTATCATTAACTTACTAACTATCATTAACTACTATTTTTCAATACTTATGTTGAACGAATGCTTAAAATAATATATTTCCCTTTATACAACTATTGGTAAATGCAAAAGTACTCAATGTTCTTACCATAAAGGTAACCTATAGTGTTTGAATAGTTGATATCTTATATAATCGAATTCCTTTCCATGTCTGAGCAAGCTTTATGGGTTCAGAAGCCACGTGACCAATAAACTGGATCTCGGGCTGTTTAGATTATCTGTGGTCGATAAGGGAACATTAGAAGGAAATGGACACCTAATGTTATCTCCTCTCTTTTAAAGGTTCAGTCGGAACAGGGAGAAAAACGTGGAATTAATCATAGAATTGACTTTTATTCTAAGGGAAAAATTATCCCTATGTGTATATATTCTACATACTGTACTTCAATATATTTATCGAACAGAAGAATAATATATTTCCTTGTTGTAATGATGTTAGATAAAAAGTGTTAGTGTGTTAGTAAATCAGAAAATGATAAAAATGATAATGAGCTATATAGTTTTAAATTAGTTGTATTAGCAATATCGGCAAAAGAGTTGATCTCAAAATCAGAGGGTTGTGAGTTCGAGACTCAAGCCGACCAAAGATCTGCCATGTTCGTTAATGGTGGCTAGGGTAAAATAAGTTCATGCCCTCTAAGTTCCTGCCAACTGCTGGCCTCCATTGGCTTGGTCCGCGCTTCTAAATTATGAGGAGAATCATCGGGGGGTAATGTTACTCGCGACTGTAGAGTTACTTAATCTACACGTAGTCTCCAGATAGTGCTAAAGTGATTACAGACTCGCAGACGTGTGTGGCAGAAATAAATCTCTGTATTGTCAGCTGTATTGTAAAGAAAACTTAAAAAATATTCATTTTTATATAAAGAAACTGAATGTTTAATACTAATTTAATTTATATATATGTATGTATATATGTATATATACAGTATATATGTGTATATATACATATATATATATATATATATATATATATATATATATTATATATATGTATATATATAGTATATATGTGTATATATATATACATATATATGATATTTTAAAATTATTATTTTGAAATTATCTCTATATAATTCTCATTTTCTCATTCTCAATTCTTTCATTCATATTTTCCCAGCCAAAATATCTCAGAATTAAAAAAGGGTATTCGCGATTTAAATTCTTTCAATAAGCCTCCCAAAGATAACTCAAAGAAGCTCCCAAAGAAATAAATGCTAATTTATTATCCCCATGCCAAATTTTCCAGTTTCTTCAATAATATAGTTCATTTTTCCAATGATATAAGTTCCTTTTCTGACAGTTAATATCGCTGCCTAATTGTTCTCTCTTGGGAATACCTCCACGTCATACCTCGTTGTGTGACCAACTTCGTAATTAGAAAGTGTTTTTGATGTGTCTATCCATGCTCTGGTGTTGTCGGAGAAACAATTCTTTTCTCAAACTCAAATAAACTCTTTGAATAAAGTTCCACGTTGGACTAGCCGCTATTTTGTAATAGAGCCATGACTGCAAATAAACTTAGGCTCACGCACTGGCCAGTAAGCCCGGCAGTTAAAAATAATAGGGGCTAATTTCCTGTTATATATTATCGAAAGCTTTATTGAGGGATCTAAGATGAAAGTTCTTGCACTTATAGGCGTGTACAGCATTCTCACAGTATGATCCAGTGGATAAACACTTCACTAAATTCGAAGTATAGGTCCGCGCTATCCTCTTGGCTGTAACCATTACAGTATTACGCATTGGGTAAATACGTCACTAACTGTCATCTACAGAACAGCGGTATTTTTTATTCTGAACCCAGTTTGAAATCAGAAATTGAATCTTTTGAAAAGGCTGTAGTTTTGGTAGATTCGAGATCAGCCATAGAGATTATTGCGCCCCAACACCTCTTAAAACGTACTGATGGATCTAAGACGAAAGCTACTGCGAGAGTAGGAGCGTACAGAATTCCTCCAGTATGCTACAGTGGATAAACAATTCACTAAATTCAATGCAGAAGTCCACGCTATCATCTTGGCTGTAACCATCACAGTATGCGGCAGTGGGTGAACACTTCACTAAATTTCATGTAGAGCACAACGATATTTTTTATGCTGAAGCCAATCTGAAATGAAAAATTGAATC
>CM063500.1:93485981-93505981 GCA_032207245.1 Pardosa pseudoannulata
CTGTAAAAGTCCAATTGGTCTCCTTTATCCCGCCTTGAAACCGCTATCGTGGAAAAGCCTTATCCTTTCAAATTGGGCACTGTCCCTTAGAGACTCATAAATAACTCCACAAAAGTACATTTTTATTTAGTTTCATGTACGGAGACGTGATTCTAATCTGGGACTGGGATCAAAACCCCTCCCGAGAATCCCGTACAAGAAGAAAAAAAGCGTTGAAATAATTTTATTGTCCTCTCCCCTCTACAAAGATGTGATGAGGTCAGATTTAGATCCCAAGCATTTTACTTCTCGTATTAATTAATAAATTATATTACTGATCTAAATCGCCTCATCACATGGACATCCTGTTTATTCAATTTATAACATAATTTAATATTTATCTTGTCTTTGCATTTCTAACAAAACTAATTCGAAATAAAATATTTTCTTTAAATATTAAAAGTTGCAACTATGTCCCAGAATTTCTGCGGAATGTAGCAGATATATTTCTATTTATATGAAATTCGTAAGAAATATTTCGCCATTTTATATTGGGTACCTTCCTTTATTTCTTCATCCTCTTTCCTATGGAACGATATAAAAGAAATGGGTGGAGAAATATTTCAAAACTCAAATTTCAATCACATATTTTCCCAACATTTGAGAAGAAATGTCTTCGAAATGTCTTTTTTATTACCTTACACGAATGAAATGTCGGATATCATATAACACAACCTGAGATAATTTGATTTTCAGGTATTCCGGAATGAGGTATTGCACAATGGATATTTAAAAGAAAAACAGTTTAAACCCGTAATTTAAGTTGGCGGAAAATTGAAAGAAATGACAGATTTTTGATTTCTGTTTGGCGATAATGATTAATTGTCTTTCAGCTTGGTAAATCTACTGCTGTTAGTAATGGCGATATTAAAAGTGAGTAAATACTGCTCTTGTAGAGTTTAGGGAATTTACAATGAAATCAGAAATATTTTGTTTTTAGCATAGAGATTCTTAATGAAAACTGAAAGTTTTAACTCATTTATGCCTAGCCTCCCTTAAAGACAACTAAAATACTAGTTAGTGTTTCTTTGATAAATTTTCATCACTAGTTTTTGTTTTCTTTAATACTAGATTTACGGATGTTTATCATATACCTATTTTTACTGAAGTGAGCCAATTTGACTCATACAAGAAAATGGAAGTTTTTTGCAAAGAAAATAGCTCCAAATTAATTTAAATAAAATATTTAATATCAAAAAATTAACGGAAAACATTTTTTACATATAGAATCTGTTTTTGAAACATATTTTTTTAAAACATTTCTTTTACATTTAGCACATGTCTTTCTACATCTGTTTCTTTTGCATGATGTTGAACAATTCTTTCGTGATTCAGTAGCATGAATTTCTGTCATTTTAATGGAAGTGTTCTCGACTTCTTCTATATATATATTTTATACTATATTTTATATACTTTATATTTACTTTAAACTATATTTATTACTATATTTATTTAGCATTTAGCACAATGGTTTCTACATCTGTTTCTTTTGCCTGATTGTTGAACTTGACAATTCTTCCGTGCGTCAGTAGTATGAATTTCTGTCATTGGAACGGAAGTGACTTCTTCTCTATATTTACTTTATATTTATTACTATATTTATTTATTTTCGTATACATTCTATGAGTCAAATTGGCTCACAACCGTGAAAATAGGTATACCCCATTTGATAATGCTAGAGGAAGGGGGTCTTGAGGAAGAGGAATGAAAGTTTACATATATTTTATTACTTAACTAAAAACCAACGTATATTTTTGAAAAGTGATATTAAAGTTTTATAAATATATAGTGATCAAATATTTAATGAGTCAAATTGGCTCCGTCCGTAAATCTAGTGTTAAAGGTAGAGTGAAATCGTATTAAAAATCTTTCAAACTTTCCGTCGTTTTCTATTACATACAGTTTTATTTTTATTTTTTTTTGTTTGGTGATATCATATTTGTAGAAAATAATGAAATTTAGTAAAATTTCTTCTTTTTCCCAAGATAAATTTTTACACTATCTTTCACTAACGGTGTTGAAAAAATTGACAAATATACATAAATGTGTTTTGCCCTTTATTTTTTAAAACACAGTTTTAAAATGCTGAATAAAACTATTGATGAAAAATAAAATAGAAAATACAATTAATAAAAAATAAAATTATTCTCTCGGAACAAAACTAAAAAATAATTTTCATCTTTTTCGACGCAAAAACTGAAACTCAGCAGGTACATTTTTTTTGATGAGTGGAGATGAAAATAATAACAGTTCGAAAGAAACCCTGCTATAAACATATAACACTCAAAATTGCGAGCGAATTTAACGTCTTGATTGTTGATTGAGATTAGAAAAAACATGAGGAACGTTTTACCGTATTGATATGCGCTTCAGTCACTTGCACATAAACGGTTGCCGCATTGTTCCTGTTACAGTATATGTGCTGAATAAGCTAGCACATTATCAAAAAAGTAGTATCAATATAAATACACCTACTGAATGTTTTAAAAATAATAGTGGTGTGGAAATGGTTAAGAAACGAATTAATTTCTCAAATTAATCCTTACAGAATGAAGAGTTGAATTACACCTAAGCGTTTATATAAAGTATTTCTCAACTATCATTTGAATGATGGTGAGCAATGAAGTCTCTGACCAGGATAACTTTGTCTCCAATAGAAAACAAATTATCAAGATCGGAGATTAAATGTCTGCTCAACAGTCATTTGCTGATTGAATGAATGGTGAGCAATGAAGTCTCTGACCAGGATAACTTTGTCTCTTATAGAAAACAAATTATCATGATCGGAAATTAAATGTCTGCTCAACAGTCATTTGCTGATTGAATGATGGTGAGCAATGAAGTCTCTGACCAGGATAACTTTGTCTCCAATAGAAAACAAATTATCAAGATCGGAGATTAAATGTCTGCTCAACAGTCATTTGCTGATTGAATGATGGTGAGCAATGAAGTCTCTGAACAAGATAACTTTGTCTCCAATAAAAAACAAATTTTCAAGATCGGAGATTAAATGTCTGTTCAACAGTCATTTGCTGATTGAATGATGGTGAGCAATGAAGTCTCTGACCAGGATAATTTTGTCTCCAATAGAAAACAAATTATCATAATGAGATTAAATGTCTACTCAACAGTCATTTGCTGTTAGGGTATTATGCATGGTGAGATAATCAGTAAATTCTGACCAGGATAACTTTGTCTCCAATAGAAAACAAATTATCAAGATCGGAGATTAAATGTCTACTCAACAGTCATTTGATATTGACTGATAGTGACCATTACACAGGATGCTGTTACCTCCTATCGAAGATCAAACTTCTCGGAGTGGGAATAAGATTATAATTCTGTAATTCCAGATGCCGTGATTGATACATTTAACATCCTGTACCAGAATCAGTTTAAAGGTGTCCCGGAACACGCCACCTTTGGTTGGAGGACGTTGATGTTCTAACTCAAGATCCGAGAAGAAGAGAAATTCCCTAGAGGGAAATGTTTCATCTGAAGGACCATTGACTTCTTTTTGGCCCTTATTTGTGTATTAGAAAGAAAGTATTACTGTACAAAGCAGTACGGTCGTTTGCGTTCCGAGCTAACTTAGATATTTTGAACCGTACTCATAATAAATTAAATAAGGAAAGTGAGTATTGAGAAAGACCGTTTTGGGTTTCCCGTGAGTACCTGAACTTTAAGCAAAAGTGGCTAACGCAGCCAAAGACCTCGGCTCGGGTTCTCTCACCAGTGAATCAGGAAAGGCACTATCACTCGCCGTTCTCCATTGAAAGGTAGTTTACGAAGCACCTGGCACGGGAGGGCATATCTCCAGTTAGTAAGATAGCTAATTGAATGTGATATCGGTTCATAATGATAATATGAGTAATCAATCTGCCAGTTACATAAATATAAAAGGAAATTTAATAATAAATAAAATAAGAATAAACGAAAAAAGAGTAATTGAAAAGGTAAAGTAATCTTACTATTAAGAAAAACACAAAAAAGTGGGAATAAATGCGATTAAATGCGAATATATAACAGGAAATAACATAAAATATAGCGTAAATACTGTAAAAGGTAAAGAGAAGTCGAATGGAATCGTAAAACGTATCCAGGCGAAACTCCAATAGAATTCATCTGAGAAGTAGTGGGCGTGGCCTAAGCCAAGGCACTCTCACTTTCCATCTAAACATTCTTATATAAGCAGTAAATGCATTATAAAATATTGCTGCTAAAAGAATTTCTTAATGCTAAAAAACGAGTAGGTACTAAATATAATATATAAATTTATATTTATAGATATATAAATTTATATAAAATAATTTATAATAATAATTTATATAAAATTTATATATAAATTTATATTTATAGATATTATATAGTTCATCCATCCCAAATTGGTTGCTACATTTAGGTTGCAAATTTTGTCCCAAATTAAATGATCTATTCCAAGTAGGTGGAGTCATAAATAAATTTCAATGCAATTTAGTTGATCGACACTGGTCAAATTATACTAGTAAAATGTATATAACACGTTATAGCAGGTTTTAAAAGCCTTAAAATACTTTTAAGGAGGAAATAAACAATAAAAATCTTAATACTGTATTGCACTTTTGACTGAAACCATTTTAATATGATAAAATGAGCCATTATGTTGTAAGAAAATTTTCAGCTATTAAATTTAATGTTCATCGTAGTACAATATCCTATTTGTGAAAGCAGACAAAGACATAAAAAATAAACAATGAGGAAATTTACAATGAAAGTTAAAAAAATATAAATGTGGTCGAAAAGAAAAACACGTATTTCTTAGAACTGGGAAAAAAAAGACGTCTTAATAAAACAAAGACAATCACTGGGAAGAATATAACCTGCCGTTACTTTTCCTAAAGGAAAATTACACAGTATTCTTAAACATCATCCATCATTGAATCAAATCTAACAGAAAAATATAAGATCGACAGATTTTGATCTTGTTTACAACAAGTTTAACTACTTGATTCCTTCTAGAAATGTTGGGTCATATTCATATCGATAAAAAGTGGATTTATTTTATGAAAACCAGTAATTCCTTTTACATAACCCTAGATAAAACTGAACTTTAAAGGCCTTCATCTCGGGTTTTTTTTTAACACAAAACAATCATTGCAGTATTAGATGCTTACAATGAATATTAATAACTTACTTCATGCTGTTGAAGTTGCTTTTCAAAATAAAGAAAAAGAAAGCTTGACTGTGTATTTCTAATTACACAAATATATATATGAAACATGATCCCAGGCGGATACAATTTGTATAAAATAATAAGGAAAAATAAGGAAAAACTTCTGCGAAACCTGGTATGTAATTCCGAAGCTACAATGTGTGCAAGAAATTTTATAAATATCAATTAAAACTGTTTTATTAGCAATTGAAATTAACACAACTTGGTGCTTTCATTCTAATTTTTTCATTTAATTTGCAACATGTATAGGACTTATTTTGGAACAAATATTTCGAAGAAAATTTACAGCGTTCACTCGCATTTAATCCACGCCCCATTTTGTAAGTACTCTAAGACAAGTATACCAAAAGATCGTTATGTCCCTAACGAATTCCCGATTCATTAGTCACAAGATAGTTTTATTCTTTTACAGGTCGAAGATTCGCTTCAAAGAGGGGGCGTGGCTTAAGAGCTTGCGAGAGCTGGATATTTTAAATTTCAATAATACTGATTTAAGGGAAAGATAGAATGTTTTGTAAGTAAATGCTATTGATTGAGAACTTAGCTTCCTGAAAATTCTGAAAAATGTTCCAATAAAATAGTACAATCATCAGTATCAATAATCATTACAAAAGTAGTAACAACTAAATTGGAACAGAGGAACTAAAAATCATTTATAAAACTTTTTTGCTGTCTTGTATAGCTTCTTGTTATTGATTTAATGTTTCTTATAATAATAAATATATCCATAATATATGTGTATGTACATAAGTACAAAATGTTAAATGAATTAACTGTTTAACCACTCAATAAAACACAAGAAATATTATCAAAAAAATCCTCCATTAATAGACTATCTTGGAAAATCACGAGTACTGTTGCACTAGTTCCAAAAATAGTTTCTTTACTTTCAATCATAGGTAGTGCGACAAAGGGAAGTTTTAACACAATTATTTAGTTTAGTGAAATAATAAACATAGGTGTCAGAATGAAATCTCGTTTGGATGTTTAAATCAATATCAGATGGTTGTCACGCGAGGTTAAGTATGAGAAACACGAGAGAAATGAATGGTAAAACAAAATAAGGCAATTTCATGCAACATGAGACAACTAAACTTATGAAAAATTTAATATTAATTTTAAACGAAAGGGCAAAATATTGGTTGCCTATTGGCTATTATAGAAATACACATGAACGAGGAAGGGCATTAACGTAGTTAGTGATACTGCGTGAAATTCCCTTATAAGAAACTTCGAAAATCACAAGTGAAAGTCAGCTACAGTTACGAATGAGTGAAATTCGTTGTATATAGAAGAAATGAAGTTGGGCATAGTGAAAAAATGATTGAGCAGTAATCTAATCGAAATTTAAAATGGTGGTGCTTGTTTTTTCTTTTTATCTCTTGTTTTCGTTCCAGTCAAAATAATCTTTTTCTTCTAATTTTCAGTGCAGCTCTTTTTCAAAACTCTGGGGCAAATGAGTTTTCGGAACCTAATACTATGCTAGATTCCAGATTAAAATGTTCACTTTAACACATTTTTTTTCAACTAAAATAAAACATTATATTTAATCCAGATAGAAAATGTACAGTCTTTCTTAACAATGTAAATTCAAAATTTATCTAAATTTGTCATTCGAAGTAAATTATTTATAGAAAGTATTCACTAAAGGAAAATAAAGTAAATTGTCTTGAAATATATATATTTTTTTCAGAGTTGATTTTTCTGTTGTCCCTGAACGTGGATTGTAGCGCCACCATGAACCATATGTAATGTGTTTGTTTACTCTTGTATACAGGCTTTCTGTGAATAATGGATCATAAAATTTATTTGAATCTTGAAAACTGTAGATTTTATTCGTCTTCGTCTCCAATTGTGTCAATATCAAACTTTTTATGGTGATGTACATTATAGTTTAATTATGTACCATTTTATCACATATAATTTTAAAATATACATATTATAAACTAAAGTTTCATACAAAATTGAAGACAAATATTTTCTGTTCCATAGTTTTAAATGTTTTACAGTAAATGATGATTTAAAATTGTTAAGAAATTGAAGAAAAAAAAACCTAAAACTGGAAAAAAAATTTTTTTCAGGATTGAATGAAAAATAACCATAAACTTCTGTTCGATATGCATTGAATAATATTTCTTAAATATATTTATCATAACTCCGTCCGTCATGGCATCTTTACCAAATAAAAAAACTTCAAACCCTTCGATGCGAGAAATTTCAATCCCGTGTAATGTGTTCAGAATTTACTTTCAGTAGCATTTCTGATACATAATCTTAATTTTTTCAAGATTGGTTTCGGAATTAGAAATATTCTCAACAGTCATTTGCTTAAAATAATACATCTTCTCTCTAAAACACTGCATATCCTGTATGTAATCTCGTTTCAAATCACAAAACAGCATTATTAATTTAATATAGAAATAAGAGAAACTCGAGCCATTTTTTCCTACAAAAAAAGCTTGTTCGATGTCACTTGCAACTTATAAATATTAAAAAAATGATCGGGTAGAATATATAAATCCAGCTCAGATGTAGCTCTTTTGATAAATTGTCTGATATTAATTCATGGATAATGTGATTACCTATTTTACTTAATGTCAATATTTAAAATTGGTTTGTTCTTAGTACTAGTAACGCATTTTCTCTGATATATTTTTAAACTCTTCGGTTATATAATAATGAAAAACATAACACAGGAAATAACAAAATTTAATCAAATTTTTTTCCAAGATAATTTTTTATACGGTTTCTAGCAAAAACTATTTAAAAAATTGTCAAATGCACACGGATATGTTTTTCTTCATTTTGTGTTTTTTAATTCGCAGTTTTGAAAAGCTAAAATAAAACTATAATTAAAAATTCATAAGCCCGTCTTGACTTCTTATTTAAAATATTCTAATAAAAACTAATTTTCCGGAAAATTTTCTTCGTCTATCTGAATTCCTGATACATGTCGAAAAGCAAATCCTTATGCCAGTATAAAGACGAGTCTCCTACCTACTCCGCAGTTTAGCTGAGCATCTTTGATGCTTAGAGACTAGCTCTAACCGCTTTCGAAACCATTTACTTCCAAGGCCATTTCCATCGTTTACCACCGACGGTGAAAATAAGCCACACCTCCTCCACACAGTGAGAATGGCTTACCACGAGCCATAGTGACGAGGGGCCTTAAAAGATGTAAAAGCTACATACGCGACTGACGAGTTCATCTTGGATAGGTTCACGAAACTTGTGGTTAAGCCTGATGGATTTAAATAGCTGGGAATTGAGAAAATAATAAACAAAAATTTTCAATATGAATAAATAGCAGAAATTTTCTCCAAGTAAGAAAAATAACATAAAAGAAACAATTGCAGTAATGAAAGAGGAGGAAGGCGGAGCTAAAGAACAACACATTACAGCCGAATGTTTGAGCAGATTCTAAGTAGCAATGGCTGCGTACGCAAAGTTCATTTACGTTCTAAGTAGATTGCAGGAAACTTGTTAAGTCTGCTGGATCTAAACTGTTCGAATAATGGGAAAATAAGAGAAAAATTTGTTATTTTATTTCTAAATGTGAATGAATAGTTGAATTTTAGTTGAATATTGAGAATTGCAAAAACTTAATACACTAAGCTTCACCAGGAAAAAAAATGCTAATTATTTAATAAAAAATAAATTAATAATATTTTTAAAATAATGTAAAAGAAATTCATTTTTCAACTCTTACTAAAATAAAATTTAAGTTTATTCCATTCAAAAAATGTACTTTAAAAAATTTGTAATATATTGATCTCTAAATGCAAAGCAATGTTCCGGTTAAATCACTTAATTAAGATTAAAACCTTTCTACAAACGGCAATCATATTTTCTCCCAAAAAATTATTTGTACAAAAAAATCGAGAAAAGCGCAACCTTTTTTTGTTTAATGTTCAAGTCTGAAATCTTAGTGCATACTTTATCCACTTCTTAGCATTTTTTGCTCATTAAGAAAATTTATTGCATCCCTTGAAACTTGCAACCGGAGATTACCGAGAAAATTGCATACAGGATTAATTCCTAGCGAGTGAATGAAATTTTTTTTCACTCCCTAGTTACCGCTTTAGAATGACACTTTACATAATCTGTTCCTCATTATTTTTCTAAGTAATCATTCGTGTGTGTTCTTGAAAATAAATGCTGCATTCACTTAAATCGATTTTTGTTTTGAGGAAGAATTTATAAACTAATGCAGAGAACATTTTTCATTCTTAAAGGATCATTATCAAATATATGATGTTAAAAAATGAATAATTCAGATGCTTAACAGGCAGAATAAGAAAAATTGGAAAGACAATAACAAAATAACAATAGCAACCTTAAATTGTGTATATTGACGTCATTACTGTCCTGTCATTATTATGTCATTTTTAAGTCATCATAGTCATCATTCGTGTCAATGATTTTATTGTTCATATTGTCTTAATGCTAGAATTAGAGTTTTAGAGTCAAATATATAATAACTATCACTGCCGGTGAAAGAAGGAATCTAGCTGGGCAGAGTTTATACGGTCGTTTTGGGACACCCTGTATATATAAAGTATATTTGCGGATATAAAAAGATAATTCTTTGAGCTCTTTTAATAGTCTTAAAGTGAGGGATCGATTTATATGGAACCATACAGCAGATATAGTATATATCCTTTTTGGCGACATTTTTTGTCATTGGCGACAAAAAATCGCTAAAATGGCGAAAGAAAAAAAACGAATTTTTTAAGCATAAAACTACAACAGAAAAATATATGAAGACGAAAAATGAATGAAGTTTACACAAAATTTGAAAAGAGAAACCATGCAAAGATTGAAAAACACATTTAAAATTTATTTAGCATTTTACAATTTTATTGGCTCAGGGACACCTTCGGCATCTTGGCGACAAATTTGGACGCTAAAGAATTTTTTTAATTTTCATTTCGGTTGACACACGGGTTTTGAACTTTGGATAAATTTGTGAAGAAAAATCATACTTTCGCCTTATACACGAATGGGCTTATATTCGAAATGTACAGCATATATATATATATATATATATATATATATATATATATATTTATATATATTTATATATAATATATATATATATATATAAATATATATATGTATATATATATATAAGATATATATATATACATATATATATATATGTATATATATATAATATATATACACATATACATATTGTATGTTGTATATATAATATATATATATATATAAATATATTTATATATAAATATATATATATATATATATATATATATATATATATATACGTATCATAACAGTAACGTCACTAGAGTTCGGAGTACCACTTTATCTCTTTATTTAAATCTCATCACACACTACTCTACAATGGTGTCTCACATTCGTGCCCAACTTCTAACAAAGGCAGGTTTAATTGCTTCGGGGAGCTACAGGTCTGACCGTGGAAAGTGCATACTGCTCTCTGCCCAGATCACTGCGCGTGAGCCCTATTTATGTGGCTAACTCCTCATGCCGCGTCACTCTCAATAAAAGAATCCCTAATTAAAATCTCTTAAAATTAATCTACATTTTAAATCCTGACATATATATATATATATCTGTGTGTTATAAGTATATATTTACAGGGTGTTTCAAAAATGACTGGTATACTTGAAAAATCCATAAAACTAAACGGACAGTGATAGAGATTCACAGTTTATTCCGATATGCTTGGGACAATAGTAAATTTTCTGGCAGACAAACTTTAAAATTAGTTACAATATTCCACAGCAGCGTCATCTGTTGTGGAACATTGTAACTAATTTTGAAAGTTTGTCTGCCTAAAAATTTAATATTGACCCAAGCATATTGCGATACACACTGTATTTTTATTATTGCTCGTTTAGTTTTATTGATTTTTAAAATATACCGGTCATTTTTGTATACCCCTGTATATATATATATATATATATATATATATATATATATATATATATATATATATAGATATATATATATATATATATATATATATATATATATATATATATATATATATGTGTGTATGTATATGTATATGTATATGTATATGTACATCATCAATATTATTGGATATAGCAAGTGCCCAATAATCCAGTGTTCCTCTTCTTTTACTTTATCTATTTTTTGTTTAAACTATTAACTATTTAACACCCTTACACTATCAATTTCAATTGTTCTCCGGTTCCCAGCCCAATAACTCAAACTTTGCATATTTTACTTCCCACTAGTTTATTTTTTTACCTGTCAATCTCAATAAATAAGTTCAAAATCGGATAAAGTAGGATTAAACTGTTTCCCGTTATCCAGCAACAAGTAGTTTTTCTTAACGTATTGTAAAACCTCAGGAGAAAACACCTGCATATATCGGATGTTTGCAATGAGTTCTCTATGAACGCTATCTGCATCACTCGGAGCTGTTAGCAGTCACGCCTCGAGGGGGGAAGAAAATTTTCTCAGACGCCTTCGACTAATATGGAACCCATAGGTCTTGGCTATCAAGGCTATTGCAGGAACAAACGGTTAATACCATATCTGTTTTTTTTTTATATATAAAGTATCCGTACTTTTTTCTTTAAACGTAGAAACTAGTTCATGTTTTTATATTTTTATATTTATTTTTTATATTATCATAGAGAACTGCACTTAAAAAATTTATTCTTGGAAAATTAGTAAAAAATCGGGTTTTTTCAAAAGGTCCAATTATTTAATAAATTAAATTATTTCAATATTTTTTTTGATGCAACATATTTCTTATACACTGGACTAGTGAATCACCTAAATCTTTGCTTTATTTACATTTGGTAAAAAATGTTGGTCTTTCAGAATCATACACACTGAATTTTTAACGAATTTTTATTACCTTTGTATCTAACTATGAGTGTAACATCATTAAAATTTATCCAAATTTAAAGCTTTTAAGTCATTCACTAGTAAATACTGTCAAAAGCATTTATAATAATTTTCAACAAAATATTTTAAGAACTTTTTGAGAAATCCCATTTCAAATTTCGACATTTTATTAAATATACCGTTCTGAGATAAACGCATTTGAAGTTTATGAAACCAACTTTAATTATTAAAAAGTTAAAATACATGTTTAAAATCCTCCACACTTTCTTGCTTCAAAACTCTAAAATTGCCAAGTTGCTAATTATTAAAAAATACTAGAAAAATGTTTAAACTAATCTTGATGAAAATTTGAAAAGTTTTGTCTAAAAAATGCTCTTTAAATTCAGAACTTCCGGTTCCGAAGTTGCTACTTCTGGTTTGTTTTGACAGCTGTCACTGATGTTTAAATAGCTGTAACTTTTCTTTAAAATGCCGTAGAGACAAAACAAAAACAGATTTAAAAGCCAAAAAGTTGAATTTTTACAATAAAGAAATAAAAAAAATTATGATTTTTCGCAAAAAATGACATTTTTACCGTAGACGGATACTTTAAGATAAAGCTAAACATATGGACAACTTTAGAAGTTTTTTTTTCGTAAAGATACATGAGGCGAGTGTCGTGTAGTCCTCGTTTTTATTTGAGTATTAACCTGTGATCAAATGTATAGTGGGATTTTATTTTGATTGCGTTGTGTAAAAGTATTTTAGTACTAAATTTAACCACAGGTTCTGAGAAACTACAGACATAAGATAGGGAAATAAACTAAAAGCGAAATTAACAGCATCCGAAACTAGCTTAATATAAAAAAAATAAATTTATTAAAATATATATACATCTATGTGCATACAAAACTGATGCTAATTTTCATAAAATATGCTTTATCAACATCTTCTAAATTAGATCTGACAATAATTTTATAATACTTAAGTAATTATGTAAATATAAGAGAGAGGACCTAATCTCAATTTCAAAATGTATGTAAAAGGGGGTACATTCGGGGAGTGAAAATGGTGTGCCCGGAACACTGCTGGTTGATGGGTATCTATGAATCTTTCGTTGGTCTGGTCAGGGACTTCCTCCTAAGTGTTTGGGGTGCGGCCGTGCTATTTGATGCAGGAACACTTCCTGTTGGACTTGGTTGGACTCTCTAACTCGTTCCGTCTCTTCGTCTGCACTACCGAACACTTTCCTTCGGACTTCCGAACACCTTCCGTCGGACTTGTCTAGTCTATTCGACTCCCGAACCTCTTCTGTCGAATTTTCTCCTCGTCTCGACTATCCAACACCTTCTGTCGGACTCTCTCCTCGTCTCGACTTCCGAACCTCTTCTGTCGGACTCCTCTCTTCGTCTCGACTATCGAAATTCTGTCACCTATTTTTCTATCGAACACCTTCATTTTTTTTTATATTTTATTAATTTCATCCTTGTCCCCTCTTCCTTCTTATCATCCAATCGGGATAGTTGTAAGAAATTAGATTCTTACAACTATCCCGATTGGATGATAAGATATTGGTCTGTTTAAACCCCGCCTTGAGACCGCCAACGTGGAAAACCTAATTCCTTCTAATTGGGCACTGCCCGTTAGGGACTCATAAATACTCTACAAAGGTGCATTCTTATTTAATGTCAAGTACGGAGACGGGATTCTAATCTGGGACTGGGATCAGAACCCCGCCCGAGACTACCGTACAAGACAACAATATCCGTAGAATATAATTTTATGGTCCTCTGTCTTTTTACAAATATGTGATGAGATCAGATTTAGATCCCGAGCATTTTACTTCTTGTATGAATGAATCAATTATATAACTGATCTAAATCGCCTCATCACAGCGAGTTTTCTTTAGAGTAGACTCCCAACTTCTTCTAGGCAACCCCCCCCCATTAAAAGAAAAAAAATATTCTAACGTTCCCTCTTCATAATAATGCCATCTACCTCTTTTTCCTTTTCATCGCGCATTCTATAATTTAATTTTCCATATTTAAATTCGAACTGGCAGTCGAACTAGTCAGCGAACTAGCTAAGTTCAGAGTTTGTTCCTATAAGGGCAAAAGAAATGAAAATAAACATTTTAAATCTTCAGAACGACATTATCCTGAAATCCATTAAATCAGATGACATGTGACAGCATGTAAATTACAATCCTTTTGTTACCTGTTCCTTTAAGTACAATAAGTAAAATTCACCAGACTGCAAGAGTAGCCCTCTTTTTTTTCCACATGGATCGCTCTACCCTTACTTATTCCGGCTTCGCCAAGAGGTCCTCTAGAGCAGTGCTCCGCAACCTTTTCTCACCTATGACGCACCAAAATTCTTTCTAGAAATCCGCGGAACACCAAAAGCTAAAATATATAGATATTAATTAATACACAAATTTTACAATAAATATTTGTTTTTTATTTGAAAAGCATACATAATAAAACTATAACATATTTATACATATGTGCATGAGTCTTGAACGACACGTATAACTGTCATTTTGCTTTATCTGTGTTGTATTACACGCACCTGGTATTGCACTCGGCCTGTGATTGGCTGGTAAGTACATTAGCAGCGATTTTTAAAATTGGCGAAATATCTTGGCGGCGCTTTCTGTGAATTTGTATATTGTTTCTACAATCAGAAAGAGACAGGATCATGCATAGAATTTTTTTTCAAATTTAGGGGGGGGGGTGAGGATATACTCACACACACACACACCAAGTGAAATATAAAAAAGGTTGAAAAATAGACATTATTATGAAAAAATTGTCATTTTGTATTAAATACATGATGAAAAATTTTAAAATGTCAAATTTAATGTATTTGATCGCGGCACACCTGTATCTGGCTCATGACTCACCAGTGTTCCGCGGCACACCGGTAGAGGAGCAACGCTCTAGAGTATCCAATAGTCCAGATGTCAAATTCCTCCAACGACCACTATTCTCCTATGTTCGCTCGCTGGTGAGGTCTGCAGCGCAACACACACTTTGAAGGGAGATGGACAAGTGAGGTGGCTCACTATCTGCTCACCATCGCCTGGACAAGCCTGGAGGGCCTAGCCATATGGGACTGTATTGGTGATGATTGTTTTTATTTTTATAAAACAAATCAAAGTACCTATCATGACTTATAGGTGAACACCTTGACTGCTTACGAGCAGGAATATCATTATATTCACCTAACTACGAAGAAATATCCCCTGGACAAAATGCGTAAAAATCGCATTGTCTATGAGATTTTTTTTGATTGGTTAGGGTGCTGGCTTTCGGTACCGGAGTTCGTGGGTTCGAATCCCACAGTGGCATGGATGTTCGGAGCCGTTCGGAATCATCTTTAAGCTGTAGGTCCGGTCTCATTAGCCCTCGTGTTGCAAAAAGTAGACCGTAGCACTCCAAACGAAACCTTGAGATATTTTTTAAAAGAATGTGTATACAATGTTGATTTTGTATGCAGTACTTAATTATTTTGCACAAGAATAAAAACAATAAATTTTGTATGTTAAGGAATTAAATATTTTGGTATGTTATGTGCATGTAATATTAATTCTAACTACAAATTTACCTTAAAAAAATAAACGGCACCCGCTGTCCAACAGATATTATAGAATGTGCTCTTGGGGACAAAAAGGTTGGGAATCCCAGATCTAAGCAAACTTACATCGTCATCACTGTAACAATTTATCAAAATCTCTCTTTCCGAATGAATAGAATTTCCCAGAACAAACAAGAAATTCGAAAAATAAATTCAAGCTTCAACTTTTATTCGCAATGTTATGGATGACGTAGAAAAACGGCAATTTACGTTAATTTCAGATGAAAATGATGAATTGAAATGTGTATATTTGGAGAAAAATAGCTTTGCCTGCAGTAAAAGTATTCTGATATACAAGTGTATATTCGTTTTTCCAGAACGATGATATATATGTATCACTCTCAGACAGGCTATGGTATGCAAAGTAAGAACAGAAAATGGATGAACGGGATTTTAGCTATTCTATCTTAATGATTTCGCGTAATGATAGTCATTCAAAGAAAATTCTACGCTGCCAGCGTGATTTATTAGATTCCTTTGTATTTGCAATTGTTTCGAGGAGTAGAAATATTTTAAATTTATGATTCACAGTGCTTGAAGAAGAAGAAAGTATTATTTCCAACGAACGTCAGTTTTCTTTAGATTTTTTTGAAAATTACATGTCTTAAAAACTAATTTTAAAGCTGATCCGAGAATTTCTATACTAAGAATAATATATATTTAAACTGAATCTGCACGAACCTGCATTTTTCAAACCTACTTGTGCCCTATTTATTCTTAAAATTTAACCTATATCTTAGTTTATTTAATCACTAAATGTAGTGTAGTCCTCGTTTATATTTGAGTATCAACATGTGATCAAATGCATAGTGGTGATTTATTTTTAATTGCGTTGTGTTAAGTATTTTTGTACTAAATTTAACCACAGGTTCTGAGAAACTACAGACATAAAAATGAAAATAAACTAACAGCTAAATCGACAGCAACCGAGACCAGCTTAATATAAAAAAGTAAATTTATTATAATATATATATATATATATATATATATATATATATTTACATACAAAACTGATGCTAATTTTCATAAAATAAGCTTTGTCAACATCTTCTAAATTAGTTCTGACAAATATTTTATCTACTTAAGTAATTTTGTAAATAGATAGAGGACCTAATCTCAATTTCAAAAAATGTATGTAAATTTGGGGTACCTTTGTGGGTCTAAAATGTTGGACCCAGAAACTTCTAGTTAAAGGGTATCTATGGCTGATCAGGAGAGGGAATCTATATATCATCCGTTGGTCTCGTCAGGGGCTTCCTCCTGAGTCTTTGGGGGTGCGGCCGTACTATTTAGTGCAGGAACACTTCCTGTCGGACTTGGCTGGACTCTCCTAGTCTGGACTATCGAGCACCTTCTCCTCTGGACTCACGAACAACTTCCGTCGGACCCGACTGGACTCCCGACTTTCGAACACCTTCTTTTGGGACCTCCGAACCTCTTCTCTGGGACCTCCGAACCATCCACTCCTCTTTTTGATTTTTCATATTTAATTATTTCAACCTTGTATCCTCTTCCTTCTTGTCGCCCAATCGGGATAGTTGTAAGAATTTTATTGGTCAGCTTCAACCCCGCCTTGAGACCGCCAACGTGCCAAACCTTATCCTTCTAATTGGGCACTGTCCCTTAGGGACTCATAAATACTCCACAAAGGTACATTCTTATTTAATGTCAAGTACGGAGACGGGATTCTAATCTGGGACTGGGATCAGAACCCCGCCCGAGACCACCGTACAAGACAACAATATCCGTTGAATAGAAATTTATGGTCCTTCATCTCTTTACAAAGATGTGATGAGGTCAGATTTAGATCCCGAACATTTTACTTCATGTATGAATGAATCAATTATATAACAGATCTAAATCGCCTCATCACACTAAATACATAAATTAATTCCTTTTCATAAGACTCGATTTTTAATTTAAGAAAATAATAGTATGTCTTTTTACTTATCACTGTATGTTTGCTTATATTTAAATATGGTTAGTAATTTTACCCTAACTTCACGATCTCTAGTTGAGCTGAAATTTCGCGTACTATATCTTTGATGGCAATATATTATTTTATCCCATATTCTACCTTTGTCTGGATTGAAGATTTACAATCAATTTTTGACTAACTTCCCAATATCTGAGTCTATATAACTAGAATACAGCCGATCATATGACGGGATCAGTAAAATTTTTACTTTTCCAGAATTGAAAAGTACCCTATAAGGCAGATAAAAAAATGGTTTTTTCTTCGTCTGAGCATTATCTGGTACAAGCTGGATAATTTGTTTATCTTCATACTCCTATAAAGTCTCCCGATACTATGAATGCAGTTTAGAATCACCTTGAATTCATTTAGAGAGATGATTCAAAATATTCTTAGCTACGAAATTATCGGTAAGTTCTTGTCAATTTTTTTTTTGCCACAGTAATTAATAGAAGTAAAGGAATGAAAATATCATTTCTACAACACCCTGAAAGTAGTTAGAATTTGTTGTTAATACCGGTGATAAAATTTTCATAAAATTTTCATTTGTAACAAAAATAATTGATGATTAAGTTTAAAATTATCACATATGTACCTAATCTATTATTTAAGACTAATATGAAAGAAAATTATTGATGTAATATCTAAGTTCAATGAGAAAACATATGAAATAGTGCAGACGATATTTAAGTAATTTGAAATAAGAAATGATTATATGAGACGGTTAAAGGAGTGACTTCCTAATGCTAGAAAAAAAATATATTTTTGCCTATTTATTATGTGACAAATTGATCAATTTAATCGCATGCTCTTATCCTGTGAAAATAGGGCATGAAATAATGGCATTAAACAATCAGAAAAGGGGGGTGGAATTCGAACGTTGCTATCCCTAATTCATCAAGAATCCAATATGAATACATCTATCCATTCCAGGTACAACCCCTTATAAATTCGAGGATAGACGGTTAGATAACTTAGACTATTATTATATATGGGATATTTTGCCAATTATATCATCGTCAAAGTCAATAAATGCATATATCATAAAATAACACCATTATAGATAAATTAATTCATTTTATTAAATATTTAATCTTAAATTTAACTAATCGAGCTAAGTTAACATTTTGAATACTAATTTATCTCCAATGACACTGCATAAATCAGGAATACAAGTACATCATTATATATAAATTAATGCATTTAAATAAACATTTATTTTAATGGTGTAATGCTATGGCTTTTAATATAGATTGATTTAACTCATACTTTATGTTTGTCCAGGTCAAAATCTTGCAATAAAATTTTCACTAACTTCACGATCTTCAGTTAAGCTGAAATTTTGCAAACTAATATATCTTCGATTACAATGCATGCTTTCGTCAATTTCGTCATACATTATTATAGATAAATCTGGTCATTTTAATAAAAATTGATGTTCTATTCGTTGTTACTCTGTTTCTTTATCCTCTCAAAAATACGACATTATCTTGGTGGCATTTACGCTAGATTTCGAAGTAAATGAAAACAAGTTTTTTTTTAATATAAAAGGTTTATTTATATTTAATTTATAAAGTAATTAATTAAAATTAATTGCATTTTTCTTTGATGATTCTTATTTTTATAAACTGTAGTTGGCCTTTTATTAGTAAAAAAATTAAAATAAAATTACTTTAGTGTGCAGTACGCAAATATAGTTAAAATGAATGTACTAAATAAATTTTTGACTAATAACTGACTAATTATTTTATTTATGACTAATTTTTGAATAATAAACTAAATTTTTGACATTACAAAAAAATACATCCCATTTCCATAAATTCAAAAATTTTAGCACTTAAATACATTTACCAAGCAAATTTTCCGTTTTATGTTTATGTTCCTTAACTCAAATACTATCTATTTACAAAGGCAGATTCATTTAGAGAGATGATTCAAAATATTCTTAGCTACGAAATTATCGGTAAGTTCTTGTCAATTTTTTTTTTGCCACAGCAATTAATAGAAGTAAAGGAATGAAAATATCATTTCTACAACACCCTGGAGGTAGATAGAATTTGTTGTTAATACCTGTGATAAAACTTTCATTGTAACAAAAATAATTGATGATTAAGTTTAAAATTATCACATATGTACCTAATCTATTATTTAAGACTAATATGAAAGAAAATTATTGATGTAATATCTAATCTCAATGAGAAAACGCATAAAATAGTGCAGACGATATTTAAGTAATTTGAAATAAGAAATGATTATATGAGACGCTTAAAAGAATGACATCCTAAT
>CM063500.1:93515981-93528481 GCA_032207245.1 Pardosa pseudoannulata
CCACATTTTGCAGTGAACTTGCCTGGATGACTTGGAATACAGGTGATCAAGTGGAAGTGTTATTTAACTGCTGCTAGAGAGTCTGAAAAATCATTCTTTCACTTACTTCTGTGTGCAAGGGAAAACGCTGCTGATCTAAGCGATTTTGATAGAGGGCAGATTGTAATGGCTCGATGGCTCGGAGCAAGTATTTCCAAAACTGCACGACTCTTGGTTGTTCATGATCTATAATAGTTAGTACGTATTCAAAGTGGATAAATGACGGTGAAACTAGCAGTAGACAACATGGTGTTGGACATCCACACGCTATCAAAGAAAAAGGTCGTCGAAGACTTTCTCGCATGGTGAAGCAAACCCGGGAACAGACAGTGGCTCAGCTGACAACCCAGTATAATGCAGGGCCAAGTAGAATAGTATCGGAACACACTGTTCATCGTGCACTATTGGATATGGCAAATGTCCCACTCGTGTGCCTTTGCTGACCAAGCGTCATCGCCAACTACACCTACGCTGGGCCCTGGAACATTGCAAATGGTTCATGGATCAGTGGAAAATTGTCGCCTGGTCAGATGAATCACGATCTGCCTTCATCACACCTATGGCCGTGTCAGGATACTCCGTCTTCCTGGCGAACAGTTGCTCTCTCAATGTACAGTAGGTCACACACAGGCCGGTGGTGGCGGTATTATGCTTTGGGGGACGTTCTCTTGATCATCTCTGAGACCCGTGGTTGGGGTAGAGCAGACCATGAATGCTAAAGGGTATCTGAACATCATTGCGGACCAATTGCACAGTTACATGGCCTCTGTTTTTCCAGCTGGAAAGGGAATGTTCCAACAAGAGAACACTCCGTGTCACAAGGCTAAAATTATGTTGGAGTGGTTTCAAGAATGTGATGCTGAATTACAGTTAATGTCCTAGCCGCCTAACTCACCGGATCTCAATCCGATAGAACACATTTGGAATGTCATGGAACGGAAGCTTATGGTTCAAAGACCACCAATTCGCAATGTCTCTGAATTGCGTAACCGTTGCTTAAACATCTGGTACATTCTGTCTCCGGCCTTGTGGACTTGTGTCATCCATGTCAAGGCGGGTTGAAGCTGTGTTGCGAGCCAAAGGTGGACCAACTCGTTATTGACAGGTGGTCATAATGTTTTTTCACTTGAGTGTATATATATATATATATATATATATATATGACCAGACTACTGTTAATAAGGAAAATTAATTGTTAGTGCAAGTGGTTAAAAATTGGTACTGTAAATCATCTGTTAATATCTATAATGATACATAACTGTTTTAGGAAAACATTTTTGTTCCATGAAAATTGAAGTATTTGTTATATAAGGAGAAATATAATGAAATACTGCATGCATTTTAAAATTGTTTAAAATGACTTAATTTAATTTTCAAAATAATACTTGAATTAAAAACGAAATTTTTATTCCCGATTTCTTAATGCGATCTTTTTGACAGCAATGGTCGTTTTACGTAGATTAAAATGTACGTCGTTTTCATTTTAACGTAGTTCTGTAGCAATTATCTTTCAATATTTTAATGATAAATTATTCTAAAGGACGCAACGAAAGCCTTAACAAGCGTGGAAAATTTATGCTCTGTATTATAGCACTATTATAGCATCAGTACATTTTTCTATTATCAATAAAATTTCTTCAAAACAAAGGTTTTAGCAAACGTTCTTCTAAATATTCGATGCACATAACACTTCTTCAAATTGTATGTAACATTTTAAATTCTCTATTTTAAAACGTCTCATGCAAATAACCTCTTCCGTAAACTGTCACTGCAGATGTAATCACTCATACCCAATTTCCCAACGTACGTAGTAATAACATATGTAATATACTAAGCGAACCAATTGATTCAGGCAACCATTTAACTGCTGGTCTAATTTACAAGTGGAATAACGCAAAACGGATAGCTCGATTATTAATGTGACTGTTTGCCAAACCGAATTTCGACATAGTATAAACTATAATAGGTAATATGCGTTTGTGGAGGCGGTGTTTCGAAAAGATTTCTGGAAAACAAAATGAAACTAATAATGGTGTTACATCATGTTGCGATAGAAATTATCTTTTAATAATTTCTGCATAGATAAAAATCGTGAGCTATGGTAGATTAGTCACCGAAAGCAGCAAAAAGTTACGCGTTCGAATTTCGAGCCGGCTAAGTCCATGGAGTTGTAGTTATTTGGAGCTCCTTGACTGGAAGTCATATATCAGTAGTGGTGAGCGATGATTAAGTCTTTACTCGTGTGATTCTGGAATTATGGAAGAGTTATAAGTGTGGGATCAAAATAATCTTTAAATTAGACTCATGAACTAAAAAATTCAATAATATTCAGGCTTTAAAGCAACTGGACCCTGTGGGCCGAGCCCTTCAATCCAGAGGCTTCTGTCAGTAAGCACAAAAATGACAACGAGCAAAAAATAAACACATAAAAGAGCAAAGAGATAGAAGGGTGGATTCGTGAGTTCATAGTACAATATAATATTAAATCCCTGTCCTTAGTAAATAAGAGAAAAAAGAGATTAAATAAAAAAGGGTTTTTTTTATTAAGGAATAAAAAGACAAAAAAAGTTAAGATTGAAATTAAAATTAATAGAAGACGAATATTTACAATTTAAGAAAAATACACGATGCGAAAGTTCAAAATAGTTTAAAAATAATAAAAAAAACTAAAAAGAAAAATTAAAGTTTTACTACGATACATTATAATCGAGGAGTAAGATTCATCGTGGCGCCATCTATTATAGCGGGGAGCTATGTTCAAGTTAATATTTTGGAACTGTTAATAAGGAAAATTAATTGTGATCAAAAACGATCAAGAATTGGTACTGTAATTCACTTGTTAATATGTCTACTGTGATACTGTTTTAGGAAAATATTTTTTTTCTTGAAAATTAAAGTATTTTTTTATATAATGAAAAAATTTTTAAAATTGTTCAAAAGGACTTAATTTAATTTTTAAAATAATACTTGCGTTAAAAACGAAATTTTTATTCTCGATTTCTAATTGCGGTATTTTTTACCACAATAGTCATTTTACGTATATTACAATGTCCGTCTTTTTCTTTTTAACATAGTTCTGTAGTAATTATCTCCCTAGTTTTAATTAATAAAGTATTCTAAAGAATGTATCGAAATCCTGAACAAACATGGAAATTTTATTCTCTGTATTCATCTAAAGGAATTTTATCAATTGTGAATAAACTGCTACAAGGTTTAAGAACTATTCTGGCATCAGTAAATTTTTCTATTATCAATAAAATTTCTTTAGAACAAAGATTTTATTAAACTCTCACCTAAATATTTGATGCTCATTACACTTCTTCAAATTTTATGTAACATTTTAAATTCTCTATTTTAAAACGTCTCATGCAAATAACCTCTTCCGTAAACTGTCACTGCAGATGTAATCACTCATACCCAATTTCCCAACGTACGTAGTAATAACATATGTAATATACTAAGCGAAGCAATTGATTCAGGTAACCATTTAACTGCTCGTCTAATTTACAAATGGCGTAACTCAAAACGGATAGCTCGATTATTAATGTGACTGTTTGCCAAACCGAATTTCGACATAGTATAAACTGTAACAGATAATATACATCTGTCGAGGTGGTATTTTGAAGAGATTTCTGGAAAACAAAATAAAGCTAGTAATGGTGTGACATCATATTTTGATAGAAATTATCTTTTAATAATTTCTGCATAGATAAAAATAGTGATCTATGGTAGATTAGTCAGCGAAGGCAGCGAAAAGTTACGCGTTCGAAGTTCGAGCCGGCTAAGTCCATGGAGTTGATGTTTTTTTGGGATCCTTGACTGTAAATCATATAACCAGTGGTGAGTGATTATTAAGTCTTTACTCTGCTGTTTCTTAAATTATTTGAGAGTTATAAGTGTGGGATCAAAATAATTTTTAAATTAAAGCCATAAACTAAAAAATAGAATAATATTAAAGCCCTCTCCTTAGTAAATAAGAGAAAAAAGAGAATAAATAAAAAAAGGGTTTTTTTATTAAGAAATAATAAGACAAGAAAAGCTAATTTTGAAATTTAAATTATTAGAAGATGAATATTTACAGTTTGAGAAAAATACACGATGCGGAAGTTAAAAATAGTTTAAATATAATAAAATATTAAGAAGAGAAATTACAGTTTACTACAATACATTATGATAGTAGTGTATACGATTCATCGTGGTGCCATCTATTGGCGCGGGGAAGCTATGTTCAAGTTAGGTATTTGGAATACGATAGGCTAAATCAATCATTTTCGCCTATTTTATTCTAGCCAGCCAAACCTTCAGGACCTTCAGGAAGGTAGGGCAACTGGATTTCCTGGGCCTTCCAGAAATTTCTTACAGTAAGCAGAGAAATTGGCAACGAGCAGAGCATAAAAACAACATAAAGATGAAAGATGGGGATAGAAAGGTGGATTCGTGAGTTCTTAACGCAGTATGCCAGTCAAAGGCTTTAAAGGCTTTAACCCTTTAAAGGTCACCAAAATAAATTCATAGGAATTTAGTGTAATTTGTTTGTAAATGTTATCTATGAACCTTGTAAATGTAAAATATATTTTTCTTTACATTACTTAGAAGGGTTTGCCTTAGAGGATACCTAAGGAAGGTTTGAGGAGTGGTTTAACTGCCTAACCCCTCCCCTTGTAGAGCTTGAACATTATGCCTTTTTAAAAGTTTAACTATACTGGAAGAACAATAAAGGATAATCCTTAACTGGTATAATAAATAAATAGCTTAACAGCTTATAAGTGTTTTTTGTATAGATACTTTTATTAGGGATCATAAGTAAGATAAATTGAATTACTGACTTCTCAAGTACAGAAGGTTTAAATACATATATTTCAAAAGAATAAAATGATAAACGTAGAACTATCATCTGTTGTAAATTTAAAATATCAAAAACGTAATATGTATATATAAACACACACACACATATATATAATAAAAAAATCATGCATATCACCAAAAAGTTTTTTTTTAATTGCAGAAGCTCTTGATTCTACATCACTGGCTTCTATACATCACAGATGTATGAGATTGGAGCCGTAAGTAATTATAAAAAGATAAAGTAAAGTACTCCAAAAAGTAAAGTTAAAAAAAAAAGATGTTTAATATGTGGTTTCGCTACGAAACCACTGTCCACTAAAGGGTTAAAGGTGGTGGGGTAACTGGACCGTATGGTCCGAGCCCTTCATTCCAGAGGCTTCTGTCAGTAAGCACAAAAATGACAACGAGCGAAAAATAAACACATAAAAGAGCAAAGAGATAGAAGGGTGGATTCGTGAGTTCATAACACAAAAACTAGAGAGTAGAGAGTTTAGGGATATAAAAATACAAAATATTTTTGTGGCCAGTGACATCCGTTCGAAATAAGCAAAAAATATTAATTAATAATGATCTAAATCGAAAATTTTCAAAAAAGTTAAAAAAAAAAATAATAATAAAAAAAATCAATAAATAAAAAAATAATTTAAAAATAAAAAAAATATATAAAAAAAATATGGGCATAGCTCTGCCGTGTTCGTTAAAAGTGGTTGGGCCCTTAAAATATGTTAGTGGTCACTATATCATCCTTCTCAAACAATGATTTGTTATTTATATTTCATCATACTTTTATAAATAAGTCACATTAAACAATAATTCATGATTATTCAAATTTAACTTTTTAAACCTATTGCAAAGTCGGTTGGAAACTTGTTCAATAACTAATTTTTTGGACAAAAGATTTAAAGAACGAAGAGGGAAAAAAATATGCAATTTACTTTTCATAGACTTAGAGCAGCAGCTGTTTTAAGACTTAAAAATTTTCTTGTAGATTCTGTTTCCAGTTTTCTTGATGAGAACGTTCTCAAAAATAACTTTATAGAAAAACATGTCATCAATCACCACTTACGTAATGTGTTGCCACCCCAATTCCCAGACTGCAACCCATGAGAATCTTGGCTTCGGGAACATTTAAAAAGTCTAGTAAAATAAATAATCAAGTGGTTTCTTAGCCAAATTTTGGTGCTTTGGTTGAAGTGTAAAGTCCGATAGTTTCCTGGCATCTTTATATAAACTCTTACAATATAATACGATGAAGCAGTGCATCCAACTCAGTTTTTTTAATAAATCCAAATTTCAAGCAGAATAAATCAAATTTTCTCCTTAATTTGATTTTTTCGTTTCTCTTCCAGTTTTTGGATGCTATTTCTAGTAGTACCTGACAAGGATTGTGGATGCTCTGTGCAGTAAGTGAATCTTGACAGATTAATACTGCCAAATACAAAGATTCATGTATAGTAGTTAGTGACAAATAAGGGGATTTGTGAAGGAGTGATTTGGTTCAAGGACTCCATGGGAGGCTTACATCAATGGACAGGGTTACAGCAACGGACAAGTTAATGGCCCATTAAAATGCAGTAGTGGACAGGGGTTACGCAAGGCCAAAAGGTCAGGACCTGTAGCCTCCTGAAACGAAATTGATATAGGACCTTGGGATGCATCAGGGGGAGAATCCAGAATACACGTAGTAAGCAAATAGCAAAAGGGTTACACCCAATATTTATTACCATGGGAAAATCTGATTGGATCTCAGTATTGATTGGGAGAGAAGGGGGATGAAAGATTGAAAAGATCTGGAGGTTTGAGACTGGAGGAGTCTTTAAATTCCCGGAGTGATGTCTCTTCTGATTTCCTAAGCCGTGCCTCGACTGATGCCCATCTCCGCTATTTTGTGCGTCCGTTCTGCTGCATCCCAAATCACGTCCCAGTTCCATTCGTGTCTCAAGAACGTTCCAGCGTCAAGCCCAATCTACCTTGCTCATCGATATCTGAACTCACCCTGTACCCACCCTTCGACAGATGCTCGTTGCCGGAATTAGATGTGCACTCGTTTTCCTGCGTCCGGAGGAAGTCACTGCCCTTAACTCTATAGTCACCATATCATAGTTAAATAACACAATTTATAAAATATTGTTAGGTAAATTAATTGTTAGTAATGCTGCCTTAACCCTATCAGGAATATGTAATTGTAACTAATGTGGATAAATAGTAAAATGTTAAGTTTGCATTTTAAGTGTTAATCATTATTTTGGACAAGCACATAACCTGGGTTAGAATATAGGTAGCTCAGTGTTATAAGCACTTGTATTAAATACATACATTTTAACACACTTATTCATTAAAAATCAAAAATTAAGTATGACTATTTTCATTATTTACTTTATTTTTACTAAAGAAATACATATAATCTACATGTTTTTTTCTCACACATTACGGGTTATTATTTATTTATTTTATTTGAATCTAAAAAAGAAGAGAAAAAATTAATAGTTTGGAATCCAATCTTAGGTACTATTTACTTCTCTAATAAATAGTGCCTAAGATTAAAAAATATAAAAAGCATAAATTATCATAAGTTCTATTAGTTTTCATATTTTAATCTGAATGTTAATGAAACTTTTTGCTAGTTGTGTTGCATCTTACAAAAAGTAATCAAACATTTTATTTGCAGACCATCAAAAATGCTTTACGGTCCACCATTTGGAAACTGCTGATCTAGTCAGTCTTGATAAACCAGGAACTGAACCTAATCTGAAAGTATTTCACGACATGTTCACAGCATCTCCCCGGACACACTACGATCAACTGTAGAACATGCTCCCTTACCCTTTTTATATAGTACCTGAAAATATTTGCCGTCATACTGAGTATGTCTTGCTGTAGCAATTTTTTTAACTACAGTAAATGTTGGCTATAATTGCAAGTCATCAAAAAGTTCTCTCTGGTAGGAACATTTTGAACTAATTGATTTTAGTTGCTCAAACAAATTCACATATCTTTATTATGTCCTACATCACATTTCATAATTTTCGGAACAATAGTTTCAACTGTAAAGAATTTCAAAGTAGGGAAGTTTAATTATGTATTTATATATATATATATATATATATATATATATATATATATATATATATATATATATATATATATATATATATATATATATATATATATATATATAAATGCACATACACATACACACACATATACACATAGATATATATATAACCATCTAAAGTAAACAACACATTGTGTGCAGGTACATTTCGTAGCACACATTGTGTGCTGGTAGAATTGTACAGGAAGCGGGCGTTTTGAGCTTAAATTTAGTCATTCAGTTAAATCTCAATAGATAAAAAATTATTTCATTTTTTAACCAACTTTTCGTATTTTCTACTAAATTATGTAATCAAATATATAAATAGAAATATATAAATAACAACTACAAGAATTTTTGTAAACAAAAGATATATTTTTTAGTGGATAAATTTATAATAGTATCGTAAATATAAAAAATCAAATAGAAATAGTAGTATATAATTTTAATTTTTTCCCGTTCTGCGGTTACGCATCGACTTATGTAAAAACTAGTTTTCATTTGTCTAAATGTTTCCAAAATCTGTGTAGTAGACAAGAACATTCGGCTTCGTTTTCCTGTACATACCGTTATTTTTGTACCCACAAACAAACCCTGTTGTTACCCTAACCCGTACTAGTACGTGACCCGCCCTCATGTATCAATCATCAGAAAACGTACTAGTACGTGTCCCACATGCAATGTGCTAAGATGGCAAAGTGTGTGGGAACTAAGTTCATTTGATGACAATGTTGTAGAAAAAAAGAATTAAGGGGAGTATGACAAGGCCGTAGACAGGGGGAGGGATTTTGGGGACAAGTCCCTCCCCCCGGAATTTTGAAAGATCATTTTGTAGATAGACAAAGACCCACCTTTGTATCTACCTAGCTATTCAATAACATGGACAGTTATTCTTTTAGAAAAAAAACCCACTCATATCATAAAAGTCTTGCTGGTCAAGAAATACAGTGCTTTTCCTTTCTTCAATTGAAGTATCATACATAAATAAAGATGTCTTTCTCCCTTGGTCCCCCTCCGAAAATTCTGGCTACGGCCCTGGAGTACGATGAAAGTTCTCGACGGATGAAAGTTCTCGTTTTAAGTCCACGCCTCCAAGGCGGTAGGTCAACTGGATTACCTGTGCCCCGCCCTCTAAACCAGAGATTTCGAACAGTAATCAGAAAAATGACAACGAGCATAAATTAAAACAACTAAAAGATAAAACGGAATAAGGGGAGTATTTAATTTTCTTATATCTGACTGAAATATTATCTCAATGCTACAATAATTTTAGGGTGAATATATAAATATTGAATATTATATATAACTAAAAAAGACAAAATTTTAAATATTTAGTATGATCTATAACAGTGTGTAAAATTACAGGATTTCTTAAACACGGTGTTCTTCAGGTACACATTTGAAATTTCTATTGAAACTATCAGTATTAAACGCTCTAAAATGGTTTAAAATACTATACATAAAAATAAGGAGAAGCGGTTAACATTTAAATCATTTAGAAAAAAATTACAAAAATTATTTCTTTAAATTATCGAGAAATCACTAAAATTTCCTTGACAAAATTTCCTATTTTCTAATTTTCTAATATATTAAAAAATATTTTAATCTAATATATTAAATAGGCTTTGAAAAAAAGTGTACCAATGTAAAAAAAAATTACATTTTGAGAAAAATTCAAAATTCTAAAACGTTTTATATAACTCACATATTTATAGATAATTAATATTTTCTTGTTCCATGCACATCTTGGCAGGGTATTTTAGACTTACTTTGTTTAAGATTTATATATTTTTTTTCCATTTTAGATAATAAGGTATTAACATGATCATCTTTATGACTGGATAATTGAATTTTTAATCAATTTTTGGCCAAAAAAAGCCAATTACATTTTAAAAATCAAAACAACTTTTATATAACTCACAATTTATAGATAATTATACTTTTGCCATTCATATTCACTTTAAGATTTAATATCAGAACATTTATGATCATCATTCAGAAAAGACAATTATCAATGATTTTTACTTACTGTATGCCATCTAGAAATAAATTGTATCAAGAATTTAATAAAATGTACGAGTATTTAGTGAGGTTTAGTGTCACATAAATTTAATATCATTCTTAGATTTAAGATAAAATTAGCAACTAAAGTATATTAGACCTTTAAGGGATCGTTGTGAGATGTGTTTACATAAAATGCCCTATTATTTTTAAGATTCTCACGAAATAGTAGGGTTGAGTATTATTACTGACATTATATTAATAAGAATACAAAGTTCAGTATAGATGTCCTTTAAAAAGGGGGCGTGGCAGCTTGTGTTTACAAATATTAATCATCTTTTTTGACGTCTCAAAATTTGCCAGATATTAAGTAGTATATATTTTAAAATTCCTCTAAATATCGACACTGTTTTAACCCCAAATCTTTTTTTCGATTTTTTTTACCCATATTATGTTTTTTAAACGATTTCATATATATGACTGCTGCAGTTATTATTCGACATTATATTAAAGAACCAACTTGCACATCACGTTTTCCAGGATCTACAAACTGTTCCTTATTTTTGTAACTAGTGTAATAACCATTTTCAGATGATAAGAGATGCTTCTGAAATCTAAGTTGAGTTAAAACATTTTAAAGAAGTACCGTGAATGAGGACAGACTAATCTCTGTGGTCTCTAGCTAGAGCCCAATTAAGATTCTTTATGGTCTGTTGACAGTATACATTTGTCCCCCTCCAAAAATAGCCTTATACTTATAGTACAATTGACAGTAAAAAATGGAAACACCTTGAGGCAAACTTAATACTTTCCTCATATTTTATATTTTGCACTTAAATAAATCACCTAATATTTACAATCCTAAAACGAGAGATATCCATGCTTTCTCTTTTTCGTCCAATCAATCTTTGTCTTAAAGGATGGTTTCGTTAGTTATATAAACTGTCATTTATTTCCTCTGGTGAATTTTCCGTATTACGATGTGAACTATGTCTATTAAATTTATCTATGATTTCCTCAGGGCATCTGTGTTTATACCCAACTAGAAAATGGCATGCTTTAATCAATGTCAATGTGTTAACAGGTTTCAGCTAAACAATTCTGTAAATAGAAGTTTGCATTGACATGGACCTATTTAAAGAGCCAGTGAGCCAAATTCTTCTTTACCTCCGGAATTAGGCTTTAGATTGTGGAAATATTGTACTAACATTTATCTGATTTTTTAAGGAACTATTAAAATATTAAACTTTAACAGGAGAACTTTATATAAAAGCATTTTAATTTGAGCATATAGTCATTTCAGAATAGCTGCTAAAATATATGTACCAGAATTCTTTTTCTATATTTATATATATATATTTATTTACATTGAATAATGAGATAACATTTTTTCTTATTCTCTGCAAGGAATTTATATAAAAACCTCTTAGTAGGGGTTGAAATTCTAAAATAATATCTAAGATGGTGTTGCATATGCGCCGAGCCCATCAATTCAGAAGCCTCTGTTAGTAAACGCAATAAAGACATCAGAGAAATAGAAGGATGGATTCGTGAGTTCATAGCACAAACTAGAGAGTAGATAATTTAGGGATAGAAAAACATAATATATTTTTGAGGCCAGGGACATCCTTACAAAATACAAGAAAGTAAATAGTTAAAATGGCCAAGAAACAATAAAACTTGAAAAAATGAGAAATAAATGCCTTAAAAATAGTTAAGTTGTATGAAAAATCCGAAAATGGCATGAAAAATAATAAATAATTATAAAAGGTATTTTTAAATAATTTAAATTAAGTTAGTTAATTTTTGTCATTGTCAATGTGAAAAAATTGAGAAAATACAAAATAAAAGTCTTAAAAATATTTAAACTGCATTAAAAATCCGAAAAAGGTATAAAAAATAATAAATAAATATAAAAAACAATTTTTATTAATTTAAATTTGTATATACTGTATTTGTAATAATTATCAATATGTTATAATTTTACTATAGCACATAATCGTATGTATATGATAAATAAATGATAGTCCAGTACAAATGTTCACTCAGAATGTGCACACAACAAGTGTTTATAAATTTTTGCAAATAATTAAACACATTCTAGATGTAATGTGGATTTACTATGACTATTGATATAGTGTACTCTAAAGTATTTCTTCTAAATGATAAGAATAAATTTAATATAAATTACTTAATCAATTTCTTATTTCATATAATTCTTTATCTATAACATTTAACTTAAAAAAGTTAATAATTTTAAATAGTAGTTTTTTAAATTTTTTTTAAATGATAAATAAATTAAAATTAATAAAAAAAATAAATTTTATTTGGTATAATCGATATGTTTCATTTCATCTTATTATTCTATAAAGCAAACTTGAATATTTATAACACATAGTATAAAAGGTACTACTTTAATTGAAAATGATAGGAGGTGAAAATTATTCTGAAGCAAATTAAATTATTTTCATAATAATTTTCTTTTCTTATTTATTAAAACAAATTTCGTTGAATAATTATC
>CM063500.1:93535981-93538481 GCA_032207245.1 Pardosa pseudoannulata
AAAGGTAATCCATCCAAACATTGTATTTCTTGCTTTTTCTGGCGACTTTAATTAATGCACAGTGCGCCATCGTATTAGAAATATGTACTCTTACTTAATTAAAGAAAACGACTTGTAAACTGAACATTTATATTTATGGGCAATTAATCCTTTAACAATTTACAAACTCAACAGCTCCAAATTATTAAAAGCTAGCCATAGTGAACCATTAATGGTTTGTTATATCTAATTATTTTTTGAGTACTGCGCACTTTTAATATGTAAGAAAAGAGTTACACATTTACAGTTGGAAGCAGATATCATATAAACAATAATAGAGGTACAAATTTATGAGTTATTTTTATTATTATTTCTAATTTTTTAAGCATTGAGCACTTTTAATATATAAGTAAGAAGTTACACAAGGAGAGTTGGGTGCAAATATCATATAAATTATAATACAAATACAGATTGTTTGGACACGGTAAGATTAGGAGAAAATGCTAGGCGACCATACTTAAACCATTATCGCCAAGTTGGCGGGGGAACCCAGTTATTTAGTCAAGCCAAAACAATAAATAATTATGCTAAATATTTCATAATATTTAATATTAAAAATTTTATGCAAATAAAGTAAAATTTAATATTATATGTACTTAAAATTCGTGCATAATCTTGTACAGTTTGTTTCATTAAATATATCAAAATATCGGACCAGTTGAAAATTACAAAGAAGATAGAAATTTAAAACTTGTAATATTAAACTTAATTAAATTTAAGGTTATATATATATATATATATATATATATATATATATATATGTATATATATATATATATATATATATATATATATATATATATATATATATACATATATATAAATACATATATATATATATATATATATATATATATATGTATATATATATATATTACAAAAGGAATAAAAGATTAAATAAGATTAAAAAAGACTAAATAAGAAAATCATTAGCAATTCTGATGCGCTATGCCACTATCTAGAAAAGCTATATTAAATATCATTAAAAGGAATCAAAAAATAAAATATAAAGAATTGGAACGAATATGGAATTGGTGCACTTGAAGTGGTGGTGGGGAATTGCGACCCCCACTTTCCGGTTAAATGGCCAGAAAAGCTCCCGGTCACCATAAGTACATCAATAAAAACAGACTAAAGTCTAAAATCAATCTATACGAAAAGCAATACCATAAACAAAATGAAATTTAAACCTATTACGACAAACCAGTTTATAAATTAAAATTATAAAATTCACTAAATATACTAAAATGACTTATAACTATAAACCAATGCATACATTAAAAATATAAAATTCACTAAAAAATACTAAAATGGATTATAAAAACCACTAAGAATACCAAAGTAAAAATACTCATACTCATATCCAACCCACAAGACGCATAACATCACGTATATATATATATATATATATATATATATATATATATATATATATATATATATATATATATATATATATATATATATTTAACCCTTAATTTGGCTACGACCGCTACAACGAACAATCTAATAAATAAAATCTTTATAATATATATATTTTTCTATATTATATAATATATTATATATATAATATATTATTATTATTATTTAAATTATTTAAATTATTGTTATTATTATTTATTTAAATATATTTTTAATCGATATTTGAAAAACATCTTGTCAAATTAAGGGATATATATATATATATATATATATATATATATATATATATATATATATATATATATATATATATATATATATATATATATATATATATATATATATATTATATATATATATATATATATATATATATATATACATATATATACATATATATACATATATATATACATATATATAAATACATATATATATATATATATATATATATATGTATGTATTTATATATGTATATATGTATGTATATATGTATGTATATATGTATGTATATATGTATGTATATATGTATGTATATATGTATGTATATATGTATGTATATATAGTGAGAGAGAGATTATATACATATATATACACACATATATATACATACATACATTATATATATATATATATATATATATATATATATATATATATATATATATATATATATATATATATACGTTGCGAGTGATCAAGGCATGGAAGACACAGATATTAGATCGTGTAAAAAAATTTCTGTATTGTAGTTCTGTCTATGGCAACTCCATTTAGATATCCCTTTGGTCACATTTTGGACAAACGTGGCGGATATTACCAGCCCAACTCCCCTCTCAGAAGTGCCTTTTTGGCGTTGTTTACCTAAATTCCTCTTGCTACTTTTGCTATATATTTTTATCGATAATATATAATATATTATTATTATTAATTATTATTATTATTTAAACTATTATTATTATTATTATTATTTAATTAAATATATTTTTAATCAATATTTGAAAAAAAACATATTGTCAAATTAAGGGAGATATATATA
>CM063500.1:93550981-93555981 GCA_032207245.1 Pardosa pseudoannulata
ATATATTCGTATTTACATATATATTCATTGATTTGTTTATTTATATGTTTGTTTATATATTTAAGTTTAAATTACGAAAAGTTGGTTAAAAAATGAAATAATTTTCGATCTATTGAGATTTAACTGAATAACTAAATTTACGCTTAAACGCCCGCTCCCGGTACAATTCCACTGCGAAATGTACCCGCACACAATGTGCTAATGTGTCTAATAAATTACTACCTCGGTTGAGGAGCATCTGCATTTTAGTGCCACGGCTATACTGCATTGTACGTTAATAATTAAAAAAATAGGATACAAAATCAGTTATTAACGAGCTGTGATATTCATAATAGTGTTGAACGAGAAGCTAAAACAATTTACACTTTACAATAAATCCTATATTGTTCTAGGTTATTCATTAATTAATATTATAATAAATGTAGCAATTCATATGGCGTTTTCGCAGAACTTTTGTATGGCAGTAAATTATATTTACTTCTTTTAAAGTGGTTGAATCCTTTTATATTAATATTAATTTTTTAAGCCTAATATACTCATTTTATTTCAGACCTCAAGATGCGTTCACTTTTTGCATTGATTTTATGTGTTCAAGTATACACAGTCCTTAGTTGTATTTTCGACCCATGCCCGTCTAGTGAGTACAAAAGAACATATTTAAGTTCAAAAATAGGTTTTCCTCGAATGATTATGACGCTGATTTTTGGTACTGGAGCTCATGAGTTCTAATACCACTATTGAGTGGATATTCGAAGCCATTCCGAATCGTCTTTAAAAAAAATTCACTGTATCATTAACTCTCGTGCTGAAAACAAGATTACCGTAGCACTCCAAACCAAACGAAACCATATGCCACTTCGGGACTTTATTATATAGTGAAATATACAGAAAGTGTGACTAGCAGTGTCGAATGATGTATCGAAGATCATTCTCCATTTCTGATGACTCTTTGACACATTTGAAAAGTTTTAAAGATATTTACTGTCAGAAAATGGGAATAAATTAGTAAACTTTTTCTTCTATTGTGGGAAAACTTGCCTTTCACAAAATTGCAAAGTAGCATATTTTCGATGAGCATTTTATTAAGGTCACGTTTTATAAGTAGTTAACATTATTCCGAGATAACTACACAGCTACACCCTAGCCTTATATGGGATGCAAACCCAAATACAATAGCAAGGAGCTCTGTACACTAACCTCTATACAGCCTGGAAGGCATTTCGTATAATAATATGAATACTGGTTTTAAGGCATGCCCTATAAGGTAATATGAGAGCTTGTTAAAGAGATATTTTCTATTTTCTTATTAGTAAAATACTGCTTGTACCTAATAAGTATACTTTTACATACATTCTTCCATAAATGGTTGCCAAACGATGGTCGAATAATTAGGACCCTGATTTTTGGCACCGGAGTTCATGAGTTCTAATTCCACTATTGAGTGGATATTCGAAGCCATTCCGAATCGTCTTTAAAAAAAATTCACCATATCATTAACTCTCGTGCTGAAAACAAGGTTACCGTAGCACTCCAAACAAACGAAACCATATGCCACTTCGGGACTTTATTATATAGTGAAAAATAGAGAAGATATTTATTATACAGTGAAATATATAGTGAAATATACAGTAAAATAAGTGTGACTAGCAGTGTCGAATGATATATCGAAGATCATTCTCCTTTTTTGGTGACTCTGACACATCTGAAGAAACTATTTGTCGCTGACTGTTCAACTCCCATGTGAAACGATATTTTAATTTGTGTGAAAAGTAGAAAGTTGATACGAACTGATTTTTAATTTCTTTATTTTCACTTGCAGGCCAAACGTGTTGTCCAGGCCCGATTCCACTAATCCCAGGCTGCTGTCCATATCAGAATGCCGTCTGTTGTTCGGACGGTCTGCACTGTTGTCCACCGAATACAGTTTGCAATCTTAACAGAGGAACATGCGACTTCGGCATGAATGAAATAATCCCTTTAGCATTCCAGAAACTACATCAATCTGAGATGACTCAGCAAGCAAGGGCTGTTGATGAAGCACGGAATGTTGAGGTGGTGTATTGTCCAGGAGGTTCGTCGTTTTGCCCTGACGGGTACACCTGTTGTCAGTTGCCCGACGGTCAATACGGCTGTTGCCCATATTCTGCTGCCACCTGCTGTAGCGACAAGCTACACTGCTGTCCATCGGGTACCAAGTGTGATGCCACATCTCAATTCTGTCTCCAGACAGACACTTTGATGCGAGTTATCCCAAAGCGACGTCATACTCCAGCTTTCCCTGTTTTAAAATAAGGCATTATTTTTACAATTGTTAGATTTTAATTTCAAGTTAATTCTTATAATATTTATATATGCCTTCTGCATTATTAAATGTGTTTTGTATTTATGTTCTAAAATAGAATCTGGTTTCTACATGATTGAGAATTTTGTGTAATGTATTAATTAAAATAAAAAAATAAGATTTTCAATCTATATTTGTATTTGATTTAATTTCTTTTTTTGCCATTTATATATTTTTCCAAAATAGACTGTTGTATTACTTCTTAAATGATGCTTTGTCATTGGAATATGAGTTTATGGTATATACTGCCAGAAAGTCATAAATCTATGCTGTTGAACGTTACAGGTACTGAATATTACAATTACTGTTAATAATTAAGTAATTGAAACAGAATAATAATAATAAATATTAAAAAACTTAGTGTAGGTAACAAAACTTTAGGTTATTAATAACTAAAATTAAATGTAAATAATTAAACCCTTAGTAAACTATCAATTAAAAAATTAAATTGCTAATATCTAAGAAATTAATTTAAATTAAATTTTTAAAAAACTTAAGGGTCATACAACTTTAAAATTCGAAAAATGTAAAAAAAATTACTATTTTCGATATGTCATATTTTGAAAACAACCAGTTTTGCAAACATAATTTTTAAAGCATAGTTAAAATGTAAAAAAAAAATTACTATTTTCGATATGTCATATTTTGAAAACAACCAGTTTTGCAAACATAATTGTAAAGCATAGTTAAAATGTAAAAAATTACTATTTTCGATATGTCATATTTTGAAAACAACCAGTTTTGCAAACATAATTTTTAAAGCATAGTTAAAATGTAAAAAAAAATTACTATTTTCGATATGTCATATTTTGAAAACAACCAGTTTTGCAAACATAATTTTTAAAGCATAGTTAAAATGTAAAAAAATTACTATTTTCGATATGTCATATTTTGAAAACAACCAGTTTTGCAAACATAATTGTAAAGCATAGTTAAAATGTAAAAAAAATTACTATTTTCGATATGTCATAATTTGAAAACAACCAGTTTTGCAAACATAATTTTTAAAGCATAGTTAAAATGTAAAAAAAATTACTATTTTCGATATGTCATATTTTGAAAACAACCAGTTTTGCAAACATAATTTTTAAAGCATAGTTAAACAAATTTACTATTTTCGATATGTCATATTTTGAAAACAACCAGTTTTGCAAACATAATTTTTAAACATAGAGCAAATTATTGTTTTTGCAAACACATCATTAATGAATTTTTTGAAATATAAATGTTTTTGTTAGAAAGTTTTATATAACAGACTGTTTGTTGTTAACAAAAAAGATACAGCAAATTGTTTGGTTACTGAATGCATGATTACTGAAAATATAGTTAAGTTTAAGACAAGTTTATTGTTTTAAAACATAGTACAATATCTCAAAATATCTTTCAACCTACATTTTTATATATGTAAAATGCTTATATATGCTTTAAAAATATTTGAAAAAAAATGAGAATTTCGATAAAAGTTAAAATTTCTTCATTTAAAAAAACTTATTTTACAAAATATGTAAGAAAAGTTAGGTTTAATCGGATTTAAATTATATCACGTGCATGATTACTAAAAATATAATTAAGTTTAAGACAAATTTTTTCTTGTAAAACATACTACAATATTTAAAAACATGTTAGAACTTAAATTTGTATATATTTAAGGTATTAAAATATATTTGAGAAAAGTGATTTTTATCCTTAAAAATTAAAAATTTATCGATGACAAAATAAAAGAAAAATATATATATATATATTGGGATATATACAATAAAAGTTTGGTTCCTTAAAATATTTATAACTGAAATCCTTTTCACATATATTTTTTTGAAAAATCGAATATTTTGTCGATTTAACAGTCGTATGACCCCTTAACCCTTTAACGGACAGTGGTTTCGTAGCAAAACCACCTATTAAACATCTTTTTTTTTTAACTTTTCTTTTTGGATTACTTTACTTTATCTTTTTATAATTATTTAAGATCCAATCTCATACATCTGGGATATATGAAAGCCAATGATGTAGAATCAAGATCTTTTGCAATTTAAAAAAACTTTTTGGAGACATGGATGAGTTTTCGACTATATATATATATATATATATATATATATATATATATATATATATATATATATATATATGTATATATATATATATATATATATATGTATATATATAAATTTATATATATATTCATATTTATATATATATTCATACATTTTATATATTAAAAATACATTATATATTTTATATATTTTACATATTATACATTTTATACATATTATATTTTTAATATTTTAAATATATAACAGATGATAGTTCTACGTTTAACTTATTCATTTCTTTTTCTATTGAAATATATGTATTTAAACTTTCTGTACTTGAGAAGTCAGATTCAATTTATCTTACTTATGACCTCAAATAAATATATCTATACAAACAACACTTTTAAATTGTTAAGCTATTTATTTATTATACCAGTTTAAGAATTATCATTTATTATTCTTCCAGTATAGTTAAACTTTTACAAAGGCATAATGTTCAAGCTGTACAAGGGGAGGGGATAGTCAGTCAAACCACTTCTCAAACCCTAATTCGGAATAATCTAAGGCATACCCTTCTAAGGAATGTAAAGAAAATTTATATATTTTACATATACAAGGCTTATAGATAA
>CM063500.1:93563481-93570981 GCA_032207245.1 Pardosa pseudoannulata
GAAAACAAGCTTTGAATATGAAATTCGAATTCCAATTGCAAGATCGTGTTAAACTAAAGACCTGGAGTGCCGAAGACCTCGCCAACATCCCCTATCGTCCTCGACGTTGTTCCGGTTAGTGACAGGACATGACTGCCTAAGTGAACATCTCCATAGAATTGGCATTTTTTACTCCCCTCTTTTGTTCTTTATGTGACCTTGGATAACCTTTAAATAGAGGTCATCTGCGTCGATGCGGGGCACTTAGCGGTTCTTCCGACTCCGAGACTATCCTGTATTGGAGAGCCAGAGAACGCCTGAGGCGATGATTTCGGTCAATGTTACTTTTGTTACTTGTACAGTTGTTCCACATTTGTTATTTTTATAATTGTAACCTCCCTTGCCATTAGAAATAAAAAAATATAAAAAAAATCTTTTTACAGGGTTATCCAAAATATATTCGTTGATGGTCCCCTATGTGGTTTCGGGAAAAATGTTTTGCTTAAATATATGAGTCTACCATCTTCTTTACACGTCTGAGGTTTCAAGAGAATTCCTTGAGTATTTTTCTAGATATTCAGCAAAATGCCTAAAAACGCAATTGACAGGTCAACATTGGCAATATAGTGTATGCTTTGATACCTTAGGTAAGGAAAAATGCATAGTTCTTAAAAGCTTACTACTTACGAACCTCTAAAAAATATTTATAATTTCAATTTGTAATGGTACAATTTGGGACAATTTATTTCCAATTTCCTTCTTTGAAACATTTAGCTTTCCGTTTCATTCTTTCATTTTAAGTATTTTCACTTTTTTATATAAGGAAAAATATTCTTGTCAAAAAATTATCAGTTCACCACTGATAATTTTACAGCAAAATTTTTATCATGTTTCGATTCAATGCATCAAATCATTAACTCGTAATGAAATTGAAACAAACCGACCTCCAAAGTTTGTAATTACTTAGCTTCTCATTGGTTGTTTACAAGAAGGAAAACAAGAGACAGGTGAGGGGTATCTCAGATAAATATTATGTATCCTACGGAATGAAGATAAGGGTAGCAAAGGGCAGTCAGATTATATGGTGGTAATTGGTATTTAAGTCATTGGAAAAATGGCAATTTATCAATCCGTTTATTTACATCTGAGTTTCAACCCTATATTCAAGTCTAACCAGTTACTCGGGTAAGTATTCTTTTATTTCGAAATACTATAAGGAAGAATTTTTTTGTGTATATTGGAGATTAGAATATACTACTTAAATTGGATTCCTAAACATCATTATATGACTGTTAGCACCAATATTTTAAAACGTATTTCATATTAAACTAAATGGAATTTCAATAATTTATATTGCTGTGTACACATCCATGAGCTGTCTCCCAGACTAAATTTTATGACGTAAAAGGGTTTAAGATATTAAATTAAATTATAAGAAACCCAATCTAGATTATTTACTAAATCTAGAACCATTCTAGAATTACCAATCTAGAATTTTTTGGGGGGTGATTGAGAACAGTATTTACTGTTTAAAATGGATTCTTAAGCAGTTCCGGTCGTTGGGATATGACTTGAAGTATGAATATTTTAAAACTTATTGCTTACTACAGAAATGAACTTTTAATCGTTTTTATTTCTGTGTACACATCCATGAGCTGTCTCCCAGACTTAATATTATGACGTACAAGAGTTTAAAATATTAAATTAAATTATAAGAAACATAATCTAGATTATTTACTAGATCTAGAACCAAACTAGAACTAATCTAGAATTACCATCTAGAATTTTTTTGGGGGGTGATTGAGAGCAGAATTTACTGTTTAAAGTGGATTCCTAAACAGTTCCGGTCGTTTAGGATATGACTTGAAGTATCAATACTATAAAACTTATTACATACTAAAGTAAATCAATCTTTAATCATTTTTATTGCTGTGTACACATCCATCAGCTTCCTTCCAGACTAATTTCTTTGACGTAAGAGGGTTTAAAAAATTAAATTAAATCTTAGGAAACCCGATCTGGTTAATTTTAGGTTTGTAGGACCATCTTCGAATCTATTTCATTTCCAATTTCTAGCAGTTTGCTATATATATGTGTGTGTAATATAAGAATATTTTTTTTAAAGAAATCAACTAACATAATTATAATTATATCCGAAATCTCTAGTAATTCTATACTTAAGTGACAAATTTTGTTGAAAATCGTTATTTTTCTTATCTCAGATAACCTTTTGGTGATTAGGAGCTACAAATCATTTTGTGCATAGAACAAACAATCGTACATCACGATTTTATGTAATTTAGTTTTTCCTCCTTCCACGTAGTATATTCTTAACACTTCATGATTCCCTTACACCCTCATAGCCTTGTACAAACGTGATAATTTAATATTAGCAGTAAGTGTTAATGTAAATTTGTTCTATAAATTGTTAGATTTTACCACACCACATAATTAAGCGAACGTGTTTGATTTTGAATAACGATCGATATTATTTGCATATTGTTTGTGTAACGCAGCAAGTTAATGAATCGTGTACACTTTCTAATTTATATTTCTATGAGTTAAAAATACGTTTTTAAACCCTAGGAAGGATTCTGGTACATAAAAAGCATAATAGTATTTAATAAAAGTAATTTTAGCATATATTTAAAAGTACATCCATAGAATTTACATTTCTTATCTAGTAGCAATGATCCTATATAGGTGAATTTATTTAAATTTTGAAATAAGCACTCTGCACCAATTTACTTTTGATTTGTTGTATAAAACATCTGACTTCACTGTTGAAATTGTTAAATTCTCGACTTCAGTTCTTGTCTATCTATCAGAGAAAGATTTTTTTAGTTATAAAATATAGTATTAATTATAAAAAAATCTTCACATTGAGTTGGATAAAAACTGCTGAAGTTGTAAAAGAATGTTTATTTTATTTCCGGCTATATACACATCTTTAATGAAAAAAAATTCGTTGAATATATTTATACTCTGAGTATTGTTTCTAAAGTATTACTTCTTTTTGAAATGATGAAGATAAATTCAAAATATAATTTACATCTAATACATTCTTATTCAGTAATAATTGTTGTTCTCCATCTTAATCTAGTTCTACTAAAGCAAATTTCGTTGAATACATTTATACACTGAGTATTGTTTCTAAAGTATTACTTCATTTTGAAATGATGAAGATAAATTCAAAATATAATTTTCAACAAATAAATTCTTATTCAGTGATAATTGTTGCTCTTATCTATTCTAGTTCTACTAAAACAAATTTCGTTGAATATATTTATACACTGAGTATTGTTCCTAAAGTATTATTTCATTTTGAAACGATGAAGATAAATTCAAATATAATTTACATCAAATAAATTCTTATTCAGTAATAATTGTTGCTCTTTATCTTATTCTAATTCTACTAAAGCAAATTTCGTTGAATATATTTATACTCTGAGTATTGTTTCTTTTTGAAATGATGAAGATAAATTCAAAATATAATTTACATCTAATACATTCTTATTCAGTAACAATTGTTGTTCTCCATCTTAATCTAGTTCTACTTATTTCAAATATATACTCCCGTATACTATTTGCACATATTTTTTAATATTTTTGTAAGTAATAAAGGAACTCAAAATTGTAATACATAGCTATATATAAGGCCGTCCATCCAAAGTGTAATTCTTATTTCTCTTTCGATTTATAGAGACCGTCCATGTATTTTTAGATGAGTTTCATAATAGAAGTTTTTATTTTAGCGGTTTGTAAATTGTATTAGGTAGTAAATATTAGTTTACATAACTCAAGGGCACAATTATTATATTTTTAAGGTAAAACATATCATTTTATATATTTATAAAATAGTAATATGAATCATATATTTATAAGTAATATATTCAGAATTCTGGGCAAATAAAAATTTTAAAAAAATTCTTAAATATGTATATAACTTATGGCGTCAAATTAATTAATGATCAGACGTCATTCCTGATTTATAACTTTGAATATTTATTCTGACAGAAAATTATCAACTACTGCAAGTGATATTTACCACAAAATTGTAAGAATATTTAAATTTCTTATTAAAAAGCTGAAGACAAAATTAAAAATTTTATAGGTAAACTTTTTAAACCACTTAAAGATCTTGTACCACAAAAGAATGAGTATGGGAAATTAAATAATTCTTTACAAGAAAATCCTAAGGTCCATTCTTTATGTTGCCCCGATTGCGTACCATACCCTCATATTCAAGAGGGCACACGATGCAAAACAAAGCACTTAGATCGACTTGCGCGATTAACGGGTACCATGCCAATGAATAAGTAAGTACTTCGTGATAGCAGACTAGTCCAATTAGAACAGGAATCTTGTAATCTTTAAATTTGTTGGATACTTATGCGAAGTATGAAACGGAGAAATAATAAATCTGCCGGTCTATGATCCCAGAGAATTTATAGCCGAAAGATAGCTGATTGGTTAGGGTGCTGGCCTTCGGTACCGGAGTTCGTGGGATCGAATCATACACTGGCATGGATGTTCATAGCTGTTCGGGATCAGCTTTAACCTGTAGGTCCCGGTCTCATTACCCCTCTTGTTCAAAAAAGTAGACCGTAGCACTCCAAACCAGAGAATTTTTCAAAAGTCTGAGAGCTATAACACTCTTACATCCCTACATTAAAGCTACTCCATTATACTCTCATTGATGTTGATACCTCGTTCTAAATTTTAAATATTTATTTGAGTTTAATTTATTTTAAACACACATTTGTATTTTGTAATAACTATTTTATCAAATACTAATAATATTATTCTATAGTTTTATAAATATTTTATGTCACGAGTCAAATAAAATCAGCATTTTAATGTGTCTAAAAAATTACTACGATGGTTAGGGAGCATCTGCTCTTTGGCGCCCCGATACTACTTAATTTCATTCTACATTCTACACTACTTCATGTCAATAGCTAAACAATAGGATTCAAAACAATTATTCACAAGCATTTACGTGATATGGATGTTCCTAGCCTTTCGGAATCGGCTTTAAGCAGTAGGTTCTCATTAGCCCTCGTGTTGCAAAATGTAGACCATAGCTCTCCAAACCAATCAAAACCACAATCATTTACTTTTATGATAAGGTTGAACGAAAAGCTAAAGTATTTTGCACTTTATATTACATCACAGAATTCTGTAAGTTATGTATTAAATATTAGAATTTACGAATGAATTTATGTAACACTTTATTAGAAAGTATACAGAGGAACAAATAATATTTACTTTTCTTCAAGTGACAGTCTCTATTCATGATAATATTACATTTCTGAAGTCTAATATACTCATTTTTTTCAGATCTCAAGATGCGTAGCCTTTTTGCATTAGTTTTATGTGTTCAAGTGTACACAGTCCTTAGTTGTATTTTCGACCCATGCCCCTCCGGTGAGTACAAAAGAACATATTTAAATTTGAAAATAGGTTTTCTTCTTAATGTGATTGTGGTTATAACAAAGTAAATCAAATTACAAAGGAAAATTTAGTTCATATTGGGTTTTTATTTAATATTTTACTGCAATATTTTGATTTTACATACTAAATTTCATAACTTAGATATTTATTTACTTTCCAATACAGAAATACTTGTCATCAGTAATCTATAAAAACATTGGACACTCTAAGTTCACCCATTTTCATTGACCATTTTATTAAGGCAGAGAGAAAGTAGATGTAAAAGTAGATGTCATTAATCCCTATCAGAAAAACAGCACAACTACATTTAATTCTTGGTCGGAACTCAAAACCAAGTCCAACGGGAATTAGCATCGTACTCTAACCTAAATACAACCATTTGTATAAGTATAACAATTCGTTTTAAGGCATACTCTGTAAGGAAATGCAAGATCTTGTGTACTATATGGTTTTCATTTTCTTTTTAGACAAATGCTGCTTGTACTTAACTTTATATAACGAAATGCACATAGAGGGAGATCTACAGCGGTGAACCCTAACTCAAAAAGCAATCTGCTTTGTTAGTCACAGACACACACACACACACACACACACACACACACACACATATTATATATATTATATATATATATAATATATCAAAATTATTTAACTCTAATATTTCTTTAAAAACCTCCTCTCTCCCATTCTAATTCATTTAAATCTTTTTCCCAGCTTCTTAATAGTTTAATCAACTGTGAATTTTCCACTTAACATTCTTCATAAAGCTGTCTATCCTAAAACTGTAAACTTTCTGTCTATTCATCACGTTCTCCCAGCTGTTTGCGGCAAATGGTTTCACGTTTTGCTAATATTGAATTTATTTCGCTTGTTAAGGTTTTATTTTTTACCGTGGGAAAATTCTGTCTGTCATCGCTCTTGGGTACACCTCTGTTCGAGCAGACTGAACCTTCGTCTGTTATCCAGTAGGAAAGATGTGCGTTGTTGCCACTCTGTAATACAGTTTTAAATTAGACTTTTGCCGTACTCTTCAATGTCGGCCACCGAATACAGTTTGCAATCTTAACAGAGGAACATGCGACTTCGGCATGGATCAAATAATTCCTTTAGCATTCCAGAAAATGCATCAATCTGAGATGACTCAGAAATCAAGGGCTGTTAGTGAAGCACACAGTGTTGAGGTGGTGTATTGTTCAGGAGGTTCATCGTTTTGCCCTGACGGGAACACCTGTTGTCTGTTGTCCGACGGTAATTACGGTTGCTGCCCGTTTCCTGCAGCCACATGTTGTGGCGACAGACTACACTGCTGTCCATCAGGTACCAAGTGTGATGCTACCTCTCAATTCTGTCTCCAGGCAGACACTTTGATGCAAGTTATTCCAAAACGACGTCATACGACAGCCTTCCCTGTTTTAAAATAAATCACCAACTTTAAAATTCAAAAAGATTTTAATTTCAAGTAAATTATTTTATATTTCTCGATAAAGCCTTCAGAATCGTTAAGGCTCTAATTTTTATGCTTCAAAATATGTGGTTTCTACATAAATAAGGACTACATGTAACTGGTTAATTATAATAAATATATAACACTTTTAATCTATATTTGTATTTGATTTATTTTATTTCCAAGATTTAATTTTTCAGAGTATATTGGGATATTATATTATAAAATTATTTTATATTACATTATGTTATTCGCATCTGAGTATTTTAAGTGTCAAGTGACTAAAGGCGCTATATCCTCACTATTTAACATTAGAAGTACTTTACATTTTAATTATTGATTTAATTTAATTATGAATTGACTGATTAAAACATAATAACAATAATAAAAAATAAAATTAAAAACAAAATACTTAAGAAGAAATAAGGACAACAAAATTAGAGGTTAATAATAGTTAACATTTAAGGAAACTAAACAATTAGTACTTAAACTACCATTTAAAATATATTTGCCAATACTGAAGAAAGCAATTTAAAATGAATTAAAAAGATATTACATAATTCCCTTAGGAGTTACATAACTGGCTTAACTTGTCATACCTAAATACAACTTTGAAAGTT
>CM063500.1:93580981-93590981 GCA_032207245.1 Pardosa pseudoannulata
AGAAGCACTCCACGTGCTACACCTGAAAGAAAAATTGCCAAAGTCTAAAAGCACGCTGCATTCTTTTCCTTCTGAACTACTCCAGCAACCCTATACTTTATCCATTATCCTGTACTGATGTTTATTTTGTTTCATTGTCCTGTGCACAATGCGTCCTTTCCCTGCTTTGTCCTGATTGACCTGGACTCCAGGCATGCTCTTGAATCGCCTCCTGATGACCAATCACAGTTCTCGAAACTTGGTGAAGTTTAAGTGCAGTCGTTTCCACAGACCACACCACACGCTTTCTGGAGTCGCGAAAAAATACCTGGGAATGCAACCCACAACGTGTGAGTGCGGCGAGCAAATCAGTTTCGCAAACCTTATGTAAAACATAGCTGCACCCTCACATAAAGAATGAAAAAATGCAGAAACTTATAATCATAAATTAAAATAACGACAAGTTGTGATAATCAAATTCAAATAAATATCATGAGCAACTTAAACTGTTTCATGGTGCACACAGAAAAAAAAACATTTCTTTTAAACTTAATATGAATCATATCTTTTAAGGAACACATTTCGCAAACTACAAAAGAAGTTTTACATGTAAGCTAACTCTATTTAAATTCCCTCCTTAAATGAAACGACAAAAGCGGTGGTTTAAAATTTGTTTGGAAACTAAACATACTTGAACTTACTTTTATTCGATTTTTATCTCTTAAAAGGAAATTCTCGGAAATAGAATAGCTGCGAAGTAGCTGTATTTAAATACGAATGCTTTTAAACAGTCCTTTCTATTCATTTATAAAAGAAGTTCTTTGCCGAAGCTAAAAATATAATAAGAACACATAAGATTGTTCTTTTAAATATATTCGAAAACTCCTTTAAATGTTTGAAATCAAATTATGTTCAGCTGAATATACAGAAATAAGAAATTAATAAAAAAATAGTAGCAAAAGTTAGCGTCTGGTTCATTGATTTTAAAAGACAATTGCAATGATAAAACGTTTGAATTTTTCGAATGAAACAGGATACCAGCTATTTCGGTCTTCTTGAAAATTCCTTTGAAATTTCACAATTTTGCCATCCGTTGCAATTTCTTCGCCAGAATGGCATCTAATGAATGAAGCACGTTCTTAAAGCTTTGAAAAGAACTTTTGAAGTTTTACGGATAATTTAAAACTGCTGAAATATCATCTCAATCTGCACAGAAACAACAAAAGTGCGGTGTTTTAATTCAACGAAAAATTTCCTCACTTCATTTTCCATTTGCATGTTTATCGTTCAAAAATTCTGCATAAATATTTAATATTTCGGTATACATATTAAACATTTAAAAATCGTTGAAGAGTTTAATTATACTTATTTGTTATTGTATCTTCAATTCTATTTTAGTCTGATGACATTAGTCTTTTAAAGCATTTCTTCCTTTTTTCTTCTTTAATTTTCTCTAATTCATTCATTCCATTAAACACTTTTTTTATCATCATTATTTTTCACTGACGGTAAATATTAATTACTTAAGTTATATACTGCTTATATACTGCTATTTGATGTTTGTGTGTGTCCATTTTTATGATTTTCGATTTCCCATAACAAATATAGTATAACAACAATTTTTCTGTTCTGAAATACACTGGTGTGCAAAACTTAAGCAACAGGTGGGAGTTTTGCCAAAAATTCACAAGAAATCGTCTAAGAGACATGAAATTCAGAAATGACGGAAAGTATTATGTACGTAAAGGATGACGAAAGCATCGTTGCTGAAAACGGAATTCAATGCATACAGTATGGAATTAAAAAAAAAAAAACCAAGTTTTATTGAACGCATAATATCGTGACTCCTGATTGTCTATCCAAGAGGAAAAACAAAAAGCAGATGTTCCTTAATATGGGATATACCCTCCTCTAACTGCAATGGTTGCTTCGCACCGTCTCTACATACTCAGAACCAGCTGGTCCAACATTTATTGCTGTAAGAGTGCCCATTCCGCAATCAGCATCTGTTTGAGTTGTTGGGTGTTCTCCGGAGGATGTAAACATGCTGCAATGCATCTTCTCAAAGCATCCCACGCATGTTTGATGGGATTTAAATCAGGGGAGTACGCTGGTCAATACATTCGAGTGATATCTTCACTTTCCAGTAGCTCCTCAACAGCAAGTGTCCGATGTGGCCGTGCATTGTCTCTATTACTTTGGCCAGACGCCTTCCCAAAGGGGCCTATTCTCCTGCCTATATATATATATATATATATATATATATATATATATATATATATATATATATATATATATATGAATATATATATATATATATATATGAAAATATATATATATATATATATATATATATATATATATATATATATATATATATATATATGTCCTGGTTTTATCTGCAAAGATCAAAGGCAGCCAGATCTTAACTAAAGTGTGCAGTAGACCCTATGGACTAATTGACGTGCTCGGTTCATTTAGAGGCCCAGCTTGTGGATGCAACCCGTGAACCATCGTTCCATGTCACCATCAAGAAGTGGTGAACAATTGTCCATAGTGCGTAGGCTACATAATAGTACAACATCAATACGAGCTTCACTGACAGTGCCTCTTCTGGTAAACGTACACATGCTCCGATTGCATCTGATTTTCTCTCTCTTTATAGCTAATATTATTTATGATTCGAATGAAGCGTCACTGTTATTTTAATTTCCAGAGCCATCTGTTTGTCTACTACTATTACCTCCAACGATTACAAACTTACCCTTAAAAATAGAAGTAGAATACAATTGGAAAAAAAAGAATAATAGAACTGCATACGATTTAACATTTACTCTTGTTTCTACAAGAAAACTAGTAACAGTCTGGTTCATTTTATATCTGTCACTTTATATTCTTATAGCTTTTAAAATTTCTCAGAATAAAAGCAACTATACCCAATTAAAAAAATATTTAAATCCAAGATATTATATTTTATTTTTGGTTGTAAGTTTTTATATAATTAAATATATATTCACAACTAAGAAGGTTTTATTTATGTCAAAAACATTTTTTAATAATTTTGTTTTAACATTTTAATTAACTAAAACCACAGCAAATAAATTTTTCTTGCATTTCAGTTATAGCAGAATATGGTGTACTACTGCGTTTTAACATAACAGAGTAAAACACATCTGAATGCAACCAAAACGAATTTCAAAGTATTGTGTATGATTAAGTACTTTTTTCTAGTGATGGATTTTGTCGATACATTTGAAAAATTTGACATTTGTTTAGAATGTATGTAAACAATTGATAAACTACACATATGAACCACATTATAGTCTTTAATATCCTCAATTTTCAAAGCAAATTTTGTATATTTAATAAAACAGCTTATATGGGAAAATGGTGAACATTTAATAGAAGCTTATTATTCTGTTTTCATGCATCATTAGTTAAAGTATATGAAGGGAAATAATAATGTTCAAAGTAAATGTTTAAAACTAAACGTAAAATGTGTTACAAAACAACTGTAACATAGTAATATCTTTAGGAGAGTTAATGAGCTATATAAAATAGGGTTCATTATAAAAAAATAAATTGTTTCATAAATTTAACTACATTCTAAATAATATAAAATAATATATATTTAAAGTAAATCTGTGCAATTCTTAAGGTTTTCAATAAGATTTATTTTCATTTATCTTGTTTTTAGAAAACATTTTACCTATGTTTTTCCATAAGAGAATTATGGTCATTATAAAAGAATTCATAATTTCAGTACCAATAAAAAATAATTGAATAAAGTGGTCAAAATATTAAAACAGATAGCTCTTCAGATAAATAGTTCTATAAATCTAAATAAAAGCTTTAAATCTACATTGATAGAGTTTAAATTTAAAATTGGAATTTTCTCTTTAAATTTGTGCATATATAACCTAAACCAGAGATTGACCAACTCGGGTCCGTGGATAGAATTTTAAGTTGCCGGTTCGAGGCAAATTAAAAGAAATATATATTTATACATTATACATCCACCTTCTTTTCTACTTTGCTTAAATATTATATCCAAAATTTATTATCTCATGCCCAGAAGATCAGCAGTATATTTGCTTCTTATATGCGAACAAGTGTTTTCAACTTTGAACCTTAGAAAGAATAATTTCAGAAGTAAACTGACAGACGAGCATTTAGCATCGTTCCTTGAAATCAGTACATTTCACTTCGAACCTCAGTATAAGAAAATTTTAAAAATTAAATAGCATGAATTCATTCATCTCTTTAACTTATTTAAACGGTTAGGTACTTGTATATTGATTTTAAAAGTATAGAAAAATTTATCTTGGCCCGCCAAACTTATTTTCTTCCGTTTTTTGGCCCTTGGCCTTAAAAAGTTTGTCCATCAATGACCTAAACGTACATTCAGAAAGAGATGAGTCATAACCGTTTAATTTCCTTTATTGTAGAGTTATCCGATCATCATCTCAAATAGCCCAGAGCTTAAGAAAAAGAACAGTGCTGTTTGTGTCAACCTACAATCCCTAGAAAGAAGATGTCTCTTGGGGTGATGACCCTCAGTAGACTATTTATAACAGGAAGTAAGAGACAAGTTGACAGCGGACAATGAGTAGGGTGTTATACTTGTTACATCACTTATCTAGGAAGGAGAGACAATCACTTAAATGCTTTTGGTAACATCCATGCTATGCTCACTGGGATTTTTTCTGTACTGTTTCTTTTCCATTATATTATAGTTAGAGAGTTAATAATTAGAGGGTTATTATAATTAAAGAAACTATTTAATTTTATAATTTCAATTAGTATAATTTCATGAAGATTCAATGCTGTTATTTTGACGAGTAATTCGATTTAAAAGGAATTTTTTTCTTAAAATTAACTTTAACACATTATTATTATACTGCACATTATTCTTATAATGATAAAAAATAAGGGTGTTGCACAGGAATAGTCTAAAATCTAAAACTAAAGAATTTATGTGGGGAACATAGTTACTTTTGATCTCTAAAGTGCTCATTTTAATCAATGTTCTTATAAGGGTAATCATTATTCTTATTATTACGAATTTGTTCAGTGAACCATAAATTTAGCATGGGACTCTATGGGTATCTCGCCAAATTGGCGAGATATCGGCTCGTTGGCAACAGTTTTGGTGACCTTTTTTGTCGATAAGTTCATCGCCAAGTTCGTCGCCAAGTGTCGCCAAATGTTGCCAAGTGTGACGTCACGTAACAACTTCCGATTCCGGTTTCTGGAATATTCCAACAGTTTCTTCGGGCCTATATAAGGCAGACTGAGTCCCAAACAGAGAGTACTCACGAATCCACGTCCCTCTCCCCTCTTTCCTCTTTTTAGTTGTTTTGTTTTCTTCTCGTTGTCATTTTATGCTTACTGTTAGAAATCTCTGGATTAGAGGGCTCGGCCCAGGCAATCCAGTTGAACTACCATCCTGAAGATCCTGAAGAAACAGAGAGTCGTTAAGTGGATTTCTCGGTTTACAGAGTACGCACATTGTGTTGTGTTTCACCGGTGCTTCCGTTTTGTTTGATGCGGAAAGAGGTCCGTGAGCCCGCGGTATTGTGTTGTTCTGCGATAACATAGTATTTTTGAAGTAATTGCCAGTAAATCATTGCTTTCGTGCTGTAGTCTTACTTAAAGTCCATTCAATCACCGAACCGAGCTTTTTGATGTACGTAGCATTATAATCAATATAATATCCTTATATATAAAGAACAAAAAAATTATTAAAAATATTTACTTACATTCATAAATTTTTAATTGTAGAAAAAATGTAAATAAAATATTGATATTTATGGCTGAATCATACAGAGTATTAAGTAGCAAATATGTGGATAAAAAATTTTAAATGTAGCACTTGTGACAGCTGGTCACAAGGGGACCAAAAAAGGGACTAGTCATTTTCAGGACCCGTGGGAATTTTATTCCCCTGAAAAAAGCAGGAGTTCCACAAGAAGAAGGCTTTTTTCAAGACGAAGGCTGTTGATTGTTGGGGGCTAGAGGAAAGAGAAGAATGTTTTTCTCTCTCCGAGTGATGATATTTTGTACCGTGTATATATGTGTAAATATTTGATATAATAAAAATCTAGTACTTTAAAGCTATCTTCTTTACTATGCCCCTCGAAACACAAAAGTGTATGTACGTTGCGACATTACACACTATACAAATGTATCTAATTTTAAGTTACAGTGTTCATAAATTCTAATATTATGAATCTGCGAAAATCCAGTTTAAAATTCTATTAAAAATTTCGTCGGAAAAAGTCGAAATATTTAAGATTTAAAGGTTTTGGGATCCTTTGAATTAAAAAGAAATCTCCAAAGAATACCACTTTAAATGACTACACTAAATTCAAAGAATGAAATTCACTTACCCGCACGATAACTTGTGAACTATGTATTATAAAAACTAAATTTTTTATAACAAATCAAAGCAAACTGTCTATTATATTCTGTAAACTCAAATTTGAAAGAAATCGGATGTTTTAAATTTTAAAAGAAATTGAAAGCTTAAATATAAATTAGAATTTAGCATGCTAAAAAATAAAGTTGTAACTCAGTTTCACAGAATTAAAAAAAATAATTATATTCTATTCAATATGAAAAATTTAGTTTTTAACTGAAAAATCTCAAACGTTATACTGTTGGAAAATGGATAATCATTCATAAACCCCTCTATAGGGGCAGATGGAGGATGGAAGTAAATAAGTTAATGCTAAGTAACCACGGATTATATCTTCAAAATAGGGTTAGCAAGAAATAAGTTCGCCACTTGTGAGGACTCTACAATTCGTTCTATTTGTCGAAATGAGATGCAATTAGAGCTACAGGTAATTCAAATAATGCATTAGAAATTTTATACATAAAAATTTTTAGTTCAAAAAAACCGCCTACATATAACACAAATGGTATTTATCTAGTTTCATTAAGTTAAGTCGAGTGTTAGTTTCTTGTTTGCATATCATGACTCCGTTACAAGAAAAAAGCGCTACCTCTAAAACTGTTTTACCAGAACCATCAAATCTCCGCTGCGATCAAAAAGAATTCCGTCTTATGAAACGGGTACAAAGAGGTCCAATGTCTACACATGCTTTACGCAAGATGACAGTTCACCATATATCGGGAACTGTCATCTTGCGTACAGTTCCCGATATGTAACTGTACGCAATACTACGTAACGATATGTAACTGTACGTAATATCTACTGGTTGTGGAGTTTCCTGGAAGACAATATCTATCGTCAAATGCCGGCATCTCTTTCAGATCTGCAGGACAGCATTCGGTGCCATGTTCTTGATATTCCTTCAGACTCATTCCAGTCAGCTGTGGAAAATATCGTTCTGCTATTACAGCATATTGTTGAACATGAAGGGGGACATATTGAGCACTTTAAAAGCTACATTTTAATATTATATACTGTTTTTAAATCCTATTCGGTTTTCTTATATGCATCACAATGCAACCTATAGGCAGATTGTTTTATTAATTTTATTTTATCTAATAGATGTCTAGCTCATCTCTTGAATTGTCTATAGTTTCAATTGTATCTCATTTGGATAAACAGTATTCTAGAGAACTCTGAATTGAGGAATTTGTTTCTTGCTATGAAATAAGTTGTATGTGAAACATTTGAATGAAGATTTCATTCCCCTCAAACGTGCTAACCCATGTGTACTGATGTACTTTCCCACGATAGACAACACGTGCACACACAGCTGTACACTAAATTTCTAAGAGGAATATAGACCCCTGCGGAGGTGTTATAGCTGATGGAGTGGCACAATTCTAACAGTCAAGTCAAGGAAGGGATGCAGCGGTGAGATATGGGGACAGTGGCTAGGGAATAATGTCAATTTTCACCAAAGGCGCCATTTTAATGTGCCCACCTGTACACACGGATGGGGTGCAGATGTGGTAAAAATTTCACTAAAAAGTGATTGGAAAAGATAAAAAGGGGCATTGAACCGACGAGTAAAATTGTGTAAAAAAAAGTTGAAAAAGGAGTCGAGGTCGGGAACCAGAGTTGACGGGGGCATCTAGGTCCCGTGAACAAGCAGAGGTAGGTAGTCAAGAATTGTTTGATACATCGAGAGCTAGTGAGCAAGCCAGAGAGCCAAGGACAACAATATTGCAATACTGCATCCCACAAAGTGACGACCTTTACACCAACACCGAAGTTTAGCTTGCCTAGAGTCCCGTCCAGTTCCCATTAATGCCTGGAGATACACATTTAACATATCCATGATTGTTACCTGGGTCTCATAATATTTTGATCAAGGAATACCATTAAAAAATAGGAAATAATAAATGTCACGTCATATATTAATCTGTAATATCTGAATAGCATGCGGACGCGCTTGCTAAAGAGAGCTGTTTTCTGCACCAACCCATAATTTGTGCCCCTCTAAGAAATGTTAATCGAGCCATCCGTGAACATGTTCGTAAGGCTCGACTATACCATTATAGCGATATTGCTTCCGGAAAAAAATGGTCTTCTTTTTTTGGATAGGCAAATAGGTGGCACCTTGCCCAGAGCTATTGGTGTGGCATGTTTCCGCCTTGAGACTGGACATGATTTTCTTCAGGCCCATCTGTACAAAGTTGGTCTTGCTGATTCCCCGAACTGTGTTCTTTGTGCTTCAGCCCCAATGAATGGAGATCACCTTTCTTCTTGTCCTGCCCTACAAGATCTTCGGGTTCTTTTTCGACTCTTCCATCTAATGGGGCAATTTCTTGTATGTATCGGACTGCAATGCACCGTTAAAAAAAGGAAACAATGAATGTCATGTCATATATTAATCAAGACATATATTAATCTGTAAATAATATATATATATATATATATATATATATATATATATATATATATATATATATATATATATATATATATATATATATATATACAATAGATGTTTTAGTTTAAAAATATAGCATTTACTTTTAATTCTGTAGAGTATAGTATATTTTACTGCGTTTCCCCTTTGTAACACCAGGTATTATATTTTAGAGAGTGAATACATAGAAATGTTTCCTTTCTCAAAGAACAAGGTATTACACTTAACATATCCATGATTGTTACTTGGGTCTCATAATATTGTGATTAAGGAATACCATTTTAAAATAAGAAATAAGGAATGTCATGCCATATATTAATCAAATCATATAATAATCTGTAAATAAAGTATATAATAAATGTTTAGTTTAAATATATGGCATTTACTTTTAAGTCTGTAGAGTATATTGTACTGCGTTTCCCCTTTGGCTAAGAAACACTGGTGTAACACCATGTATTATACCACAGAAAGTGAATACATAGGAATGTTCCCTTTGTCAAAGACCAAGGTATCTTAAGTAAAATATTAAAATGAAAGATATTACGTAAGATTTCTTTTATTATTTCAACAGGACAAAAAGCCCTTCTACAAATACTCAAAACCAAACTGACCCACCTGAGATCTTACATAATTTTCGCTCTGTACGGTCGATATGGGAACGTGACTAAACTCGTATGTCCTTGAATAAAAGACCACCGCAAAAGTATTCTATTGTCTATTCTTTTGAGGTCCCGGATCGATCTGGCAAATATTTGCGAGGCCCTACCGATTTAATCAAGGAAATAGGATTAATGGAATGTGTTTTGATTCTTAGAGTGGCAGGAAACCAATCAGTAATTTCAAAGGAAGCAAAAAGTTTTTTAATGTCATCTAAACACCATAGAGTTTTTTTTATAACTATACGATCTGTTCTTTGCCCGCGCTTTTTAAGAAGTAACAAAGTAAATATAATTGTATATTAATTAGATTTCTTCGGATAAGCCCAGAAATTTGTTTGCGGTTTTATTTAAAGACACTGGTACGCAAAAATTAAGAAGCAATCTAAAAAATGTGAATTACCCGAAAAGAATTAATGACATTTTAACATATCATGCTGTACAATAAAAGAAGTTATTAAAAAGAAAAAACTGAAATACTCTGTAAATGTTTAAGTAATACAGGTTAAC
>CM063500.1:93598481-93600981 GCA_032207245.1 Pardosa pseudoannulata
TTATACACTAAAAAATATTTTTTGTTTACAAAAATCTTATGGTTGTTATTTATATATTTCTATTTATATATTTCTTTATATATTTCAATATAAAATACATAAAGTTGTTTAAAAAATTAAATAATTTTCGATCTACTGAGATTTAAGTAAATAACTAAATTTACGCTCAAAACGCCCTCTCCCGGTACAATTCCGCTGCGAAATGTACCCGCACACAATGTGTTAAACTACTTTAACTTTCCCTTCAACTGTTAATATACTAGATTATATCGAAAGGAGTAATTTCTTTCAGATATGGAACAAACAGCTATTTGAATATTTATAGAATGCATATCAATCGACTCTTAATTATTTCGTTCTAAATCGAGCTTTTCGGAGAATATTAATTATTTTTGCAATTCAATATGACTGAAGAAGAACCCATCACTCCACTGGAAAGAAAATTAGAACGAAAAGGGAAGAAAAGCCGGTAAACTAATTTCATATTACTCGGGAACTGAAATCCATTTAGAGGAAACATTTCGAATGAAATGTGAAAAGAGGAGAAATTATTTGAAACGAGGACAAAGGAATTCGCGGTAAGTTCCGTTTTTACATTTTGGATGTCTCCTTTTGTTCGCAATGAATAGAGTGTTTTAATTAATATTATTGTTCTAATTATTTTACAGGTATTCGAAATAATTTACCGTGTTATCAGTTCATTAACAGATTTCCATTTCCTTCTATGTAATGGAATAACAATTCCGATCCTTTCCAGACATAAATTGAGCTTCAGTAAGATTATTCAATCAAAATTCCTCTGTAAGAAATGTAAAGATTGTACAAAATTATTTACAAACCAGATTATTCTGAGTATGAGATACAAATTTTATTTTCCGACTCTTCCCTTTTTATAAACACCGACATTACGTACCTATATAAATACATACAGTAAAGAGCCTAAAGACTGGTGTTAGCATGCGTATGCTAATAAAGAGAAAAGGAACGAATCAGAGCACAGGGCAAAATTAAAACAGGTTAGGGCCAGAACGAAAAATAGAGAAATTAAATATATATATATATATATATATATATATATATATATATATATATATATATATATATATATATATATATATATATGTATGTATGTATGTATGTATTTATATGTATGTATATGTATGTATATATATATGTATATATGTATATGTATATACACACATATATATATATATATATATACATATATATATATATATATATATATATATATATATATACACACACACACAAATATATATATATATATATATATATATATATATATATATATATATATATATATAGTGTTTGATGCTTTCTTAAGAGGGAAGGGCCACTTTAGTTTATTTCTTTTAGTCAAATAAAAGTGATATTACTTTAACAAACACTTCAAATATGCCTATTTATGGGTAAGTTCAAAAATTACGCATTAACTATGAATGGACTTAAAAAAGTTTAAAAATGAGAATAATAAATCTCCAAAACAAAATTAATTTAATGTGTATTATGACTTTACCTTTACAAGTTTTCGTCTTTGCCTATTTTAAATCCTCTTTCAGGACTTAGTATTTACTAAGCACACTTGTGCACGATAAATTATCGCCGTTTTTTTTAAACTACCACGAGGTTGCAATGATCTAGTTTGATATTATTGCTAACGATATTATATATTAATTTTAATTAAAATGCTCCCTTTATTCCGAAGATTACGAGACCACCAAAAAGTAAAGCAGAGAATTCCTTTGTACTCGTTTAAACAATTTATCCTCTTTACATATTTCATTAAAAATGCCTCTAGTAAATTCATGCGAATTTCCGAGTAATCCGAAATTAATTTGCTTTTTTCTTTCGCCATTTTCTTTTCGTGTAGTGATTATACCTAAATTTTCCGTCCAAAATTGAGATTGAGTTATTCTTTAATTACATGGCAATCCAGAGCTAATTTAGATTCCGAGAAAAGTTCTTTATGAGATGAGAAAATTAAGAGCCGATGGAAATGCTTTCTATGAATATTCATGAGGATTGTTTGTTCCTATGTTGAAGTAAAACCCTGTTCTCATAAATTCAGGAGGGTTAAAACTTGAAGTAAGCATTTAAGAATACTTAAGAAAAAAACTATTTTAATTAGTCTCATCTCCTTCTTTTGTGTTCTTGGCCTTCCAATTCCATAATAAATACATACTACCCACTCATCTAAAATTTAGAAATAAATTAAACACACCCACAAACAAGTGTATGTACATTAATATTGCCAAACAAACTGGTAACTGATTTTAATAGATGTTTTATCAAATATTAAGAAAATACCTTAACTACAAAATTTAGTCTCCAGATTTGAGTTCCTATCTTTGCAATACATGTAGTGTAAAGGAAAAAGGAATACATTTATACATTTATGTCTGCTTATTTATTTACTTTATTTAAAATTCGACTATATTTATCTATTTTTTTCTCTTCAGAATATAGTGACCAAAATAAT
>CM063500.1:93605981-93608481 GCA_032207245.1 Pardosa pseudoannulata
CATGTATTTTTACTCTTGTAATCAATACATTCACATGCGCTTATGTACAATTACTGAGCTTGCATGTTGATTAATGTGTGCAGTCAGTTCACAATAATTTGGGTTTAAAATATTGATCGATGTATATATTTAAGGCAGAAATATCTAGGACATCAATGAGTTAGAAGCGAATTTAATTTCTTAACTATAACATTTTAATTATTTTTATAAAACATTAAGAGTCCGGCTTTAACTAACATGCACTTTTTTATAATCAAATATACACACCAAAAAATTTTGCCAAAAACCGGATTCATTTTCTAATTTTAAACACAGTAAAGTCATCAATGTTTTTTCGTCTGCTTTTTCTAATGGGAAAAATATAATCAAATATCATAAACCCAACGAAAATAATGAACTTAAGGGTGATATTTCCTTTCAGGGATTTCGCAGATAAAAGCATTAAAAAAAAGGAAAAGGGATGTAATGCTGCAGTAGTTTTTCATCATTACAGATTTTTCCTCGTTAATGGTTTTATGGGATAAAAATCCATCCAACCCTCAGTAGTTTCAATCTAAAAAAACGAAAGTTTTTCTTGTTGATAATTAACTGATAATGACTGCAGACTTTTTTTTATGCCTATCTTCTTTTATCGATGAGACACCTTGTTGTTCTTAGAGAAAAAAATTAATGAAAAAACGATGTTTAGTCAGATTGTCAGCAGAAAGAAAACATTGTGATAGTAAAACAATCTGTACCTCGGATTAAAAAATGGGATATTTACATTAACACTAAACATACCATATAACTGGTCGAAAGACCCGTAATATATATGTAAAAATGAATTAAAAATTCTTATTCTTTGTGTTTATAATACATAAAAGTCAATTTTTATGTATTATACATAAAAGTAACTTTAAAAGTAACTTTATAAACACAAAGAATAAGAATATTTAATTCATTTCCCATCGCATTTTTTACATATACCTTATGGGTCATTTGACCCTTTATATCGTATGTTTAGGGCTAATTTAAGGAAGCATTATCTTATGGAAGCGTTATTTAATATCAACTTAAAAACTATTTTTATTACTTAGTGTGATTCGTATCTCACAATAATATTTTATTATATTTATATTTATATTTTAACATTTTTTTATACCCAGGTATCTCAAATACACTGGTGTGAAAAACTTAACAGGTGGGTTTTTTGACATAACTCCAAGAGATATCATCTGAGAGACATAAAATTGAGAAATGGGGGAGATTATTATGTATGTAAAGGATGACGAAAGCATCGGCGCTGAAAAAGGAATACAATACATACGGTATGTAATCAAACAATAACAAGCTTTATCGAACGCATAGTATCGTGACTAATTTTTATCTATCCAAGAGAAGAACAAGCAGATGTTCCTTAATATGAGATAGACCCTTTCCCTAACTGCAATGGTTGCTTCACACCGTCTCCGAAAACTAGATGTTCCAACATTTCTTGCAGTATGAGTTCCCATTCCGCAATCAGCATCTGTTTGAGTTGTTGAGTGTTTTCCGGAGGATGTAAGCGTGCTGCAATGTATCTCCCTAAAGCATCCCACACATGTTCGATGGGATTTAAATAGGGGAGTACGCTAACCAATCCATTCGATGATATAATAGTTTTTTGTTTATAAGCAATAATGTGTAATCCACTACCTATTTAAATGTTTAAAAGATATGAAAAATGTGTCACAGGGGATTGAACTTTCTAAAAAAAGCTAAAATAATGTTTAAAAACTCTATTTCATGAACACATAAATAATTTATTATGTGTTTTTCGTTTTCATTTTATAACAAATTTCGAAAATAAAAGTTTTCATAGTATATCTATAATGTTATTGCTGTGAAATTTTTAAATGAACATGTGCAATAGTCTTTTAGGTACAGTGCGTGTAAATTAAAAAAAAAGATCATTTTCAGCAATTGTATTTAAATTTTTATAGTTTTCTGAAAAGTTATAATATTAAATGCAAGGTTTGAAGAGCTATGGTCGACTTTTTTGCAGTAAAGAGAAAAATGAGACTGGGCCATACTGCTTATAGCTAACTCCGAATTGTTAGGGCTTCCAAGCCGTAGTGAGATTCGAACCCACGAACTCTGGTAAAGAAAATAATTGTCCTAACCATTCGGTCATCGTTCGGTTTTATTAAAGGAAAGGAATGTATGTTTTAGAGGTTTGTTTTGCTTTGGAGAGTTACAGTGTACTATTGTGCTGCTCGAGATCTAATGAGACACGTTTACTTTAGCTTGGAGCTCTACGATCTACTTTTTTGAAACGCGTGTTATAATGAGACCGGACCTACTTCTTAAAGGTGATTCTAAAAGACTGCAAACATCCAAACCATAGTGAGATTCACACCCATGAACCCGGTACCTAAGGTTAGTGACCTAACCCTTTGACAATAGTTTGGTTTTATTAAGCCCAAAGATTATATAGTTTTAGAGGTTTGCTTTGGAGCGCTACAATCTACTATTTTGCTAC
>CM063500.1:93613481-93620981 GCA_032207245.1 Pardosa pseudoannulata
TGCAAATTTGAAACAAGACTTCAGAATGTCTAAAAATTTTCACTTGCTTCAAGGTCAAGACAAGGTTGACACAGTTTTGCAGAAAAGTAGAGTTGCAAAATAGTGGTCGCTTTATGTTCCATCAAACTTGTAGAAGTTTTGCTGAAAGTTTGTCTCGTCAAGTTTGTCATGACAAGATATTAACCAGAAAAATCAAAAATACAAGTATGCATGTTACCTGGGTATTATAATAAAAAGAGCAAGTGTTAGGAGAACGTAGGCATAAATACCAAAATCTAGGAATCTAACATAAACTTATTTTGTTTCCATTGATAAATTCCTTGATTTATTGGAATGTATTGGAATATTGGAAATCTCAAAAAACAAGTTATTTAAATTTTGATGAAAATTGTAGATTAGAAATATTTTTGATTTTAAATTAGTTATAGGTGAGAATATTCTGAAGGAACATTATATTATATATTATTATTAATATATCTATATATATATATATATATATAATATATAATATATATATATATATATATATATATATATATATTATATATATATTATATATATATATTATTATATATATACATATATATGTATATATATATATATATATATATATATATATATATATATATATATATATATATATATATATATATATGTATATATATATATATATATATATTATATATATATATATATATATATATATATATATATATATATATATATATATATATATATATATACATACATACATAATTACATATGCATGCATCTTTATATACTTATGCATGCATATTCCCTTTGTATGTGTGTGTGCATACAAAGTGCTTTGTATGTGTGTGTATATATATATAGATAGAGCATTATATATTTTAAGTTTCATCAATAATTAAGTTTTATCAATTTTGCTGCTAGTTTCTAAAAGATATGTTTGATTTCAACTTGAGTTTTACTGAGAGCTGTCTCCTGGGGTATTCGTATACAAATCATATATTAATGTTATCGTTTCAGACTTACATTTCTGCTCTCGTATATTTAAGACAATGTCAAAAGGTATCAAAAATCTTATTTACTGTAAATCAGGAAGACTCCAACTTCTTATAACATTGTCCTACACGAAAGAAAACAGAAATAGTTGTTAACAATCAGCATGTCTTTAACTAAGTTTAATCTCAGCCATCTATTTCTAGTATAATATTTGAATAACATATTTATGTATACCAGCCGGTAATTTAGACAGTATCAAGTGACAATGTTCACAGTATTCCAGTTTTAAAAGTTGTAAATTTGATTTTGTGCCCTTATTCAATCATTTCTACATAATTATCGTAAAATTAATCCTCCCATCAACATTAAATAGGGAAAAATGTAACAATAAATATTTCTTACGAGGAGTACTGGAATCTTTAAATATAATTATCACTGAAAAATATATATTAAAAATTCAGTTCAAACAGATATTTTGAGCATTCTAACAAAACTAAATGGTTGAAATTTTGTACAGGTAGCATTTAATACATGAATTGTCCTTATTGTACTCCAAGAATTGTTAAAAAATTTATAATCAATATATTTACAAATACCGAAACAAAATTAATTTATTATCTTTAGCTACATAAAAATGAAAAAACATATTTAAGAAGAGGTTTTTTTAATCTAAAGTTATATAATATTTAAATTAAATTTAAAACATATAATTCTTTTAATTTAATTTTTAAAATTTCAACTATTGTTTATAGATTTACATATCTGAAGAAAGAAATTATTTTGAAGGGATTGTAATTAAAAAACGATTAATATATATATATATATATATATATATATATATGCATATATATATATATGTGTGTGTGTGTGTGTGTGTGTGTCTGTGTGTGAACTACAGTGTAACCATTTCACAAATTTCAATATTCCTTACTACCCTGGAAAATATAACTGAAATTTTAATTATATTTTTATTAAATATTTTTTAAATATAATATATATCAATGAAATTCTTACCTGCGGATCCAGAAGAAGAACGTCTTCCCATGCATTGTAGTTTTGATATTTTTCAGTTTTTAATTCTAGTCCCATTTCAATTATAACGAGAGTAATACTTCCCAATTCAGCATTTTCAGAGCTTACTATCATTTTCTCTGCCGTCACTTCAGAAATATCGAACCTTCTCGTGGGTTCGCGCCATTCTATACCAAAATAATCGTTCTCATTTTCACCAGTATTAGAATCAGCAATATCAGTATCAGTTTCAGAAAAATATTCATAGTTTTCAAAATCATCTTCATTTTTTTCTTTTTCATATTTTTCCAAGATGCTCCAATCAACTTCAAATCTAGGTTGAATTTCCGTAGCAAGGGACAAAACCAGTTCTGGAGACTCAATATTATTACTGGAAGCAGATTCCACCAAGTCATCAACCGCAACTTCAGCAAGTTTGTTATACTTTGATTTCTTTGACAAAAATTTCTGTCTGTAAAAGAAATGCCTACAGGTTTACACAAATGAATGATAGCTTTTTAAAATAACCTTCAATCCTCTACCTATATCATTTGTAACTCCCTCTTATTTGAGCATCAGTGGCAATTAACTAAAAACCTTTTTTTGTAAAAAACCTTTTGGGATTTGTATTTAAGAATTTGGCTAGATTACTAATCATTTGTACAAATTTAAAAAATAAATTAATGATATATTGAACAATATCTTTTTAATTTAAGAGTGAAGAAAACATAATTTTCAATTTTGATAAAATATTAAGTTTCGCGTAACCATGTTTCAGTTGGATGCTTGAACTTGCAAATAACATGAAATGTCGAAAGTACTCGTTTTCATTCTTCAAAATCGAGGAATATTGTCTCCAGCGGAGGAAATCATCTCTTTCTAAAACTATCTCTTTTATCCATGAATCTGAAATATTCGCAATTGGAAACTATTGAAGATTTTTGGTTTCAGAAATAGCATTATAAAGAGAAGCTGCAATAGTTCAGTCGGAAATTGGCAACGCTCTCGTTAACTTGGAGGGTTGTGGGTTAGGATCCTGAGCCGGTCTATGATCTGGCAAATGTGACTGGGGTACGTAAAACATGTTCGTGGTCACAATGTCCTTCAAGTTCTCAGTCAATACCTCTGGGGGTACCAGGACCTATGGGTCTTCAGCTTGGATTCCTGCTTCTAAATTACGAGGGCCTACTTGAAGCATAAGGGACTACTTAAGAATTTGGTTCCCCAGATTATTTGGACACGGTGAGATCAGGAGAAAATCTTAGGCGACCATGCTTAAATCATCATCGCCAAGTTGGTGGTGGAACACAGTTCTTTTGTCAAGAACACTTAGTATAACCAAGCACGAATGAACCATACGCTACTCGTAGGTGTACCACTTTCGTTTTAATGAGCACCGCAAGGGGTGAAAGTACGACTTATGCTTGGCTTCACTAAAGAACTGGGTTCTCCCGCCAACTTGGCGATAATGGTTTAAGTATGGTGGCCTACATTTTCTCCTGATCTCACCGTGCCCAAACAGTCTGTATCTATATTATAATTTATATGATATTATTTTTTTGCATTCTAAAAGTGCTTAACGCTTAAAAAATTAGATATAACAAATCATTAATGGTTCACTATGGTTAAATTTTTAATAATTTGTATGTGTTGCGTTTGTACACTGTTAAGTGATTAATTGTCCATAAATATAAATGTACGGTTTTCAATCATTTTCCTTTATTAAGTAAAAGTGCATTAATTAAAATCGCTATAAAAAGCAAGAAAGACAATGTTTGGATGGATTACCTTTGTGTTTTAGTAAATATCGCCAATATTTTTGCCAAATTTTCCAAGGGGAACTTAATTCTTAAGTAGTCCCTGTCGTGTAGTCCTCGTTATTATTTGAGTAGTAACTTGTGATCAAATGTATAGTGGGATTTTATTTTGATTGCGTTGTGTAAAAGTATTTTTAGTACTAAATTTAACAACAGGTTCTGAGAAACTATACACATAAGATATAAAAATAAACTCAAAGCTAAATTAACAGCATCCGAAACTAGCTTAATATAAAAAAAGTCAATTTTTCTGTGTAATATCATATTACTTACTTCTTAAATATTTAGATGATTCTTATTGATGGATAACAAACTACTTCAATGAAACAAAATTATTTGGGATTCGGACGAAGAAGGGGAAAAAAGACCCCAAATAAATATATATGTATTTAACAATAAACAAAATTAAACATACTAACAAATTTATAAATAAAGAGGCCCCAAAGTTTGGGAATGGGAGATTGATATGAAAGTGTACCGTAATAAGACCCAAAATACTTATAACGTCAGTTAAATACAGTGTTATAAATATTGGAATAGGATATGTTGAAATAAATTATATTAATTGGTAAGAAATGTTAAATTTTACAAACCAAAGAAATTAAATTTTACATATTTTAAAAACAAAATTTCATAACTGTGACTATTTTGAACATATTATCAGACACGTGTATCGGATATTTATATAATAAAAATAAATTTTAAAAACTTTTATATTATTATTATTATTTTTATTTAAAATAATCTCCATTTAAAATTAGTAAAATTTGTCGAGAAAAAAGTAAAACTTTTAAAGTTTTAATTAGGAAATTTTTAGAAATTTTTAAAAAAATTAAATTTTTTTTCTTACTTACAATTTTTTCTTAATATTACGCAAAAACTTCGGAGCCATTATGTTTGATGGCAAAGAAGTCAAATGAAATGTCAAATGTATTCTGGAGTTTTGTAAAGAAATCTATTCAAACAGCATATCTACTATAAGAACTAAAAAATGTACAACGAAGGCTGAAACTTTATTACAAATGATCAAAATAGATGTAAGTAAACCTTTTATAATAATTATATCTCTTAGTAAGGCATTTTAACGAGATTGCTCTTCAAACCACAAGAAGCAGCAGTAGCTAGTATAGAATTAAACTTTTTCAAGATGGCGCCGAGTAAGTATTTTAGTGCTAATTGTTACCTCTTTCTTTGTGTACCCTTTGTTGGAAAATGTCTATATATCTTAAACTTTTTCGATTGTTTGCAACAAGACTTTATTGTTTAACAAATAAATATGTTTCGCATACATGTAAAAGACTTAGATAACAATAGCAAAATATCCGCATGCGCGCACACAACACACACACACACACACACACACACACATATATATTATATATATATTATATATATATATATATATATATATGTATATATATATGTATGTATATATATATATATATGTATATATATATATATATATATGTATGTATATATATATATGTAATATATATATATATGTATGTATATATAATATATATATATATATATATATATATATCTATATACATATATATATATATGTATATATGTATATATATATATATATATATATATAATATATATATATATATATATATATATATATACATATATATATATGTATGTATATATGTATATATATATATATATATATATATATATATATATATGTGTATGTATATATGTGTATATATGTATATATATATATATATATATATATAAATATATATAATATATATATATATATATATATATATATATATATATATATATATTATATATATATATATATAATATATATATATATATATATATATATAATATATATATATATATATATATATATATATATGCATGTATGTATGTATGTAACATATCAAATCTATTTCACTCTATTATCTCTTTAAAAACCTCCTCCCATTCTAATTTCTTAAAATCTATTTTCCCAACCAAAGAATGTCTTAAAGTGTTGACCTCGAATTAAATCTCTTTCAACACATTTCCTACACTTTCTGTGCAATAGATGTAATTTTTCTGTCCATTCGACACATTTTTTCAGCTGTTGTTGGCAAATGACTCAGTTTTTCCTTAACACTTACATTCGCTGACTAAGCTTCTTGCATTTGAGAAACCTCTATCCGTCTCGCTCTAGTGTATCCTCTGTTATAGTAAAGCATTTTTCGTATTATTCTCTTGTCTGTTGTTGACTGGCAAAGATATAGTCTCTTTTTTAATTCTTTCACTGTTGCCATTTTTCTTCAGTGAACACACATAACCCTGGTTTGCAGGTGTCAGTATTTTGTCTGTAGGTGAAATTACCTGCAAGATCTCTTTCTCGGTCTGTCTCCCAAAAAGTCAAGAAATAACATGCCAAAAGCTTGAAGATAAAACTCGTAATGCACAACCTATTAGAAAGCCCGCCCGCTCTTTTAATCCAAACAGAATACACTTCGAAAACTAATATCTTGTGGACATATATACGACTAATTTGGCATTAAAATGCAAAAGGTAGGCCAAAACAGTGAGAACGACAAAGAAATCTGAATGCCCGTACGCCGTACGGATAATATGGAAAGATGTCTGACATTCAAAATACTGTATGACATTGACACAATATATTTATGCTGCATGGGGAAGTGTTATCAAGTCGTCAAGCTGAGATTTTCATTTGATATCGTATATGAACAAAGTACTGTAAGGTGAAGCTTTATAAGATCTTCGTTGGTGTTTCAATCGAAGTACCTGAAGGTAAATTAAATTTATGTGAAGCTTTATAAAATTTATGTGAAGCTTTATAAGACCTTCGATAGCGTTTCAGTAGATATACCTACCTTATAAGTAACTTTATGTGCGAGTCCCGAAAAATCACCAAAAGTTAGTGCAAATGACAAAATTATAAAGAAGTACCAGGTATTCCTCAAACAGACAGTCTATTTAAATAAAAAATTATGTACCTATACTAACATTTTATATAATCATAAAAAATTAAAAGAAAAAACCCATAAATTGAAAAAAGGAAAAAACATAAATAAAATGTTTAGTTTCTGTATTCACTTCTTTGTCAAATCTGAGATATCAACTTTTATAACTTGTTCTACCAACTGCTATCGAGAACACAATAAATTTTAGTACATATAAGGTCTATATATGTGAGGTGTAACTGAAGATGAAGATTTTATGGAAAGTTAATTTAAATCTTTGGCTGTTTCTACATGAGAACATAAGTATAAGATGAACATAAGATACAAAACCTTAAAATTCAAACTTCTAACTAAAAATATATATAAGTTGTATAAAAAAATATAAAGTTGTTACTTTTACTGCACTTACACAACGGTTTATTTATATTTTTACATGCCGATAACGTGTTTTACTTTAGTTATACTCTGAACTATGGGTAAAAAATCACTTAATGACTTTCGTCCCCAGCAAAGCTGGCAAACTGTCGATAATGGTCAGACACGATTCGGTGAGATGAGTTCAGATAGTCTCATCTCCTTGATTGATTGATTTCGACGAAGAGAGAGAAAAAAAGACGTTGTACATAATAAAATTTTTTGCAACATATTTATAGAGCATAAATATTTTTGTGAGTAGTTTTATCGAATATGATTTACTAACGATCTTTACTTACTCTTCTATGGGATCAAATTCTGAACGT
>CM063500.1:93625981-93628481 GCA_032207245.1 Pardosa pseudoannulata
TTTTAAATATTCAAAACGAACAAAGTATTTGAATATCAATTAAAAATTTTGCAGATATTGCTATGGAAAATCTACATAGAATATTTTTGAAAATTATGAAACCACAAATGGAATTTTTTACTTGTCTGCAGCACGAAAAAATTGTCATCCTGTTTCTTTCTCTCGTGTGATACTGTCTTTAGGCAGATATTATCAAAAATCTTTTATTTTCATTTTAAAGTCCAAGAACTATGCATATGATAGTATGTGAAAATGTCATTCTAAGAAGGGGAGATTACATGAGTAACTTTTCATTAGAAAGAGTTAATCGTGTTTCTATTGTAGCATGTAAAACAATGGCGGTAGAAAATTGCAAATAATAGTATAAAAATAGCAAAGCTCTATATTTTTCTATAATACAAAAATCTTTAGTTACAAAAAAAAGACTGAGAGAAAAGAACAGTTTGTATTAATTCAGGCTTTTGTTTTTGGGGAGTGTTGAAGGAAATGATATTGCAATGTTATATATCCTTGAATTATTTTCGACGGCTCGAAAAATTGAAACTAAGAACGTGAAAATTCTGAGAATTTCGAAGAAATTCAGGGGCAATAATTTATGTATTATATATGTCATATGGGCGAGACTCATTTAAAACCACAACACAATTTATTTCTCGTAAGAAACATGAAATTCATACAACAGGCAAACACGTTTACAACCTCGTGCAAACAGACAATGTGATCTCGCAAATGCGCTTTTCAAGTAGGAATTCCTAAGGTAAAGAGACTACGAATAATCCCTAAGCACAATTGATCACGTGATAAAAATACCCATGTTTAAAGAGAACGCGCTAACGATTGGCTAAAGTAGTACAGACAGAGTCTGAATTAAGTCTAGAGCTTGCCCGGAGGAAAAATCAGAATGACCGCGCAAAACCCCCGAACGTACTTTAGAAACAAAAGTTATTAAATTAATATTAAAATACGTAAATAAGGGATTTTAATATTACACACACACAAGTATATTATATATATATATATATATATATATATATATATATATATATATATATATCTATATATATATATATATATATATATATATATTTATATATATATATACATATATATACATATATATACATATATATACATATATATACACTATATATATACATATATATATATATATATACATATATACATATATATATAATATATATATATAATATATTATATATATATATATATATATATAATTATATATATATATATATATATATATATATATATATAATATAATAATATATATAACAATACCCATTTAAGACCTGAAACATTGTGAATATCGTAAACATTCTAAGGAAGTTTAATGGGAGAGAGAAATCAAGAAAGAAGCAAAGTGAAAGTAAAACAAGTTTAAAGCGAGGTATATTATTTTATTTTCCAAACTAATAGTTACACATTTTGAGATGAAAAATTTACTATTATGAAAATCTACATATTCAAATCTGTCAAATCTGAACAAAATTTAAACTGTTGAATTTGTCAATAAACCCTACATAAAAATTTTCATTTTTTAAGAAGTTAGCTTTTGAAAAAATGATATATTTAGAATGAAATTTTTGTTTGTTAGGCAGTTCAGTTCTTATTGTAAGTCACTTTTTCTTAATTCTACTACTGCTGAATGGGAAGTAAAAAGCAGTTCGTTTCTTTCTTGGTCCACATTTGGCTACGTTGGAAATAACAAAAATTTCTATTTTACTTCACACTTGTTATCATTAAAAATAATCAAAATTTCGTTTCTACTTTAGTCTTTATTTGTTTTGGGGCTATCAAGAAACAATAGTCCGTTTCTATAATAGTCCTTATTTGGTTCTGCTGAAAAGAAACAGAAGTTCGTTTCCATTTTAGCCCACATTTGTTTCGGGCTACACGAAACAATAGTCCGTTTCTATTATAGTCCTTATTTGGTTCCACTGAAAAGAAACAAAAGTTCGTTTCTATTTTAGTCCACATTTGTTTTGGGCTACGAGAAACTAATGTCCGTTTCTATTTTAGTCCACACTAGTTATCGTTAAAGATAAACAAAAGTCTGTTTCTAATTTAGTCTTCATTTGTTTAGGGCTACAAGAAACAATAGTTCCTTTCTATTATAGTCAAGATTTGGTTCCGATCAGAAGGAACAGATTTTGCTTCCAATTAAGTCCACATTTATTTCTCGAAACACGAAATAAAAGTCTGTTCCTGTTATTATACTCCTCTTTTGGTATTGTTTAAGAAGAAACAAAAATTTGTTGCTACTTTAGTCTTCATTTGTTTAGGGCTACAAGAAACAATAGTCCGTTTCTATAATAGTCGAGATTTGGTTCCATTTAGAAGACATAGAGTTTGTTTCCATTTAAGTTCACATTTAGTTCAGGAAACACGAAATAACAGTCTGTTTCTGTTGTAGTCCTCATTTCGTATTGTTAAGAAGAAACAAAAGTTCGTTTCTATTTTAGTCCACACTACTTATCTT
>CM063500.1:93636209-93641209 GCA_032207245.1 Pardosa pseudoannulata
CGGATCCAGAAGAAGAACGTCTTCCCATGCATTGTAGTTTTGGTACTTTTCTGTTTCTAACTCAAGTCCCATTTCAATCATAACGAGAGTAATACTTCCCAATTCAGCATTTTCAGAGCTTACTATCATTTTTTTCTCTGCCGTCACTTCAGAAATATCGAACCTTCTCGTGGGTTCGCGCCATTCTATACCAAAAGAATCGTTCTCATTTTCACCAGTATTAGAATCAGCAATATCAGTATCAGTTTCAGAAATATATTCATAGTTTTGAAAATCATCTTCTTTTTGTTCTTTTTCATATTTCTCCAAGATGCTCCAATCAACTTCAAAAGTAGGTTGAATTTCGGTTGCAAGGGACAAAACCAGTTCTGGAGACTCAATATTACTACTGGGCGCAGATTCCACCAAGTCATCAACCGCAACTTCAGCAAGTTTGTTATACTTTGATTTCTTTGACAAAAATTTCTGTCTGTAAAAGAAATGCCTACAGGTTTACACAAATGAATGATAGCTTTTTAAATAACCTCAATCCTCTACCTATATCATTGTAACTCCCTTTTTATTTGAGCATTAGTGGCAATTAACTAAAAACCTTTTTAGATTTGTATTTAAGAATTTGGCTAGATTACTAATCATTTGTACATAATTTAAAAAATAAATTAATGATATATTGAACAATATCTTTTTAATTTAAGAGTGAAGAAACATAATTTTCAGCTTAGATAAAATATTAAGTTACGCATAACCAAGCTTCAGTTGGATGCTTGAACTTGCAAATAACATAAATGTAAATAAATGCTACCTAGAAAGTGCTGGTTTTCATTCTTCAAAATCGAGGAATATTGTTACCAGCGGAGGAAATCATCTCTTTCTAAAAGTATCTCTTTTATCCATGAATCTGAAATATTCGCAATTGCAAACTATCGAAGATTTTTGGTTTCAGAAATAGCATTATAAAGAGAAGCTGCAATAGTTCAGTCGGAAATGCCAACGCTCTCGTAACTGCAGGGTTGTGGGTTAGGATCCTGAGCCGGTCTATGATCTGGCAAAGGTGACTGGGGTGCGTAAAACATGTTCGTGGTCACAATGTCCTTCAAGTTCTCAGTCAATACCTCTGGCGGTACCAGGACAAGCCTATGGATTCCTGCTTCTAAATTACGAGGGCCTACTTGAGCATAAGGGAGTACTTAAGAATTTGGTTCCCCAGATTGTTTGGACACGGTGAGATCAGGAGAAAATGTTAGGAGACCATACTTAAAACCATTTTCTCCAATTTGGCGGAGAACCCAGTTCTTTGTCAATCCCACTTGGTCTAACCAAGCACGAATGAACCATACGCTACTCGTAGGTGTACCACTTTCGTTTTTATGAGCACCGCAAGGGTGAAAGTACGACTTATGCTCGGCTTGGCTAAAGAACTCGGTTCCCCCGCCAACTTGGCGATAATGGTTTAAGTATGGTAGCTTAACATTTTCTCCTGATCTCGCTGTGTCCAAACAATCTGTATCTATATTATAATTTATACGATATTTAAATAGAGCTCTCCATGTGCATCTATTTTCTTATATATTAAAAGCTCGTAATGCTTAAAAATTTAGATATAACAAATCATAAATGGTTCACTATGGTTAAAATGTTAATAATTTGGAGGTGTTGATTTTGTAAACTATTTAATTGATTAATTGATTATTGATTACTGATTAATTGCCCATAAATATAAAAGTCCGATTTTCAAATCGTTTTCTTTAAGTAAGTAAGAGTATATAATCCTAATTCGATTTCGCACTGTGCATTCCTTAAAGTTGCCAGAAAAAGCAAGAGATACAATGTTTGGATTGGATTACTTTTGTATTTTTGTAAATATCGCCAATATTTTTGCTAAATTTGCCAAGGGAAAACAATTTTTAAGTAGTCCCAAAGATATTTTTCTGCGGAATATCATATTACTTAATTCTTAAATATTAAGATGATTCCTTATTGATGGATATAAAACTACTTCGATAAAAAAAAATTATTTTGGATTTGGACAAAAATAGTTGAAAAAAAGCCACCCAAATAAAGATATATCTTTTTTACAATAAACAAAAGAAACATACTAACACATTTATAAATAACCAAAAAAGGCCCCAAAGTTTGGGAATGGGAGCTTGCTATGAAAGTATATCTTTATAAGACCCAAAATACTTACAACGTCAGTTAAATACATGTTATAAAAACATCGAAATAGAATATGTTGAAATAAATTATATTAATTAGTAAGAAAAGCTAAGTTTTACGAACCGTGCCCTCAAAGTAATTTAAGTTTTACATATTTTAAAAACAAAAGTTTTCATAATTGAAAACATTTTGAGCATATTATCCCGGCACATGTATCGGATATTTATATAATAAAGGACATTTTAAAAACTTTTATATTACTATTATTAATATTATATTTAAAAATCTACGTTTAAAATTAATAAAATTTGTCGAGGAAAAAGTAAAAATTTTTAAATTTTAATTAGAAAATTTTTACAAATTTTAAAAAATTATATTTTTATACTTACAATTTTTTCTTAATATTACGCAAAAACTTCGGAGCCATTATGTTTGATGGCAAAGAAGTCAAATGAAATGTCAAATGTATTCTGGAGTTTTGTAAAGAAATCTATTCAAACAGCATATCTACTATAAGAACTAAAAAATGTACAACGCAGGCAGGACCTTTATTTTAAATCATCAAAATAAATGTAAGTAAAGCTTTTTATAATAATTATATCTCTTAGTAAGGCATTTTAACGAGATTGCTCTTCAAACCACAAGAAGCAGCAGTAGCTAGTATAGAATTAAACTTTTTCAAGATGGCGCCGAGTAAGTATTTTAGTGCTAATTGTTACCTCTTTCTTTGTGTACCCTTTGTTGGAAAATGTCTATATATCTTAAATTTTCTCCATTGTTGTAACAATACCTTATTGTTTTACAAGTAAATCTGTTGTCCCTTTAAATGTATAACAATTAGATAACAATAGCAAAATAGCCGCATGCGCCCATACATACATATTTGTTTGCATATATAAATACATATATATACATATATACAAACATGCATATATGTATATACACTTATATATATATATGTAATATATATATATATATATATAAGTGTATATATATATATATATGTACATATATATACATATATATATATATATATATACATATGTATATATATACATATATACATATATATATATATATACATATGAATGTATATATGTATATATATATATATATATATATATATATATATATATATATATATATATATATATACATATATATATATATATATATACATATATATATATATATATATATATATATATATATATATATATATATATATATATATGTGTATATATATATATATATACATATATATATATATATATATATATATATATACATATATATACATATATATATATATATATATAATATATATATAAATATATACATATATATATGCATATATATATATATATATATATATATATATATATATATATATATATATATATGTATATATATATATATATATATATATATATATATATATATATATATATATATATATATATATATATATATATATATATATATATATATATATATATATATATATATATATATATATATATATATATATATATATATATATATATATATATATATATATATATATATACATAAAAATTTCCACCACATTTCCTACACATTATGTGCTATAGATGTAAATTTTCTGCCCATTCATAACATGTTCCAACTGTCGCTGGAAAATGACTGAGTTTTTCCCCTAATCTAACAGTTAAATTCGCTGATTAAGTTTCTTGTCCATTGAAAAATTCTACCTGTCTTGCTTTGGGGTACACCTCTGTTCCAGTAAAGTGTTTTTTCGTACCATTATCTTGTTTGCCGTTGAATGGCAAACATGTAGTTTCTTTTGTAAATCTTTTACCGATGTCATTTTTCTTAAGTAAGCACACATAGTCCTGGTTTGCAGATGTCAGTATTTTGTCTGCAGATAGAAATACCTCTAAAACGTCTCTCTTGGTTTGCCTACCCAAAACCTAAGAAAAACTCAAAGATAAAAACTCGTAAAATAAAGCAAAAACTAGTAGAAAGCTCGCGCTTTTTAGCCAAACAGAATACACTTCGAAAACTATCATCTATCATAATTTTTATAAAATATAGTATTAACACATTGTATGGAAGGTAACGTACTAGTAAGTTTTCTGACGATTGATACTTGAGCGCGGGTCACGTACTAGTACGGCTTTCGCCATGTACCTCTTCATAGAGGAAAATACTTTGAACGTTACCACACTGTAAAACATTATTAGTTTTATGATTGCTCTTTTCATTTTTTATAATGTAAAAATGTTTATGTATAACATAATTCGAAAAAATTAAAACTATATACTACTATTTCTATTTGATTTTTTATATTTCCTATACTATTATACATTTATCCACTAAAAATATATTTTTTGTTCAGAAAAATTATAATTATTTCTATATTTCTATTTATATATTTGTTTATATATTTCAATATAAAATACGAAAAGAGCATAAATAGTTTTGTGAGTAGATATATCGAATATGATTGACTAACGATGATATATTAACGATGATTACATGGATCGAATTTTGAACTAAGTAAGTTCATAATTTTTATAGAATGGAGTCTTAACAGATCGTCAATTCCAATTATGTTTATTATGTTTGTAAAACTGGTAATTTTCAGTTAATTTTTCTATTCATATTATTTTTGTAGGGTTGTTTTAAAAGATTGTTTCCTTCATTGTCTTTTTTTTTTGTAAATTATTGATGTATATAGTGTATTGGAAAATATTTGGCTGATTGCCTGGCAAAGCTATTGATATAACTTTTAAAAATTTTTAATCATATTTCACAGTTTAAAGCGGCAAAATAATTATAGAAATTTCAGTCAAACATTC
>CM063500.1:93646209-93648709 GCA_032207245.1 Pardosa pseudoannulata
ACTCATACTTGGTAACTTGGCTACTTATTATTATTTAAGTAATAGCTTTTCTCGGACGTACGAGGTTTCCTTGAGTTGGACCTTTTGTGTTTTCATTGGTTGTGTTTGATTAGTTTTGTCTTGTGCCCTGTAATTTGATTGGCTGGGCTCAGAATCTTTATAAAACTATAAAAGCCCAATGTACCTTGTATTTTTATTTTTTGTATTATTATTATTAATATTTATTTATTTATTTTGGTGCCTTTCATAAAAGGTGTTTTGCGATATGCTTCACTTCATTATGCTTCAACATTTAGAAATAAATAAAGACATTAAAATTAACGTCAGTTTTGAATTAAATTTTAACCAGTCATTTACTTTCCTGACTTGTTTCGTAAAACAAATTTCTCAGTAGAAATAAGTAATTCCAAACTTACATTTTTACTACATATGTAAAAGTACTTTTTTGCTTGTCTATACATGCCTTTAAGGGGTTCTAAACAACCTTAGATTTTATAATATAGTTGTTAGTTTAAAAAAAAATTTTTAATGGAATACATCATTGCGTTACTACCTTACTAATAAAAGCATAGAAAAATAATTTACTTTCTTTTCAATGTGAAAAAAGTTGTATTTTGTTAAAAATAATTTACTTTCTTTTGAATATGAAATAATTTTTATTTTACTAAAAACAATTTACTGTGTTTTAAATGTGTAATAATTTCTATTTTGTTTTATTTTGTTTTATTGTGAATTTATTATCCATATTAACTCATTTTGTCATTTTTTGTAACAAAATACTTAAAATAACAGTAAAAAAACACTGCATGTATTTTTAATGTTGAAATAAATACATACACTTTCGCTTATGTACAACTGTTTATGTACAATCGCTTATGTACAATGCTGAGCATGCATGAAGATTATTGTGTGCAGTCCGTTAACAATAATTTGAGATAAAAATATTGATCGATGTATACATTTTAGGCAGAAATATCTCGGACATCAATGAGTTAGCAGCAAATTTACATCCTTATCTATAACTTTTTAATTATTTTTATGAAACATTAAGAGTTCGGATTTCACATACAATTTTTTATAATCAAATATGCAGTCCTAAAAATTTTGCCAAAAAACGGATTTATTTTCTAATTTTAAACGCGGTAAAGTCGTCAATTTTTTTCGTCTGCTTTTTCTAATGGGAAAAAATTTAATCAAATATCATAAACCCATCGAAAATAATGAACTTAAGGGTGATATTTCCTTTCCGGGATTTGGCAGATAAAAGCATTAAAAAAAGAAAAAGGGATGTAATGCTGCAGTAGTTTTTCATCATTACAGATTTTTCCTCGTTAAGGGTTTTCTGGGATAAAAATCCATCCAACCCTCAGCAGTTTCAATCTAAAAAAAGAAAGTTTTCCTTGTTGATAATTAACTGATAATGACTGCAGACTTTTTTTATGTCTGTCTTCTTTTTTCGATGAGATACATTGTTTTTCTTTGAAAAAGAAAGTATAGAAAAAACGATGTTTAGTCAGGCTGTCAGCAGAAAGAAAACATTGTGATAGTAAAACAATCTGTAACTCTCATTAAAAAATGCGATATTTACATTAACACTAAACATACCATATAACGGGTCAAGTGACCCATAATATATATGTAAAATGAATTAAAAATTCTTATTCTTTGTGTTTATAATACATAAAAGTCAATTTTTATGTAATGCAAACACAAAGAATAAGAATTTTTAATTCATTTCCCATCGCATTTTTTACATATTCCTTATGGTTCATTTGACCCGTTATATAGTATGTTTAGTGTGAATTTAAGGAAGCATTATCTTATGGAAGCGTAATTTAATATCAACTTACGAACTATTTTTATTACTTAGTGTGATTCGTATCTCACAAAAATATTTTATTATATTTATAATTATATTTTAACATTTTTTATACCCAGGTAGTTCAAAGACACTGGTGTGCAAAGCTTAAGCAACGGGTGGGGTTTTTTGCCATGAATCCACGAGAAATCATCTGAAAGATATGAAATTCAGAAATGAGAGTATTATGTACGTAACGGATGACGACAGCATCGGCGCTGAAGAAGGAATACAATGCATACGGTCTGAATCAAACAAACACAAGCTCTATTGAACGCATAGTATTGGGACTCACGATTGTCTATCCAAGAGGAAGAACAACAAGCAGATGTTCCTTAATATGGGATATGGCCTCCCCCTACTGCAATGGCTGGTTCGATATATATATATATATATATATATATATATATATATATATATATATATATATATATATATATATATATATATATATATATATATATATATATATATATATATATATATATATATATTATATATATATATATATATATATATAATATATATATATATATATATATATATATATATATATATATATATATATATATATATATATATATATATATATATATATATATATATATATATATATATATATATATATATATATATATATAT
>CM063500.1:93653709-93658709 GCA_032207245.1 Pardosa pseudoannulata
ACATATTCACTTTTGTATGTGTGTGTGTGCATGCATATTTATATATAGAGCATTATATATTTTAAGTTTCATTAATAATTAAAATTTATCAATTTTCCTGCTAGTTTCTAAAAGACATGTTTGATTTCAACTGGATTTTTACTCAGAGCTGTCTGCTGATGTAGTCGTATACCAATCATATATTAATGCTATCGATTCAAACGCACATTTCAGTTCTAATACATTTAAGACAATGTCAAATCGTATCAAAAATCATATTTACCGTAAATCAGGATGACTCCAACTTCTAATTACATTATCCTACACGGAAGAAAGCAGAAGTAGTTGTTAACAATCAGCATGTTTATAACTATGTTTAATTACAGCCGTCTATAGCTAATATAATTTTTGAATAACATACCGATATATATCAGCCACTATTCAGTCTTTTCTACATAATTATCATTAAATTAATACTAGCACGAATATCAAATTGTAAAAAATGTAACAATAAGTATTTCTTTCGAGGAGTACTAGAAGCTTTAAGTCTAATTATCACTGAATGATGTTTTAAAAATGCAGTTCAATCAGATATTTTGAGCATTATATAAAAAATACATGGTTGAAATTTTGTACACATAACATTTAATATATTAATTGTCTATGTTTTACTCTAAGAATTGTTAAAAAAATTTATAATCAATATATTTACAAATACCGAAGTAATATTAATTTGTTATCTTTAACTACATAAAAACGAAAAACATATTTAAGAACTTTTTTTTAACCTGAAGTTATATAAAATTTTAAATGTGTTTAAATTTAAAACGTTTAATTATTTTAATTTAATTCTTAAAATTTCAACTGCTCTTTATAGATTTAACAATGCTAGTGTAACGCCATATCTGAAAAAAATTATTTTGAAGGGATTGTAATTAAAAAATGATTACTATATATATATATATATATATATATATATATAATATATATATATATATATATATATATATATATATATATATATATATACACACAACACACACACATATATATATACATATATATAAATAAATAAATAAATATATATATATATATATATACACATATATATAGATATATATATATATATATATATATATATATATATATACATATATATAGATATATATACACATATATATATATATATATATATATATATATATATATATATATATATATATATACATATATACATATATATTATATATATGTCTATATGCACATATAAATATGTATATATGCACATATATATACACATATATATAAACATATATATATATATATATATACATATATATATATATATATATATATATATATATATATATATATATATATATATATATATATATATATATATATATATATATATATATATATATATGTATATATGTATATATATATATATATATATATATATATATATATATATATATATATATATATATATATATATGTATATATATATATATATGAACTGCAGTGTAACCATTTCCTAAATTTCAATATGCCTTACTACCCTGGAAAATATAACTGAAGTTTTAATTGTATTTTTATTAAATATTTATTAATTATGCTCTATCCATCAAATTTTTACCTGCGGATCCAGAAGAAGAACGTCTTCCCAAGCATTGTAGTTTTGATATTTTTCAGTTTCTAACTCAAGTCCCATTTCAATTATAACGAGAGTAATATTTCCCAATTCAGCATTTTCAGAGCTTACAATGATTTTCTCTGCCGTCACATCAGAAATATCGAACTCGTGGGTTTTAATTGTTCCCATTTTTCACCAGAATTAAGATCAGCAATCTCATGATCAGTTTCAGAAAAATATTCATAGTTTCGAAAATCATCTTCTTTTTGCATATTTCTCCTGCCTCACAATCAACTTCTCGTGGGTTCACACCATTCTGCACCAAAAGAATTGTTCCCATTTTCACCAGAATTAAGATCAGCAATCTCATGATCAGTTTCAGAAAAATATTCATAGTTTTCAAAATCATCTTCTTTTTGTTCTTTTTCATATTTCTCCAAGATGCTCCAATCAACTTCAAAAGTAGGTTGATTTTCGGTTGCAAGGGACAAAACCAGTTCTGGAGACTCAATATTATTACTGGGCTCAGATTCCACCAAGTCATCAACCGCAACTTCAGCAAGTTTGTTATACTTGGATTTCTTTGACAAAAATTTCTGTCTGTAAAGAAAATACCTAGAGGTTTACACAAATAAGTGATAGCTTTTTAAATAAAATCAATTCTTTTCGTATATCATTATATCTCCCTGTTAACTTGAGCATCAGTGACAATTAACTAAAGATTTTTGGTGGTAAAAACCTTCTGTGATTTTCATTTAAAATTTGGGTAGCATACTTAAAATTTGTATACAATTTAAAGAATAAGTTAATGGTTTATTTTACAATATCTTTTTAATTTAAGAGTAAAGAAACATAATTTTTAATATTAAGGTTAAATAAAGTATTAAGTTACGCATAAATACGTTTCTGTCGGATGTTTGAACTTGCAAATAACATAAAATGGAAGTAGAAGATACCTAGAAAGTACTAGTGTTCATACTTCAAAATCGAGAAATATTGTCTCCAGCGGAAGAAATCATCTCGTTCTAAAACTATCACTCTTCATTTGTGAATCTGAAATGTCCGCAAGCTTAGATTTTTGGTTTGAAATATGCATAATAAAAAGAAACTGTGCTAACTCAGTCGGAATTGGCAACGCTTTCTTAATTGGAGGGTTGTGGGTTCGGAGCCCGAGCCTGTCTATGATCTGGCATATGTGTTCGTGATCATAATGTCCTCCAAGTTCTCAATCAATGACTCTGGGAATACCAGGAAGAGCCTATGTGTCTTCAGCTTGATTCCTGCTTCTAAATTACGAGGACCTACTTGAGCAGCATAAGGGACTACTAACGAATTGGGTTTCCTTTGCAAATTTGGCGAAAATACTGGCAATATTTACAAAAAAGAAAGATAATCCATTCAAACATTGTATTTCTTGCTTTTTCTAGCGACTTTAGTTAATGAACAGTGCGCCATCGTAATAGAATTATACACTCTTACTTAATTAAAGAAAACGACTTGAAAACAGGACATTTACATTTATGGGCAATTAATTCCTTAACAGTGTACAGCTCCAAAATTTTAAAAATCAACCATAGTGAACCATTAATGGTTTGTTATATCTAATTTTTTAAGCATTGCGCACTTTTAATATATAAGAAAAAAGTTACACAAGGAGATTTGGAGGCAAATATCATATAAATTATAATATACATACAGATTGTTTGGACACGGCGAGATCAGGAGAAAATGTTAGGCGATCATATTTAAACCATTTTCTCCAAGTTGGCGGGGGAACCCAGTTCTTAGTCAAACCGAGCATAAGTCCTTCTTTCATCCTAGCGGTGCTCATTAAAACGAAAGTGGTACCCTACGAGTAGCGTATGGTTCATTCATGCTTGGTTTGAGCAAGTGGCATCAGAAACAGCAGCGTTATAAAGATCTTTTTCTGTGTAATATTGTATTACTTTAGTCTTTAATATTAACATGATTCTAATTGATGGATAGCAAATTACTTCGATGAGAAAAGTTTTATTTCGGATTGGGACAAAAACAGGATAAATATGTCCCTCAAATAAATAAATATATATATCTATTTATCAATAAACGGTAATAATACTACAAGAGCACAGGTGAACTGGACAAAGACTTGAAATGGGCACTAGAAAATCCAAATTCAGCGGTCTAGGTGTATTGTTAGTTACAAGAACAAATAAGGGCCAGATATTCCAATCACATGTCATTTCGTGTTCACGTTTCACGTTTCAATCACTTGCCCCACGTCCAAAATACTTGTCATCTCGTGTTCACGCGTCGCATGTCACCAGCAGGAAGAGCAAGCTTTACCAGAAAACTGAGTACTAGAATTTGGCGATATTGCCCGCGCTTGGCGTGCCCACTGAACTGGAGCCCTTAAACTGGGATTCTGCCACAATAAACAAAAAGAAACATACTAACACCTTCATAAATAAGGAAAAAGCTCCAAATTTTGGAAATGGGAGCTTTCAAGGAAAGTGTACCTTAATAAGACCCAGCATTCTTACAACGTACGTTATATATAGTGTAACTAGCAAGTTTGCCCGTGCTTCGCTACGGTGAACTTAATATATTACTTTTAAACAAAGATTTATTTTTCGTGAATAACTCTCTAAATTCGTCACAGTTCAGTTCGAGTCATTGGCATGTTTATATATTTCTATCATAAGCGTATTATAACATTATTCAGTTTTTATAATCGAATTTGTCTTATATTAAATTTGTTCAAACTTTTTTTATTGTAAAATATAAGCTTAACCCTAAATTGCATTACTGTATTACTATTGTACGTTGATTAGCAAAGTTAACAGATCTTGCCATATTACGTGATAGAATAGGAAGCACAGGTTTTGACAGCAACAGTGCTAATTTTGTTGGTAGTAATAAATGTTTTCCAAAATTAAGGAAATTTATGACAAACCACATAGTTTTGTATGAAAAAGAAACACATTCATATCGACAACCATATGAATATGAAGATAACTATATAAAATGATAGGTTTTATTTGGCCATGAGAGTCACTGAAATTTGTACTTTTTGTACTTAGAATATTGTTGATATGCATTTCATTGTAACATAAAAATAAACCAAGAATTAAATTTAAAATTAGTTCTCATATAAAAATGCTATAATTTGCGTCACATAGAAATGAAAGTGAATCACTTTATATCTCAAATTTCAGTTCAAATCGAATAGATACTAAGCAGACGATTTTAAATAATATAAAATAAGAAATGAATAAATGAAATATTTAAATGAATGACGTCATAATGATAGAAAATATCATTTTCGCCTATTTATTATGTGATGAATTGAACATTTTAATCTCCTGCTTTTAACCGTGGAAAACTGCGTTTAAAACAATTACTT
>CM063500.1:93668709-93678709 GCA_032207245.1 Pardosa pseudoannulata
GATGCCCCAATTACTTCGAGACTCTTCCATCTCTGTCAGATGGAGCACTTAGATGTTCAATAAGCAATTCTTTATTAATCGAGACGTATTTACTCTAGACTCCTGCTGCTTCAGAAATATTATAGTATTTAAGGTAACTCAGACAAGCAGAGTTTCTAACATATATTTGTGTTAAGTTGCAGTTTGATATGCTTGATATTCGCTTTTACAGAAAATCTATCGTTTTACTTAGTTTCGATAATGTCCATACAATTTCATATAAACGTAGCTGTGTGTGTATGTGCATGTAATATTTTTACACTTCAAATACAGTTTTAAGTATATCCTCTTCCCATCTTCATTCTTTCATATCTTTTTCCGAGCTACAAAATCTTAAAATTCAGAAGAGTGTTGGTTGCTTTAATTCTTTTTTACCTGTCTCTCAAAGCTAACTCTGAAATAAATGCTGATTTTTTGTCCCCTCGCCACATTTTGCAGCTGTCCGAAGAAAAAGGGTTTTACTTTGCCAATTATCTAAGTTCTTTTCTGACTGATTAAGTTGCTAGTCTCATGGGAATATCCCCTCGTCATCTCTCTCTTTGGCAAAAGTTTATTTATTTATTTATTTTTTTTTTTTTGAGGAGTAGCACGTGGAGTGCTTCTTTTACTTTTTAATTTTTTATGTATATTTTTTTGCATATTTCCTTGTAATTTGCTCTATATTTGAACATTGTAATATAGATCAGTGGTATTATACTATAATTAAAGACGATATAAAGCAACTTTGGGTTATAAATGTCTTTGAAATAACAACAGAAATGTACTGCACCACAGCAAGTTGTTAGTTAAAACCTTTTTTTAATTAAATACATCACTGCGTTACTACTTGACTAATAAAAGCGTTTAAATATAATTTAGTTTCTTTGAACGTGGAATGATTTTAATTTTGCAGTATTAACGATGTTTTGTTTCCTAACGAATTTATTATCAGTATTAATTTATTTCCGTCATTTTTTTTATAAAAAAACCTTAAAATAACATTAAAAACCACTGCATGTGTTTTTACTTTTGAAATAAATACATGCACTTGTGCTTATGTACAATTGCTAAGCATGCATGAAGATTATTGTGTCCTGTCAGTTGACAATAATTTGGGTTTAAAATATTGATCGATGTATATATTTTCTGCAGAAATATCTCGTAGATCAATGAGTTGATAGCAAATTTACATCCTTAACTGGTTCGGAATCGGCTTTAAACTGTAGGTCCCGGTCTCATTATCCCTCGTGTGCAAAACAGAAGACCGTAGTGCTAAAAACCAAACCAAACATCCTTAACTGTTACTTTTTAATTATTTTTATGAAACATGAAGAATCCGACTTTAGCTAACATATATTTGTTTTTATAATCAAATATGCTGTCCTAAAATTTTTGCCAAAAAAGGATTAATATTCTAATTTTAAACGCGTAAAGTCATCAATTGTTTTCGTCTGCTTTTTCTAATGGGAAAAAAATTTGATCAAAAATCATAAATCCAGGGAATATAATGAAGTTAAGGGTGATATTTCCTTTCAGGGATTTCGCAGATAAAAGCATTAAAAAAAATGAAAAGGGATGTAATGCTGCAGTAGTTTTTCATCATTACAGATTTTTCCTCATTAATGGTTTTATGGGATAAAAATCCACCCAACCCTCAGCAGTTTCAATCTAAAAAAAGAAAGTTTTCCTTGTTGATAATTAACTGATAATGACTGCAGACTTATTTTTTGTCTATCTTCTTTTATCGATGAGACACCTTGTTGTTCTTAGAGAAAAAAAAAGTATTGAAAAAACGATGTTTAGTCAGACTGTCAGTAGAAAGAAAACATTGAGATAGTAAAACAATCTGTACCTCTGATTAAAAAATGTGATTTTTTACTTTAATGGAAGCATTATTTAATATCAACTTACTAACTAAATTTATTAATTAGTGTGATTCGTATCTGAAAATAATATTATGTTATATTTATATTTATATTTTAACATCTTTTTATACCCAGGTAGCTAAAATGCACTGGTATGCAAAACTCAAGCAACAGGTGGGTTTTCTGCAATAACTGTAGAGGCGGTACTGGAAAGTGAAGATATCATCTGAATGGATTGGACAGCTTACTCCTCTAATTTAAATTCCATCGAACATGTGTGAGATGCTTTGGGAAGATGCATTACAGCACGCTTACATCCTCCGGAGAACACCCAATAACACAAACAGACGCTGATTGCGGAATGCTCACTCCTACCGGAAGAAATGTTAGACCAACTGTTTCTGAGTATGTGGAGACGGTGCGAAACAACCATTTCAGTTAGGGGAGGGCATATCTCATATTAAGGAATATCTGCTTATTGTTCTTCCACGTGGTTAGACAATCATATGTCACGATACTACTCGTTCAATGAAGCTTGTTTTTGTTTGATTAGTACCGTATGCATTGTATTCCTTTTTCAGCGCCGATGCTTTCGTCATCATTTAACGTAAATAATACTCTCCTTCATTTCTGAATTTCATGTCTCTCACATGATTTCTCTTCGAGTTTACTCAAAAGTGTCTTAAGTTTTGCACAAAAGTGTATATCGGTCAACGTCGTACAAATGCCAATACTTTGATTATCGTTGAGTTTCGACTATCAAATTTTAGACATTTAACGATGTTGTTTGATATAATGTAAAATTTAGATTTAATTTGCTGAAAGAGTTCGAACAAAATATTATCTTTGCACACATATCTCATTCCCTTTTGAAACACAAAATATATTTTTGTCAAAAAGTTTTAAATAAGAGACTTTTAGTTGTTAACAAAAATAATATCATTGCTAAAGCGCATGATTACTAAAAATATAATTAAGTTTAAGACAAACTTATTGTTTTAAAACATAGTACAAAATTTCAAAATAGCTTTCTACCTATATTTGTATATATTTAAGATACATACATATATATTTTAAAATAACTTGAAAAAATTGTTTTTTTCCTCAAAAATAAAATTTTATTGTTAAAAAATTATATTTTGCAAAATATACGAGAAAAGTTAGGATTTAAACAATAATATATACAAACTGCAAGAATTTTATGAGAAAATATTAAAAACTTTTTGAGATAACAAGAAAGTTACATTAAAAAACAATTTTAAGAAATCAAGTTAAAATTTTATACGTTTAAATTTTTTTACATGATACATCTGATAAATTTTTATTCATAATTCCACTCAATATTGGAAATTTTTTACGCGGATAGTTTTAAAATGTTCAGAACTGAATTCCTCTTCCCATATATTATTTTTCTCAAAACTCTAATTTTTTGTCCATTTAAAAGTCGTATAACTATTTTTTAAAATTACTGTTGTAAATACATGGAATTTTAAGCATTTGTTTAATATTTTTAATTAATTAGCCTTGTTAATTTTATATTGCATAAAAAAATAAAAATTTTATGGAGTTAAAAATGAAAACTTGCTTTGGAATTTATAATTTTTCTGACACACTCAGCTCAAAGCTACACAAATTTAGTACTATTAATAATTTTTTTTGTTTGTAAGCAATATTTATATGTAATCCACTACATATTTAAATTTTTAAAAGGTATTCAAAATGTCTCACCATGGGATTGAACTTTTTAAAAAACTTAAATAATGTTTAAAAATTTCATTTCCTAAACACTAAATAGAAAAAACAAAAATGAAAAAGGTTTCATCGTAGATCTATATTGTACTCCCTCTGAAGTTTTTAAATTAACACGTGCAATAGTTTTTAGGTACAGTGTGCGTAAATTGAAAAAATAACATCATTTTTGGTAAATGTATTTTAAATTTTTGTAGTTTCTTGAAAAGCTATAATATTAAACTAAAGGTTTGGAGATCTATGGTCTGCTCTTTTGCAATTCTACGGATAATGCGACTGGGACCTACTGCTTAACGCTGATTCCAAACGGCTACGGACAGCCATGCCACAGGGGGATTCGAACACACGAACTCCGGTACAGAAGATCAGCGCCTTAAACCTTCGGACATCGTTAGGTGTTATTAAACCTAAGGATTGTACAGTTTTAGAGGTTTAATTTACTTTGGAGTGCTACTGTTTTGCGGCACGAAGGCTAATGAGACAATTTTGGTTTAGTTCGGTTTAGAGCGCTACGGTCTATTTTTTGAAACACGAGGGATAATGAGACCGGGACCTAATCTTAAAGCTGATTCTAAATGACTACAAACATCCATGCCAAAGTGGGATTCAAACCCACGAACTCCAGTACCAAAGATAAGAGCTTTAACCGTTTTGCCATGGTTCGGTTTTATTAAACCCAAGGATTGTATTGTTTTAGAAGTTTGATTTGCTTTGGAGCGCTACAGTCTAATGTATTGCTGTACGAGGGCTAATGAGTTTGGTTTTTAGCACTACCGTCTACTTTTTAGTAACACGAGGGATAATGAGACCGGAAAAATATCAATAATCTAAAACTTTTTTAGAATTTGTAATCAAATACGAAGTCTAACAAATTTTTTATCCGAATAGTCTACCAATAACATAAAAACGGAATCGTGTGCTATCTTTATACACAGTAATGTTATCAAGCTTTTTTTCTTCTGCTTTTTCTATTCTAATGGGGAAAAAACTTCTTCAAATATTATAAATCCAGAGAAAATAATGAACTTAAGAGCGATATTTCTTTCGGGCATTTCTCAAATAAGAGATAAAAAAAGAACACGGATGTGATGCTGCAGTTGTTTTTCATCATTACGAAATTTTCCTCATTAATGGTTTTATGGGATAAAAATCCACCTATTGCTCAGTAAGTTTAATATAAAAAAAAGAAAGTTTTCGTTGTTGATAATGACTGCAGACATTTTTTTGTCTAACTTCTTGTATTGATGAAGTATTTTATAATTATTAAAGAAAAAGTGAATGAACAAATTATGTTCAGTCATAAAGGGAACACAAAAAAAATTGTGAAAATAAAACAATATGTACTTCTTATTATTAAAAAGTGAGATTTTTACTTTTATTTACGAAAGCATTGTTTAACATGAACTTGCGAACTAAATATATTCCTTGGAGAGATTCCTACCTCGAAATATAGTTCCATTTTATTTTATGGGAATCATTCGTGTGATCTATTTTTAAATTTGTATGTATAAATATGTGTAAATATATATATATATATATATATATATATATATATATAAATGTTTTTTCTTATTATATATATATATATATATATATATATATATATATATATATATATATATATATATATATATTTATAATAATGCCCATTCAAGACCTGAAACATTATGCAAACCGTCAAATCTAAAAAGTTTAGATGAACGAGAAATCAAGAAAGAGGCAATGTCAAAGTGAAACAAGTTTAAAGCGAAGTATATTATTTTATTTTCCAGACTAATAGTTACACATTTTGAGATTAAAAATTTACTATTGTGAAAATTTACATATTCAAATGTGAACAAAATTTAAATTGCTGAATTTGTCAATAAACACCAAATAAAAAATTTCATTTTTTAAAAAGTTAGCTTTTGAAAAAATGATATATTTAGAATGAAATTTTTGTTTGTTAGGCTGTTCAGTTCTAACTGCAAGTCTTTTTTCTTAATGCTACTACTGATGAATGGGAAGAAAAAGCAGTTCGTTTCTTTCTTGGTCCACATCTGGCTACGTTGGGAAGTAACAAACGTTCTATTTTAGTTCACACTTGTTATCGTTAAAAGAAACAAATGTTCGTTTCTACTTTAGTCTATATTTGTTTCGGGCTACAAGAAACAATAGTCCGTTTCTATCACAGCCCCCATTTGGTTCCTTTGAGAAGAAACTAAAGTTCGTTTCTATTTTATTCCACTTTTGTTTGGGCTATACGAAACAATAGTCCGTTTCTTTTATAGTCATTATTTGGTTCCGCTGAAAAGAAACAAAAGTTCGTTTCTATAATTTTCCACATCTGTTTGGGCTACACGAAACAACAGTCCGTCTCTTTTATAGTCCCTATTTGGTTCCGCTGAAAAGAAACAAATGTTCGTTTCTATTTTAGTTCACATTCGTTTCGGGCTACAAGAAACTATTGTCCGTTTCTATTTTAGCCCACACAAGTTACCGTTAAAGAGAAACAAAAGTCCGTTTCTACTTTAGTCTTCATTTGTTTAGGGCTTCAAAAAATAATAGTCCCTTTCTATTATAGTCAAGATTTGGTTCCGATCAGAAGGAATAGATTTTGTTTCCAATTAATTCCATATTTATTTTTGGAAACACGAAATAAAAGTCTGTTCCTGTTATAGTCCTCCTTTTGTATTGTTAAAAAGAAACAAATGTTCGTTTCTATTATAGTTCATATTTATTTCCGGCTACAAGAAATTATTGAATTATTGTGCATTTTTTTAGTCCCACTAATTATCATTAAAGAGAAACAAAAGTTCGTTTCTACTTTCGTCTTCATTTGTTTAGGGCTACAAGAAACAATAGTCCATTTCTATTATAATCCAGATTTGGTTCCTATAAGAAGAAACATAGTTTGTTTCCAATTAAGTCCACATTTAGCTCAGGAAACACGAAATAACAGTCTGTTTCTGTTATAGTCCTCATTTGGTATTGTTAAGAAGAAACAAAAGTTCGTTTCTATTTAAGTTCACACTAATTATAGGTAAAGAGAAACAAAAGTTCGTTTCTACTTTAGTCTTCATTTGTTTAGGGCTACAAGAAACAATAGTCTGTTTCTATAATAGTCGAGATTTGGTTCCATTCGGAAGACATAGAGTTTGTTTACAATTAAGTCCACATTTAGTTCAGGAAACTTGAAATAACAGTCTGTTTCGTTAATAGTCCTTATTTGGTATTGTTAAGAAGAAAAAAAAGTTCCTTTCTATTTTAGTCTGTTTTATTTGGGAGTAGAAAACAATTGTTCGTTTCCATTTTATTCCATATTTAGTTTGTGGTTCGTAATAAATCAGTTTGTAGTCCACATTTGTTAGGAATAACACTAAACAACGGTTCTTTCTCAATTTAATTCAATCGTTGTTTCAATAATATAATAATATGACGAAACAGATGTTTGTATGAATATTCAGGTTTCGTAAAACACACAATTAGTTGGACTGTAGTCCTTAGTAGAGAACTGGTCCCTCTTTGTGTCTTCTACATGTCGAGGAGATTTTTCTTAAAGAATCCTGCAAAGAAGTAGAATGAGCATTAATCATGAAAGAGTATACGGATCAGTATGAAACTGACGGTATTATAAATTATTTTGCTCTATCCACTCAAATACAAAAATGCTTATCTTAAGAAATCTGTTTAAGTGCAAGTTACTAATTTTACATATGTTTTTATATTCTTCACCTTTGTGGCTTGTTAAAATATTTTACTGGGTTCTAAAGACATAAGTGAGACTCTTAAGTGTCATATTTATACTGTCTAAGATTTAGTAATTCTGTAATATTATCCTAAATTACAGCGCAATAAAAATTTCTATCTTTTCTTAATCTTAGCAGTCTGACATATACCCAATTTTCCCATTGAAAGAATACTTGAGCGATTGGTAAGCTAAGATGGGCAGAAAGTAAGTTACAGAAAATATCTTGAATATTGTAGAAATTAAAAGAAACTCTGTCATGGAAAAGAATACCCAGATAGCAAGTTTAGTTTGCAGTAAGTTTGCAGCAATCTTGCTTTTCAAATCTGCAAATTTGCAGCAAGTTCAGGATAACAAGTCTGCAAGTTTGAAACAAGACTGCAGCATGTCTAAGAATTTTCAGTTGCTTCAAGGTTGTCATGACAAGGTTGCCACAGTTTTGCAGAAAAATAGCGTTACAAAATAGTGGTCTCTTTATGTTCCATCAAACTTGTAGAAGTTTTGCTGCAAGTTTGTTTCGTCAAGTTTGTTATAACAAGATATTATCTAGAAAAAAATCAAACTTGCTGCAAGTATAAATGCTTCCTGTGGTATTATAATAAAAAGAGTAAATGTTAGGAGAACTTAGGCTAAAAATACCTAAATCTAGGAAGCCAACATAAACTTATTTTGTTTTCATTGAAAAATTCCTTGATTTATTGGAATGCGGAAATGTCAAAAAGCAAGTTACTTAAATTTTGTTGAAATTTGTAGATTAGAATTTTTTTATTTTAAATTATTTGTAGGAGAGAATATTCTGAAGGAACAGAAGTTAGGAATATATATATATATATATATATATATATATATATATATATATATATATATATATATATATATTATATATATATATATATGTATATATATATATATGTATATATATATATATATATATATATATGTATATATATATATATATATATATATATATATATTATATAGATATATATTATATATATACATATATATACAAAATTACATATGCATGAATCGTTACATACTTATGCATGCATATGCACTTTTGTATGTGTGTGTGCATACATATTTATATATAGAGCATTATATATTTTAAGTTTCATCAATAATTAAGTTTTATCGATTATGCTGCGAGTTTCCAAAAGACATGTTTGAATTCAACTTGATTTTTACTAAGAACTGTGTGCTGGGAGAGTCGTATACCTATCTTATATTAATGTTACAGCTTCAAACGCACATTTCAGTTCTCATATATTTAAAACAATGACAAATCATATTAAAAATCATATTTACCGTAGATCAGGAAGACTCCAACTTCTAATTACATTATCCTACACGGAAGAAAGCAGAGGTAGTTGTTAACAATCAGCACGTTTATAACTATGTTTAATTACAGCCGTCTATAGCTAATATAATAGTTGAATAACATACTGATATATATCAGCCACTATTCATGCTTTTCTACATAATTATCGTTAAATTAATACTCGCACGAATATCAAATTGTGAAAAATGTAACAATAAATATTTCTGACTGGAAGCTTTTATTCTACTGGAAGCTTTTATTCTAATTATCGCTGAATGATGTTTTAAAAATCAAGTTCAAAGAGATATTTCGAGAATTGTATCAAAAATACATGGTTGAAATTTTGTACACATAACATTTAACGCATTAACTGTCCATGTTTTACTCTAATGATTGTTAAAAAATTTATAATCAATATATTTAGAAATACCGAAGCAATATTAATTTATTATCTTTAACTACTTATAAACGAAAAAATATTTAACAAAAGTTTATTAATCTAAAGTTATATAAAATTTAAAATGTATTTAAATTTAAAACGTTTAATTTTTGTAATTTAATTTTTAAACTTTCAGCTATTGTTTATAGATTAACAATGCTGGTATAACGCCATATCTGCAGAAAAGAAATTATTTTGAAGGGATTGTAATTAAAAAAAGATTACTATATATATATATATATATATATATATATATATATATATATATGTACATATAAATATACATATATATATATATGTATATATATATAAATATATATATATATATATATATACGCACACATATATATATATATATATATATATATATATATATATATATGTGTATATATATATATATATATGTATATATATATATATATATATATATATATATATATATATATATATATATATATATATATATATATATATATATATATATATATATATATATATATATATATATATATATATATATATATATATATATATATATATGAACTACACTTTAACCATTTCACAAATTTCAATATGATTTACTACCCTGGAAAATATAACTGAAGTTTTAATTTTTATTTTTATTAAATATTTATTAACTATGTTATATTCATGTAACTCTTACCTGCGGATCCAGAAGAAGGACGTCTTCCCAAGCATTATAGTTTTGATATTTTTCAGTTTTTAATTCTAGTCCCATTTCAATTATAACGAGAGTAATACTTCCCAATTCAGCATTTTCAGAGCTTACTATGATTTTCTCTGCCGTCACTTCAGAAATATCGAACCTTCTCGTGGGTTCGCGCCATTCTATACCAAAAGAATCGTACTCATTTTCACCA
>CM063500.1:93701209-93703709 GCA_032207245.1 Pardosa pseudoannulata
GTACCGAACTATTTCCCTTTTCTGGGCTTTGAATTTTCACAAAGTTCCCTTTATCTAAATTATCGATAATACGACTTCTATATTGGAGAGTTTTAAATGGGATCTACTTCTCTTTAATCGAATGTTAATTGACTGGAAGATATTCTTTTAACATCTTCCATACTTCGTGGCATAAATTAACGAATTTCTAATTGTTCATTTTAAATTATAGTTGAGGCAGATATTAAATAACCGATGCCACTAGACAGATCTTAGATACCAGTCGACAATAAGTTTTGCAAGTATGCAAGATGGTCAGTATATATCAAAAGATGATTGTATTTATACATTTTTATCACTTTTTTATAAATTTTATCAAATAGAATTAACAATCAAAAGAGAACTTTTCTCGATATGATGAACTATCCTCAATGTGATGAGGCGATTTAGATCTGTTATATAATTGATTCATTCATACAAGTAGTAAAATGTTCGGGATCTAAATCTGACCTCATCACATCTTTGTAAAAAGATGGAGGACCATAAATTTCTATTCAACGGATATGTTTGTCTTGTACGGTGGTCTCGGGCGGGGTTCTGATCCCAGTCCCAGATTAGAATCCCGTCTCCGTACTTGACATTACATAAGAATGTACATTTGTGGAGTATTTAAGAGTCCCTAAGGGACAGTGCCCAATTAGAAGGGATAAGGTTTGGCACGTTGGCTGTCTCAAGGCGGGGTTGAAGCAGGCCAATGAAATTCTTACAACGAACCCGATTGGAAGACAAGAAGGAAGAGGGGACAAGGTTGAAATAAAAAAATATGGAAAATCTAAAAGAAGAGACGATGGTTCGGAAGTCCCAGAGAAGAGGTTCGGAGGTCCCAAAAGAAGGTGTTCGAAAGTCGGGAGTCCAGTCGGGTCCGACGGAAGTTGTTCGTGAGTCCCGAGGAGAAGGTGCTCGATAGTCCAGACTAGGAGAGTCCAGCCAAGTCCGACAGGAAATGTTCCTGCACCAAATAGTACGGCCCACCCCAAAGACTCAGGAGGAATCCCCTGACGAGACCAACGGATGATATATAGATTCCCTCTCCTGATCAGCCATAGATACCCTTCAACCAGATGTGTTCCGGGCCCAACATTTTAGACCCACAAAGGTACCCCAAATTTACATATATTTTTGAAATTGAGATTAGGTCCTCTATCTATTTACAAAATTACTTAAGTAGATAAAAAATTTGTCAGAACTAATTTAAAAAAAAAGTTTTGTATGTAAATAGATGTATATATATTATAATAAATTTACTTTTTTTAATATTAAGCTAGTCTCAATTGCTGTCAATTTAGCTCTTAGTTTATTTTCATTTTTATGTCTGTAGTTTCTCAAAACCTGTGGTTAAATTTAGTACAAAAATACTTAACACAACGCAATTAAAAATAAATCACCACTATACATTTGATCACAGGTTGGTACTCAAATATAAACAAGGACTACACGACACTCAATGGATAAGCCTATCGCAGGGATGGACAAACTTTTTCGGCCGCGGGCCAAATATCGAAAGAAAATAAATTTGGCTGGCCAAGATAAATTTTTCTAAAATTTTAAAAACAGCATACAAGTACCTAACGGTTTAACCCATTAACGCCCGGATATTTCTGATGACAATATATTAGTAAATACCTAACATAGAAGCTATTATAGATACCTGGAAGTAAAACAAAATAGGAAATTTAAACACCTTTAAATATGACATCAAGTCATCATTAGTGAGGAGGTGTCATTTTAAAACATAATAAGATGTCTTTAAAAAAAAAGGAAAACTTCGTGATAAGAGATTTATTTGCTATCATATATGAGAAAAGTACTGAAAAGAGATGACTTATTACAGATATGGCTATTCGCCATGATTTTGACCGGTATACGTTCAGAATACCGGTCATAATACGTTCCTATTCTAAGCTTGAAAATCATAAAATGCCGATCGAAATGACAAAATTATAGATAAGATCATATTTGAAAACTTGGGAGATTATTCATAAGATTAATATCTATTTCCGTTAAAAAAGCATAATCGTTTCAAAAAAACAAAAATTCTACAAACCATTTTTTGATTGTCCTCAAATAAGGACGCTGGGCGTTAACGGTTTAAATACGTTAATGAGATGAATGAAATTGCTATTTCATTTTTAAAAGTTCCTTATGCTGAGGTTCGAAGTGAGATGAACTGATTTTAAGGAACGATGCTAAATGCTCATCTGTCAGTCTACTTCTGAAATTATTCTTTCTAAGGTTCAAAGGTGAAAACACTTCTTCGCTTATAAGAATCAAATATACCGCTGATCTTCTGGGCGTGAGATAATAAATTTGGGATATAATATTTAAGCAAAGTAGAAAAGGAGATAGATATATAATGCATAAATATAGATTTCTTTTAATTTGCCTCGGACCGGCAAAATTCTATCCGCGGGCTGGATAAAACCTTCCGGCCGGCAGGAGTTTTCCCATCCCTGGCCTATCG
>CM063500.1:93706209-93774199 GCA_032207245.1 Pardosa pseudoannulata
ATTTTTACTCCAGAGGTGGGGTAAAATGGGTATTGATTAAAAAATGCTATGAATTATGCAAAATTTCATTATAACTTTATTTTTTATCTCCAAACACATTTATATGTGATATAATAACAATTCATATTGAAAAACTCTAATGGCCCCGATCATTAAGTTGAGCTAAGTTCTGCTACATCAGAAACAGTCATTACTTTTCCGGCCTTAGTTTGTATCCACTTTTCTTTTCGTCTGGCATTTTCTAAGACTATTTTTTCCTTACAACTGCAGTGGTGAAATTGTTGTAAATATGGCCTTTTTAAAACCTTTATATAGACAAGAAATGGCAAAATTCGAAGTGGTGAAACTGTAAGTACAAGAAATTTCAGCATTTATTCGTTATTTTAATTTAATTGGTTCTACTGAATTTTCTTTAAGAGCTCCGTTATATACGTAATGAGGTCATACGACGTGATCTCAACATCTTAACATTTAAAGATATTTGCCGTAATATTTCCATTAAATTTTATGACAACGTTAATTATATAAACAAAGAAATTATTGCTGAACTTCTTGACTATGGTTTCAGGGAAACCAGGAATCGTAAGCTGCGTAGAGCTGCCATTTTTTATACCTAATTTTTCCGACTATTCTAAATTCTTACTTCTTATTAGTTTCTCGCGCCGATACTAGATGGCGCCACAATGACGCTTTTTACTCTTCAAATTAGCATTTTATCATTTCTCCACTTCATTCTCCCTTTTCGCAATCATTTTAAACTTCCTCCTTTTACTTTTTAATTAATTTATACATATGTTTATAAAAAATTTTAAATAAAAAACCCCAAAAAATTATTAAAATTTTATAAAATTGATGCTTGCATCTGCATAAAAATTCTCTATCCTTTTTAAACTTTTTACTCTGTATTAATTTTACTATTTTACCACTTTACTAAAACTTAAGACAACTACGGGGTAATTTTTTTTTTTTTTTTTTTTTTTTTTTTGTTCCTGAAAGTTAAGAGCTTTATATAAAATTTGCGTTGTAGAGGAGGTAAAATATCTTGGCATTATCTCAGACAAAAACTGTCTTCTAAATCCCACATTTCTGACTAGTAGATTGGGACAGCCAATTTTAGTGCTACCCTTCCGGTAGAAAATGGTTTGGCTCAATGGCGCCATCTATTCACTAATATATTTACTAAAACTACTCAATAAATTGGGCAGTTTTTTCATTATTTTATTTACATTTTTGACAATATTTTCAGTCAATTTTCTGTTTTCTCCTTTTTATTTTTTGTTACCTGAATTATAAATTTTTGTTGGTTTTTGTCGTTTTAAGTTTATAAAATTAGTTTTTACTAAGAAATAAGCTTGAGAAGTGCTAATATTTTTAATATTTTTTTTAATAAATTTATTAATTTTAATATTTATTATTTTAATATATTAATATTTTATTTTATTTCTAATATTCATTTCTAATAATTTTTTTTACATTTCTCACAATTTTTAAAATTGATTTTTATTTTGAACTGTCAATTTTTTTTATCTTTTTTATTTTTTTATATTATTTTAAAATCAATTTTTGCCATTATAAACTTTATACCTCAAGCTGTCTATAATGAGCAGCAAACAGCCTGATTTTTAAAGCAAAAAACATTGTTCTGAAAAAATGTTATTCAATATAATAATTTAGGAACTTACATTTTTCTATCAAAGAATATTCATAAGTTTAAATTTTACTATTTCTCTTAAAAGTATACAGCAATATTGAATAATTATTTCACTTAATAAAGAGTAAAAAAGTATTCTTCTTCAATATTCTTTGATATTAAAGTATAAGCTTCTACATTACTATATTGAATGATATTTCAATGAGTAATGTTTTCATGCTCAAATCAGGCTATTTACTGTCCATTACAATAAACTGAGAACAAATAGTGCCTGAATAATGCAATGTGATTGCATATTTTTACCAGTTATTGTTAACGATTTTAAAAAGTAAAAGATCATACAAATAAAAACAAATAAATCTTATTTATTTGAGCTGCAATATGTGTGATCAAAATCTGTATTAATTGATGCAATTTCTGTTTCATTCAACAGTAAGCCTTCTTTAATATTTATAATTTCTTTTCGTCCTCGACACGAGCTCACGATTACTTAAATAGTTTTTTAGTTAATAGATGGCGCCAGTGAGCCAAGCAATTTTCTACCGGAAGTGTAGTACCAAAATTGGCTGTCCCGATCCACTCGTCATTTCTGTGCTTCGTAAAATATGCGAACGTTCTCTTAATATCTTAAAAGTTTTCTCAAGTACTTCCTGGGGAGCTCCTCGGGAGAAGTTACTGGCAATTTACCGCTCTGTTATACTTTCGAAGATTGATTACGGCTATGTAGTTTATGGCTCTGCGAGGAAATCTATTCCACGTAGCTTTGAAACGGTGCACCACTTTACCTGTGACTGTGTTCTGGAGCTTTTAGAACGTCCCCTATCAAAAGCGTGTATGTATATTGTTCTGAGGCGCCTCTTGAATATAGACGGAAGATTTAATCTTTATAATACTTTTCAAGACTCTCATCTCATAGAAGCCATAATCATATTTTTAAACTCTTATCTCACTCGTATTTATAATCATCGTTCAACTTGCATCCCACCTTTCAAGTACAGAATTAAACGGATTTTAAGTAAACTCAATTGTACTGATACCGATATTTTAGCTACAGACTTTCATACCCCACTTTGTACTGTCTCAAATTTCATGGTATAGTATGTTATGCTACAGTATACTATGGTATAGTATGGTATAATATAGTATGGTATAGTATTGTATATAAGTACCGGGTGACCGAGCTCCGCTCGGAGAAAACAGGTATCGAAGCTAACTCGAAGATTTAAATTTTCAATTGTGATTTATCAAAACAATACATGCCATAAGAAAATTTGTGAAACCATTAGTGAAAAGATAACCGGTTAAAGTGCACCATTGTAAACTATTCTAAACAAAGTTGTTTGGAAAGGGAACTATTCTATACAAAGGTAAAGTTTGAAAAGTCATAGAAAATAAAATGTAATTGATAACAAAAAATTATACAATTAAAGAAATGGTACAAAGTGAGCAGTGTAAAGATTGAAGTGTGTTGAATGGAGAAGCATTCTGACAATGACGGTATCTTCTAGTTGTCCATTTGCGGGTATAATTGAGTTGATCGCTTGTTGTTCCAAAATTCCGGCTCCTTGAAGCATTTCATGTAGAGGTGCGTTCTGCATGTTGAAAATGTAGCTTGAAATCTGATGAATGTTGAAATGTCGAACTTTGTTGACGGTGATTTGAAATCGAAATCAGTTCCTTAACACGTTCGCTGCCACCGACGCACTGGCGCGTCAGAGCGGCACCTCCTGGTATGCCGACGACGCACTAACGCGGCGACGGACTTTGATAAGTTATATGCTCTGTGTTTAGTGTGGCTTTGGAAATTGAACGGCGAGGTTGTTTCGGCACGTTAGTGAAACATTATTTTTTAATTTTTTGTGGTTGGTTTTCAAAATTTTTGTTTGCATTATTTTTTTTTACTATATCGTTTATGTGTTATATATACTTTGCTACATTAATTTAATATTTAGAGTTGATAGAAAATAAAAATGGAAACCGATATCAAGGAATAAAGACAAATCAATAAAGACTTTTATTATTATTATTATTAATTCGTCAGAACTACAGCCAATCGATTCCTCGTGGTCGAAAACCCCCGGGTACCAATTTTCACTTGGTTTGGACGCATGAGAAAAAAGTTTGCCCGCACCGGGGTTCGAACCCGGCCCTATCTGTAGCGCCGAACTACGTGACCTTAGCGCGTCAAAACCGATGCCAATCGATTCCTCGTGACCAAAAACCCCAGATCCCCAAGTTTACTACAGTTTATTAATTCTGGGGCGATTTTCGACTTGACAACCATTCCTCGTATTATAGTATAGTACAGTATAGTACAGTACAGTATAGTACAGTAAAGTACAGTATTATATAATATACATACTATATGCTACGGAATGGTGTAAAGTCGCGTCCGTCTCTGTCGGCGGTCGGGTGAACTTTTATTCTTTCGAACAATCGAAAACGGCAGTATTGTACCAGTAATGGTCTTTTTGACGTAAGGACGATTAGAGGTGTGAAGTGTCCGTTTTTTGTCAACGTACCGACAGAGAAAAGTGCCATATTGGGATGAAAAACACCAGGTGGTGAAACTTGTTTATAAACAATGGCAAGAAGAATGAGACTAGATTGAGAATTCCTAATTCCTAAGCGGACCCAGGCTTTTCGCCCATACAGCAGCTAATACTGAAAATCAGTCACCACGACATCTATAAAGCTGCAGCTGACCTACGCAAGGTCCGTCATGCCTCGAGAATTAATTTGGTCAACTCCGGTAAGGAACAAGCGCTACAGAGATAAATTATGGTCTACCAGAGAAGACACTAGAAAAAGATCACTCAGGTGAACCCCGGGCTCGTGACACCCGTATATACCTATAGTAGGTATATCCCTGAGGTTGTCTCTCATTTAGCACTACCCAGAGGACAGCTTGTACGGCTTGAAGCTAATGGCATCGGACGCGAGAGTCGTTGTCCTCCTAGATTGAGAATAAGAAACTTCGTTCAATTAAACCCAATATTATCTCTTGTCCTGCTCATCCATCTAGAAAGCACGATGTGATTCTTACCCGTCTTTGCATGGATATATCCGCTTCACTTACTGCCATTTAATTTTAGGGGAGAATGCGCCCATTTGTCAGCTTTGTAACGGTACTATGACCGTGAAGCATATCCTTGTTGAGAGTCCTGCGTACACCAACCAGCGTTTATACAATTTTTCTGAAAAGATCATAGTTTTTATCCTCACATTTGATTGTTTAAATTATCCCTTTTTATGACGTCTACATTTTTAATATTGTCTTTTGTATTGTAGTTTACCATTGTCTTAATTGCTGCTATTGTTTAATTTTATTTGGGGTGGTTCGTATTTATCCTTCACTTACTATTTTATCACTAATTGTTTCACCCTGTAAAGGCCCTCCCCACTATGGTCCACTGCAAGCCATTACCACCTTGTGGAGGGTTTATGGCTTATCGTGGTCGATGGTGGCAGACGATGGCTTCGGAGGCGGTTTTTCTCGAAATATCAAAGCCATCCAGATGCTCAACTAAAGTGCGCAGTAGACCTTATGGACGAATCAACACGCTCGGCTCATTTAGTGGCCCAGCTTGTGGATGCAACCGGCGAACCATCGTTCAAGGTCACCATCAAAAAGTGGTGAACAATGGGCCATAGTATAGAGGTTACATAAGTTGTTTACCTCATGTCTGGCACATTATGTCCCTCCAGGATCCAGTGCCATATAGGCTTATAAAAACGAACCATTAATCTGTGGAATACATTTTGGTATAATTGTAGTTGTTTTGTCCTCTGCATTATGAGGTTGTTTCCTGGAGGAAATTATTTAGATGAATTAGTCACGTATTTGAACAGTTCGTGACATTTAGTTAGTCTGGAATCTGTCTCTAATAATTTAAAAAACATATATAATTGAGTTCTAAGAATTATTGATTTTTGTTCATATGGAATCTTTGAATGGATATAGTAGCAGTTATAAAAAGTAGTGAATTTGTGTCATTGTACTGCTTTCAAACAGATGGTGCCTCTTAGCCTGTATTTAACTTATGTTGATGGAAAACTTTAAAAATTACAAATTTGTCAGGCGTATATATTGTGTTTCAAATTGTTCTAGTTTTTAAAATTCTTCTATTGAAAAGAATTTTTCTTTGTTACACGTTTTCCATGTACATTAGTCTTTGGATTACATAAAGAAAAAAATCTTCAGAAAATTCGAATACTTCATGTACATTAAGTGTAGAGGTGGTGGTTTGAGGCTTAAGAAAACTGAGGAGATAATTTATTTGGCAGATACACTCATAATGCCTTTTTAGCAACTCCGGTATCTCTATCCCGAAAACTTTAAACATATATATGTAATGAGACGGGCTTTACGATGAGTGGTTGCAGTTCATGACCCATAAAATGACACCGTTTTAGCTAAAGACCTTTATTAAGATAACATTAGAGGACGGGTTCCCACTTCATCATAGGGACAGGACAAACTGAAGGGTCACATAGCATGAAGTTCTATGTACAAGACCCTTAAAAACTAGGTCAACATCTGTGGGGAAAATATCTGCCCAACGACATTGTGCATCTCCTTTTTGTTTGGAAATTTCCTAAATTGTCTGCTAGGGCCGTGTAGAGTTATAATTGGTCAGGCCCCTTCTCTGAGGGCGTAAACTGTAGCCCCAGTGGTCCATTTAGGTTAGGGGTTAAAAAGGGGAATGCAAAATGACGCTGGAATTTTTAGCCTTTGATCTAAGTCTTGAAAACCCTTGAGATTTTTCCTTACATATATATATATATATATATATATATATTATATATTATATATATATATAAACTGTATCCTGGGCATTCAGCTGGAGATCGTAGTTATACTCGCAAAATTACCTAAAAGAAAATGCCCCTTTTTTAAAAAGATTCTGTGCCCTTAAAATTATGTACCCAAAAATAGTATAAAATTACAAAAATTGAAATAATGCTGTTTGTGTTGTATTTATTAACATCTAATCAGTGGAAAAAGTTGTAGAGATACAAGTTGATACTTTTTTAAACAGTTGTAACCCCTTACACAGTATTAACTGTGTTTAAATTTTTTTTCCAAAATTAGAAAAGTATTTTCTTCTTAACTGTGAGTGTAATTTGCAGCTATTTTTCCTACATTGTTCTATTGATTCGATATCTTTCAAATATTTTGTGTGCATTATCTTTTGGATCCATGCCTATAAAATATTTTCAGTTGTTTTTATCCTGTATATTGAGTGTACATTTAAATTCCTTTTTTATATGTAACATTTAAACTAGGGCCCAATTTCATCAAAATCGGTTAGAGCTAATCAGAGATTAGACACTATACATTCATACAGTAAATAATCACTGTTTAACTTTAATCGATCATGGTGAAACCGAGTACAGGTATTTTATGAAATTTAGATGCGTTTAGGTATCCCCTATATATAAAGAATGACGGCAGATTTGAAAAATGGTTCTAAAAATAAATTCCATGTTTAACTTATCAAAAATGTAATTTCTACATAAAATATTTAATAAATATTGATACAAATGGGAAAAGTTCAAAGCTGTCATAATTAGATTATTACGTATATATAGCAGCCGAACATGGTTTTGAATATGGCAACTGCAAAAATGCAAATTTTCATCCACTACGGGATAATGCTTGAGTACTTTTAAGGAAGCTTTGACCTCAACCTGCCTTTTCAAACTGTAGCAGCAAAGTGTTGCATTTTTGCAACTCTATAAAGTTTGTGGTCGTTTTTGTAGTGCATTGAACTTTGTTTTGTTGAGACCTCACATAAACTCCTCAGTTTTGACATCATACTAATTAAAAATATTCAGGAAATCGCAAATTTTTTAAACTGAATGGATTTAATGTTTTGCTTGTGTACATTTGAAGGTGAGTGTAAATATTTTTTCCTTCTCAATATGTAGACCAGTAATTCAGTGCTTTTAAGCCAAAGCTCATTGAAATTGGTGCTCAATTTTATTTATCTTGAGTTACTTGCAATGTGTGACTTACAGTGTCGAAATATGTGGGTAATACTAGAAGCAGTCTTATACTATTATTGACTTTTAACATTTATTCTGATATTAAATTTGTCATAATTTGTTTATCTAAAATATGTGTTTAGGTTGATGACAATATTGCAATCTTTTTTGAATTTCTTTCTCCTTTGACTAAAGTTTGTCAAACCTGACACATTAGTAAAAATTCAGCAATTACTAGTAACGTGATTGACTTGTTGCTACATGAATTTAATTGTTGGACTTCTTTCTTCCACAGATTAAAATCTCGACTGCGGACAAAGACCTCAGAAACTTAGAAAAGTGTTGCAATTTTAACCTATTAAGAACATTTTTAAAAGGGAAAACTTCATTAGTTTAAACTTTTGTAGAGATATTAAGTCAATGAATAATTAGTCTATATGTTTAAGAATGATAAATCTGACAAAATTTAAAGCGAACACTTTCAATTTCTGAATATTTACGAATGTAATAAATTGAGTAATATTAAACTATAAGTAAAGAGTTAGTAATGTTAAGTAAAGAGTTACCGGGTTTGATAGTTAAATATGTTGAATAAACAGGTAATTAGAAATATTCTTTTTGGCAATGTATGATCAAAATTTCTTTCATTTTCTCGTTTTCGGTACTCATTCGGGAATTTTTTTTTCTTTTTATTTACATTTTTTTTCGTTTTTCATAATAGGGAGTAACAGCAAATTTATTTTTTCTGTCCTGTATTTTCTTTGTAACTTTCTAAATACCCGAAAACGAGTTACAAAATTGATAAATTTAGATAAATGATTTTGTTTAAATTTTCTGTCAAACCTGGTATCTTCCTACGTCAACTGAAAACATAAGATAACGATATATATATACAGGGCTGGATATACGTAACTGGGCTTAGAATCCACACTGTTAAGTAAAATTTCTCTAAAGCTCTAATATTAAAGTATTATTAAGTTTATGAACAAATTACGATAATTCTTTCACGAATTAACTAACTCCATGCTCTACCGGCTAAAACATCAACAAAACGATGAAAAAATTATTCTATTTGAAGTCCAGAAATGTTTTTGAAACAGAGAAAGCGAAATAACAACAATATTGGTAAACGTAATTGCTGTACTTATAAAATGATGTTTATATCATCATTCAAAAAATTATTTCTTAATCGTAATGCAGCTTCAAACAATATTGAAGATAAATTTCTAATATTGATCAGAACTATTCACGTTATTGACAATTTCTATCCCTGATTGTGGGAAGTTTATTATACTTATATCTTATAAGAAGAAATTATTAGCACAAATATCATTCACATGTTTTGGTTTTTATTGTTTAGGTTTTACTTTGGCAATTCAGTGCTTTCTTATTTGAACTTGTTAGCAATCAACATTTATACTTGATTAGACGTTAAAAGTTCATGGACCCAGTTACCGAATTTCATTATATTTACCATTACTCTGTGCAGTTTATATGCTGGTCAGTTTGTCTAGATAATTCAGTAGAAACATAATGTGTATATTAAAATTATTTAATTCTATCAAAGATTCTAATTTGAGTTTTCCTAAATCCACAAAACATAAATAGTCGAGGAATTTTACCTTAAAATTTGACCTCCCCTTTTCGGGAGTTTTGAAGAAACTTTTTCCCTAAATTCAAAATGCAACAAGTTATAAAGTGGAGAAATTGGCATGGTCTCAAGTCGCCAAAATAGTTTACTGATTCTGTACCAAATCAGTATACTGGAAGATGTGTTGGATTCTAATGCTATTATGGCTTCGCGGAGAGAAAACCGCCAACTTGAGGAAATTTGTATCCTCCAAAGCCATGACTCAACTTATAAGTGGCATCTGCTGGAGTGCGAAGATACTGATACTGCAGATCTCATATTGAAAGGGTAAGAGTTTTATAATATATAACCACATGCATGTGAAATATATTTTAAGAAAAAGAGCTGTAAATGTATTTTTTCTTAAACTTTGTTACCTATCAAAATGCTGGAAATGAATTCTTTTTTAAAACAATTTTTTAAGAGTTACAATTTCTAGAATATTTTTACATAAATGTTTCATTCTTGTATTTCATATTGTGCAGAGCACAACTTAAACCTGAGTTATGCTTAGATATCTAATCAGCGGAAATGATTCTTTCTTTAAAGAATTGAACTAGAATTTTTTAATGTTTCAGATCTCCGGTTTTTTAGGGAAGTTTCTTGAAATTGTATGTCCCTATGTGAAATCTAGGATTGAAGTGAAACCGTGTACTCTAGCTGGCATTCTAAAACATCAACAAAGGCCAAGTTTTTCAACGAAATCAGTGAGCTGGGACTAGTGTAGATTTTTGATAACATTATCACTGCTATCACGAATTATCATCAAACATTTTACTACTCTCAATGCCATGTCTTCAACATTCAGAAGTAACTACCGGAGACTAAAGTGGACTTTAAGACCTTAATAAGTATCGTACATAAAGGTAAGAATTTTATGTTAATGATTAAATTGTAAATAGTGTTTTACATCTACACTTAAATTCATATTAAAGATTTTTGCTTTTAATTCCATTAGTGTAATTTTAAGAGATATTAGAATCGTTTCAAATTTCAGATATGAGGGGTAATGTATTGCAAATGCCGTTGACGAATGATTTGTATTTGTAGTATCTAGACATTGAAAACTTGTCAATACTTTAGGTATTAAATTGTTATTCACTTCTACTATAGATTAAAACCTTTTTAGTGCATGAAAGCAATCATAACCCCTGGAATTCTTCAACTGAAACTTTCAGCTTTTAAATAAGGATGTGTTTAAACAATGCGATATGTTTTAGTTCAGTTTACTTCAATCATTTTACTTTGTTTCATTCTAAATTTTTGTTATTGGCCTGTACAACACCAATAAGGAAATCAAACTGAATAACTACGAATGTGAACAAGCGGAAAAACTTGCCTAATTTTAGCTTTTCCTTAAATTTATATTCGAAAGTTCAGACATGGTATCACTTATGTCATTGTAATATTTAGACTGAAATATATTGTAATTTGATGTTTTCTGAAAACCTGTATGAAACATACTTAAAATGGTACATATTTCTTAATTAATTTGACAAGATGTTTTTCAAATAGATTAAAAATTTATTTAAATAAACAATTTAAATAATATATATTTAATATATTATTGATAAAAATATATATTATAAAGATTTTACTTGATTGTTCGTTGTAGCAGACTTAGCCAAAGTAAGGGTTAAGTGTATAAGTTAACAAACGGCAAATTAAACTTGATTACATGAATTTGGATAAAATACAGCATTAATGCTCTTTGTACACGGTACAGCAGTATTGCAAGAATATACAGATTTCTCCCCTCGCTTGATTAAATTTCAAATAAACTTATACTTTGATTGTAAGTTTTTTTCTTAGTTATACTTTTATATTGACCAGTTATGACCTACTGGTGTTAAATTATTCTAAACTATTTTTAGAGGTGGTATGCGTGACGGAAGATAAGGTTTTCGTTTAAAAACAAGTAAAATGAAAACGCCTGTAAATATCGAGATTAATTTTCTCAAGAATTTTAACAAATATTTAGTTTTCAAATGAACTTTGTAACAGAAAATACGCATCGGCTAAAAACATCTTATTCTCTGATTTCACACTTAATATTTTCAATATGTAGTCTTCAAGGTAAATGCAAACAGACATTAACTCGCGGTACATAAACTAGAAATTCAAAGTATTAATTCTAGAATGTTTACAAATTTAAGCTGTAAATTAAATGAAATTGTTGGGTAAATTTAATGATATAATTTATCGCCTTTCCAACAATATGTAATTGCGAAATATCACTAGTAGTCTCATATCTCTAATTTTAGAAACTTAGAATTAAAAACTTTCATTATAAGTTTTTGTTAGAAATAAAACTGTTTATGGATTATTACGTGCAACTCTTAATAATTTTTCTAGAATTTTTTATATTTCTTTCAAACAGAAGCATTGGATTTAATGTGTTAAAACCAGTATTGTTACTATGGTTGTAAAAGTTTAATGAAATTTCAATTACTAGAAAAGCGATTAAGTTGTTTTGACTGGTACTTGCTGGAATTTACCTGTTGCAATCTTTTCTTTAATAGGTATAATTTGGAGAATCACAAGATGTCAATTTAAAGAACAGTGTTAAATTTAGATCAGAAAAATGCATTTTTGAAAGGACTGTCACTGGCTCATTTTTCTAGACATCATTAAGCTAAAGATGTTCAAACTGTTAGGGGGTTCATAATCAATAACGGAGTTCGTGGATTCGAATCCGACCGTGAAATGACTGTTCGTAGCAGTTCTGAATTGGCCTTAAGTAGTATGTCCCAGTCTCATTAGCTATCGTGTTGCAAAATAGTAGACCGTAGAGCTCCAAACCTAATCATTAACCTAACAAATAAGGCCTGGTAATACTCGTGAATGATAACTGTTAAAGCAAAAATTTAAAACTGCTCAATATAATAGAAAAATAACGGAAGTCTAAACTGTATTCTCACTAAAGAATTGTCAGGTTTGACAGAAATGTTAGTAATTTACAAAATACTTATTTGCAGAAATGTTAGTCAAAATTTATATTACATTGTTTAAAACTTAATTTGTAAAATTCTCGTTTTCGGGTGGGGAACAGATTTTTTTTATTTTTGTTTGATTGGGTCTAACAATAAGTTCTTTTTTTTTCTTTCCTGTAATTTCTTTTTTAACTTTCTAAATACCCGAAAACGAGAAGCAACGCGCATAAATTTAGGCAAATTATTTTAATGAAATTTCTGTCAAATCTGGTATATTCGTAAGTAGAATACAGTAGAAATGACGATATATATGGCATTAGATATACAAAAGAATGCATAGAAGTCCTTCATCCTAATATTTAGATTCTAACTTTCTTATTAGAAAGCTTTTTAAGATGTAATATTTAAGGCTTGACATAAGTATCGTTCCGAAATCGGTAAATTTTTTACTCTACCCTATCAACTGTAAAATTAATATAATAAAAGTAAAGACAGAATTTCTAATTTTAAACTAAAACAAAGTTTCTGAAATATAATGTGAAAGGTGCCAAGAAACTTAATATAAATTAAGTCTAAATAAGACTGACTAGAAGAGAATAATCAATGTTCAGCACATTTTTAGGTGTTTTGACATCTTTTAGTACCTTTATATTTGTACCCATCAAACATGCGAAATGGGTGAGGAGCTGATTTTTAGTGCCAGGCTTTGAAGGCTTGATTTCCTCTGAAGGCGTGTATGTTCGTAGCCGTTCGGAATTGGCTTTAAACCATATTTTATGATCTAAATGTAAGTTTCGATGTTTAATGCAAATTTTACAAGTATGCTACTTCTTTGTTCACAGCTAATATACATTTTAAGTATATTGATGAATATTTCAATTTTTGGTTGAATTTTCGAAGTTTTAAACTTCTATAGATTTTTTAATCTTATGACTTGTTTTGTTAAAATAACTGCAAAACATATACTAAAATTCTTTTGAAATATTAAGAATAGGTTTTAAATGTTATTACTCATAAAATATGACTTAATTATTCTGGAATTATTGAAAAATTTTATTTCATAAAGGGATAAAATGCGGGATAAGCTGTACGCCCTGGTCTAGTTTGCCCTCTTGTATCAAAACGATAGACAGTGCTCAAAATCATTAAATTACTCCTAATCTTATTAATACGATATTAGGAATTAGTTAGAATTTCATTGTGTCCTGTACTGTGTTAAAAACAAATGCAAACCATGAATGAGTCGTTATAAACTAGAATATTGAGCCAGAGAATGTTTCGTATATTATAAATGTGTCATCGTGGAAGAGATTTTACTTCGTTGCATATTAAATGAACACAACCTACTGGCAATAGTAAAAGTATTCTATTTACAATTCTAAATAAGACGCTTCATACTTCTCTAGCTGTTGTGAGATGTTTCTTAAAATTTGTGCCAATGCATCAAGTTGTACAGAAAAGAACTGCAATGTTAAGACATCAAAATACTCCTGTCAAATTTTGAACTAAATCTGTAAACAAGTTAGATTTCTAATGCCGTTCTTGCTGCTCTATGAAGACAAATTTGGTTATGTGGAGTCTGTAAAACCATCAGGGAAGTTTCTTTTTGCTACAAATACCATGACTTCCGAAAACTCAAGTATCTGGAGTAAAGTCTGACGAATGTTGTGGATCCCGTATACAAGGGTAAGAATTTTAAGCTAATGTGTAAATTTTTCAAATCCTAATTTAAATGACCTTAAAATCTGCACCGAAGATCTTTGATTCTGTTTTCGTAAAAGTAATTATAGATATTTAAAGCTTAGTCGTTGAATTTTCTGGACTTCTGAAGTAGTAGACTGCAATCACTGCTATAGACTGAATTGGTTTATTTTTTTTATCTTGTCAATAGCTCACGTATCTTAAACAATTATTTTTATATTCACTTCTAATACCCACTCTGTATTAGAATAAGACAGAACAAGGTGTTAGTGAGTGGAAGCATTCATAGGTAACTCCCAATTTCTTAAGGTAAAATTTCATGAAACTAATATATATTACCGTTTTAAAATAGGGATGACAGTTAACCCTTAATTTCACAAAATGTTTGTTCAAATATCTTTTAATTTCTGTTATTTTCCCCATGTCTGTATAGACATTAGGATCTCTGTAAAATAAATATATATCATTTTCCATTTTTGAGATAATTAATGTCCGCTGTGGTGAACACTGATAATTATATTATATAGTAGTTATAAATATACATGTCCGGTGTAGCGTAACAGACTTAGCCAAATTAAGGATTGAGTGAGGCGAAATCCAAATTTTATCCTAAGAGAATCTTGTAATTTTGATAGCTGAATGTTTACATCTTGGTATATTGAGAATAATTTAAGTCTTCGTGTTCAGGAGTACACCACTAATGAGCAATCGATTAACAATATATTTTATAAAGTATTATATAGTATTATATAGCATATTAGATTGGCAGTTATGACCTACTGTATTCAAAAACTAAACTTTTTTTCCATAGGTGTTTTGGATGACCAAAAAGAAAGCAATTATATACAAACCGAATGATGGTAAAATACCTATGAGTAAAGATGGATTTTTCGCAAAAATTCTAATGAAGATTAAATGTATTGGGAAGGACTTACCGATCAAGATACTGTATATTCTCTCAAAATTAATTATCCAGAGAATGAATCTAATTTAAAGGTACAGCACAGCAATTTATAACAATTTTATAGTTTTATTTTTAAATTTTCCAAGATGCTTCTAACTTTGCAGATTCTAAGAACAAAATCTAATGGCAATAGTAAAAATATCCTACTTAAGACTCTAAATAAGACGCTTCATACTGCTTTAGCTATTGTGAGAGTTCTATTAGAATTCGTTAAATGCATCAAACTATACAGAGAAAGAAAACTGCAATGTTAAGTCACCAAAATACACTTGTCAAGTTTTGAAATAATTTCGTTAATAAAAAAGTTTGATTTCTAGCTGCTGTGGAAGCCCCTCCATGAAGACAAATTTGGATGTGTGGAGTGTTTGGAAAACCATCAGAACTTTTTTGCTACAAATACCATGACTTCCCACAACTCAAAAGTGGCTGGGGTAAAGTCTAACGAATGCTGTGGATCCCGTATGAAAGGGTAAGAACTTTATGCTAATGTTTAATATTCAAATCCTATTTTAAATGTCCTTAAAATCTGCACAAAAGATCTTTGGTTCTGAATTTGTAAAACTAATTTGCAACATTTACAGAAGAATCATGAATGGTCTACACCTGCGAGGTAGATTGCAAACTCTGCTCTAGGATGAATTGCATTATTTTTAGCTATTGTCAATAGCTCAAGTATGTTCAACAATTTTCTTTACATTCACTTCTACGAGGTGCCCCGTATATAAATATGACGAAACAACTTGTTAGTGCGGGGCACTATTGATAGGCGACTCCAAATTTTTCATCATTAAATTTCATGAATCAAATTAAAATTTCGTTTTTAAAATAAGGGTGACATTTAAGGAAGGAGGTGAAATTCAAAGTTTATCCAGAGTGAATGTTATGATTTTGATAGCTGAATATTTATCTTGGTATTTTGAGCATGATTTAAATCTTTGTGTTTAGCGGTACACCACGAATGAGCAACCAGTTAAAAGTACATGGTATAAAGTATTGTATATGATTAGCAGTTATGACATACTGTTTACAATATCTAAACTTTCTTCATAGGGGTCTTGGATAACCAAAAAGACCGCAATTTTACTCAAAACAATTGATGGTAAACCACCTATGAGTAAAGATGTATTTTTTCTCAAGAATTCTAACGAGGATTGAATGTATTGGACTGTACATACCGATCAAGAGACCTAATATTCCCTCAATGTGAGTCATCCAGGGAATGAATCACCTTTAAAATTAAAGGTACGGTTCAGCAGTTTATAATATTTTAAAGTTTTATTTTTAAATTTACCAAGGTTCTTCTAAATCTATAAACGCTTGTGTTAATAATTATGACTTATTTCAAATTTTAGGTGTTATGTAAATATCATGGCATTAAAATAATTGTAAAAGTAAATTTATAATCTTTTTACCTTTTTAATTAAAAATTTGTCTACGATGGTTGGTTAGAAAGCAATGCGAAGATAATTTCCTGGCCATTTTACACTATAGAATGTACTCGTTATATCTATATTTTTAAGTGTTTAGTTTAATAAATATTTTCAGAATGCTGACAAGTTCCACAACTTGTGTTCCGCTGATGAAGATAAGTATTTGAGGAAGAAAATACTCCTGAAAGTTCTACTAGTGATCCCCATAATTGGGCCACCATAAGAAATGAATGTTGTAACTGAGGACAGTGTGGAAGACGTCATACAGAAGTGTTTCGAAATTCTATGAAAGGTATTTATTGCAACTGTATATTTTAATATTGTACACTGTGAAACCAGGTTACTGTTAGAAATATTGTTCAACTTGCTGTGAAACTTAGACTCATCCTTTTGTATGATATTGTTTGGCGGACGTAAAATGCTTTTTACTATATGCTGTTTTCTGTGGTATGTTTAACAAAAACAAATATTGTTGAAATTAGTACCTACGTGTATTGTACTGCATAAACTTGGGGCTTTAGAAACTGATAGCACTTTGTACAATGTTTTAAAGGTAAAATGAGATGAAGGTTTTAGGAAGTTAGGATATAGACATGGCCATGTTTTAAGATAGCTTAATATAGTTTGTATTTTATACTAATATTTAGCATATTAAATAGGCATAGGTTATATATATTTGAGTACTTCGCAGCATGTTTTAGCTTTTAGTATAGTACGTAGTTTAGTTTTTATAATAGTGGGGTTTTCTTTTCCAAATTGTTTTAGATAAATGTATTGGTAACCATAACAATGCCAGCTTGTTGGGAAATGCCAAACGATAATCTGTTCTGAAATGTAAACTAATTTTAAGTGCATATCCATATGTACCAAAAGAATGATGTAATGAAGCAATGTCAAATGTGGATCAAGTGGTTTGTAGAAGTACATCCGAATTATTGTGAACCTCTTAATATATAATATTCTAAACAGTTTAATGGTCTTTGAAGTGTGACAAAATTGAGCAGTTTTAAAATGAATTGCAAGAGTAAATGCTATAATTACTGTGAAATCGTCTATTTTTAAACTTGTTCTATATGTCTACATGGATTTGTACAGTGTTTCAGGTTTACTATTTTTGTCGTATGTCTCTTACTGCAACTGAAATATTTTGTTAAGGTTTTGAGAATATTAAATGTTTTGCATTTTTATACAAATGTAATGTTCTGCATATCATTGTATTTCAAAAGACGAAATAAAATTGAATTTTAAACCTTTGTCTTTATTTGCACACATACAGCAAACATTCTACTTGATTCAAAGTTAGTAGCAACTTTCATGGCTACTTGATTATGAATTGTTAGATATAACAGTAAAGTTAACGTTGTCTTTTTTTTTAACTCATGCAGATATTCGTAATTTACTACTCTCTATTCCGTTTAGAGGAACTTAACCACTGATACTCTTTCGTTACTAAAGCCAGTTTTTTTTATTGATAGTAGGCCGTAGTTTTATAATCACATAAATTTAAAAAAACTACAGCCGTTCTCAAAACAAGTATGTCTTTATCAGACTTCTATCTGAGGCAAAATGTTGTCATCATTGTGCACCCATGTCACTGCTTCCTCTTTCACGCGTCATGCATCATTTTTATTTTTTTTGGGGGGGGGAGGAACTAATCTATTTCGGTTATATCTAAAGAGGTGTATTAGAAATCTAATGTGGCAAGCACTTATAACCCTTATGTTGATTCTCTATATGAATTGTAAATTTCATAATTGAATTTTTCAATATCTATTATTTACAAGATTTCAGTTGGCATCAAGAGTTTAGGATATTTTGAATTTTTTCATACTTTACCAGAAGGTACATAAACTCCTGACTAATGGCAATATTTGTTAAAATTTATTTCATAATAAATACAATCGATTACAGATTTCGTAGGAAATACTTATACATGTACATACATTCAACGTATGTAGCTTATCCAGCTGTATGTAGCTTATGAAGTTGTATGTGAATGTCTCTAAGAGTAAGATAGACATGGATGCCTTGTCAGAAAGATATCTGGTAAAAAGTTTGAGGCTGGAGTAGTCAGGTGCAAAATGGTAATGTCGTTTAGTCCTCGTTATATTCGAGTATCAACCTGTGATCAAATGTTTAATGATTTATTTTTAATTGCGTTGTGTTAAGTATTTTTGTACTAAATCTAACCACAGGTTCTGAGAAACTACAGACATAAAAATGAAAATAAACTAACAGCTAAATTGACAGCAACCGAGATTAGCTTAATATTAAAAAAAAGTAAATTTATTATAATATATATACATCTATTTACATACAGAATTGATGCTAATTTTCCTAAAATAAGCTTTGTCAACGTCTTCTAAATTAGTTATGACAGATATTTTATCTACTGAAGTAATTTTGTAAATAGAGGACCTAATCTCAATTTCAAAAATGTATGTAAATTTGGGGTACCTTTGTGGGTCTAAAATGTTGGTCACGGAACACTTCTGGTTGAAGGGTATCTATGGCTGATCCGGAGAGGGAATCTATATATCATCCGTTTATCTCGTCAGGGGCTTCCTCTTGAGTCTTTGGGGTGCAGCCGTACTATTTGGTACAGGAACACTTCCTGTCGGACTTGGCTGGACTCTTCTAGTCTGGACTATCGAGAACATTCTCCTCTGGGCTCACGAACAACTTCCGTCGGACCCGACTGGACTACCGACTTTCGAACACCTTCTTTTGGGACCTCCGAACCTCCTCTCTGGGACCTCCGAATCCTCATCTTTTAGATTATTCATATTTAATTATTTCAACCTTGTCCCCTCCTCCTTCTTGTCGTCCAATCGGGATAGTTGTAAGAATTTCATTGGTCTGCTTCAACCCCGCCTTGAGACCGCCAACGTGCCAAACCTTATCCGTTCTAATTGGGCACTGTCCCTTAGGGACTCATAAATACTCCACAAAGGTACATTCTTATTTAATGTCAAGTACGAAGACGGGATTCTAATCTGTTACTGGGATCAGAACCCCGCCCGAGACCACCGTACAAGACAAACATATCCGTTGAATAGAAATTTATGGTCCTCCATCTCTTTACAAAGATGTGATGAGGTCAGATTTAGATCCCGAATATTTTACTACTTGTATAAATGAATCAATTATAAAACAGATCTAAATCGCCTCATCACAATTAACAGCAGCTGGGAAAAATAATACACCATGACAATCTTAATTTAAATTCCGAAACTATACCTAAAAAAATGGCATCTTGGTTTGGTCTATACTTTTAAATTACTAGAAAGCGGTGATTATAGCGTTACTCTTGTCTCTAGCATTCCTTTAGCATATATTTATATTCTGATAAAATGTATGCAAGACAAGAAAATATGCTGAATTGTATGTGCTACGATATATATGAATTTTTAGAATCATGATAAACATTTCTGTTCATCCCGACAGTTTTTTAGAAATATTCATAATTATATGATACCACGAAATGGCAAAAACTCTTCTAGTTAATGAGTTGGAGCTTTTTTTAAAATAACTTTTTTTTTAAATTTAGCTTGGTCTCCAGAAACTTTGTGCCAACCCCATTAGTATAAAAGGAAAAATAATCTTTATTAATTTAGTATGCTTTACAAAAGTATTTCAGGTGAGAACCGGTTTGAAATTGACGTAGACTTAAACGAGTGATAAATAAATGAAGACATAAAATATATTTTCCCTTTCAGCACCGTCAATTAGGTGGATGGTTCTCCTAACCCCTTTCAAGTGCCCATACGAACCAGAATGACAGCAAAAAATTAATCTGAAATTTTAGCACTGCATGGGGTTCTTGTTTATTTCACTGATTAAAGTATCCCCTTTTCGTATCAAGAGTACTGAGTGACCACGCCTGCGGTAATGATGCTTTGTTTTTTAGGCGATAGATCACATTTTAAACCTTACAATCTATTTATTATTGCATTTTAAAACTTTTATACATTTCTTAGCCATTTTAAGTATTAATTATTGCTAAGTCTGACCGCTACACTGGACATGTGTATTTATAACTACTATATAACATAATTATCCGTGTTCACCACAGCGGACATTATCTCAAAAATGAAAAATGTATATTTTGGTTTATTTTACAGAGATCCTAATGTGTATACAGACATGGAAAAATAACAGAAATTAAAAAATATTTCAAAAAACATCTTGTCAAATTAAGGGTTAAACAAACTTAGGAGAAATATCCGAAATATAACCTGTAAATAATACTATCTTTGCATGTAATGTCTTAGCTTTTAAGACAACCAAAATCTTTAAATGCATTTTACTCAAAATGGTATTTTAAACTAGCGCAGGGTGAAAAAAATACTACTGAACATATCGACTTCAAATTTTTCCAGTAAATAAATTATGAAACTATATCTATTTTCGCTGGGGTTTATCTAATTTAGTACTAGAATACGCAATATTTACAACTTGTGTTGTTTTAAAGAGAAAAGTATTCTAAAAATTTTTTTCCAGCCCTTAGTGATAAACAGCTTTTTATATTAATTTAACAGTTATTGTTGAAATCCACTTTTAAAGGTTACTATAGTTTCGTGGAATTTAAAATAAGGAATACCTATATTTTTCTGTTTTTATGTCACAACTTAATTCTGTCAGAAAGGGCTACAATACGAGTATCAAATTGAGACTATTACATGTTTGGATTTTGACCCACAGTCGTACTTCAATATAACACCTATCCAACTGAACTGAGATAGGGGACAAGGCAAGCCTGGATTTTTTAGATCTCGTCCGGCTTTCTTCGGGACACACTATCTATTTTCAGAGGATCTCATCTCAGGTTGGGGTCGACATAAATGAAAGGGCCCACTACTTAGCCAGGACGACTCCTGAAGAAAGGGTTGTGGGGCTCTAATATATTGAAAGATCTCTTCCCTTAGAAAGGCGGAATTAAACTGACTTAAATTCCTCGCAATCAACCGTGGTATTTTGGAAGAAGTCCGTGCGGGCACTTCCTGATTTCGTCTGGAAAATATCAAACAGCTTTCTCAGGCTTCATGAGTGGCCATGTCAGATAGTTTCAGGCAGTTACAGAAGATCTTTTCTAAGTGTCACTGGTGTGGACCTCAGAGGGTAACCCCGTCCCATATTTTAGTTTGTAAATCTCTAAAGTCCAACCAAAGGACATCATCGTGTTTATTGTTTTCGACATTTTGTGTATTTTTGGAGATTGCCTAACATAGCTAGGGAATCTGGGATTAGTAGCATCATCAACAAGTGTTACTCTTAACCTCTTCACGCAGTTACCCAGAAGTTGCACATGCCCGTGTATCAGACGGGTGATATTGTATGGGCTGTTATTTTAATTTTAATGCTCGTCTAAGAACCGTTCTAGTGCAATGAGATAGGCTCCGAAAAGTGGCTACATTTTTAACACAAGCAGTTTTCAGTAATTATCAATTCTCAATAAACGTGGGATTATTCAGTTGTCGGCGTAATTCTTCGAATATGACAGAATAATCGGCAACAGAATCAACGATGGCTTTTACACACTGACCATTCGCAGAAGTACAGATGGTGTTTATTTATCACTTAGCTCGTTTGTACATCGGAGGATTTTCTTCCACTGCATAGGTCGCCCGAGTCAGTTTTCCTAACTTAGTCGGCGTAGAGGATTAGTATATACGGTGTTCTTCTCTGCTTTGTGCTGTCTTGTTCCGTCCCATAATTTATCTTGATGAAAAAATGTACAGAGAGACTAAAAGTAATGTGTTGTATTTTACGAAATTTATATTACATTCAGTTGTCTTTTCTTATATTTTCTTTAAATATCGAAATTTTATTTTCCGTTTAGAAATATACAGGTAATTGATTATGTAGTTTTATATGATAGCTTTTTCAATACAAAATAAAAGATAAATCTAATATATTTAAGACTACTGTATCTTCATAAACATAAAATATTTGGTAAAATAATATTAATTTCAATTGTTCAATAAAATTTCTTTTTTTATTTTGTCTTCAGTTATTTAAATACAGAAGTACATTCCCCATTTATTTATATGTAAACAAAAAGTTTTAATGTAAGCATGCAAAAACAAGTCTTGAAAATGTTTTTAAGTATACTTGAAATGTAAGAGAGTAAAAAAAAATAGTTTAATTCCCTTAAGTAAACAGTTAATAAGAGATATTAAGAGATATTTTTAATTAAGAGATATATTTATAATTAAGAGATATTTTTATTAAATTACTATGGTTAAGTGAGAGATTATTTTTGACAAATTCCATGCTACTAAACTGCAGCTATTTAGCACTTAATTTCGCTATTTACATTTTTCTCGATACATTTAAGACAGTCTCTTATAAAAATGAGTTTGATATAATAATATATATTATTTAAACTTTTAACTGTAGTAAAATATATGATGTAATTTTCTTTCCTAATTTCGGTGAAAATGTTAATAAAATAAGTTAATAAATTTTATCTAATTCTTTTTCTTCTAACTACTTCAGTTTTAGTTGATTATATGGGGTTATGGCTAAACAATAAATATTAATGCTTTTAAAAGCACTATTAGATTCATAGAAAAACTTTTTTTTATTTCAAAAAGTCTACCACGTTTTGCTCGTTTACGTATAAATAAAAAGTATATTTTGAAAATGGCTTTCCATATCTTTACAGATTTTACGTGTTCGTAAATATGGTAACCAACCTATTCGGTTGTATAAATTTAAATTAAAAAATAATTTTAAAGATCATTTAAAAGGTATTACCACATTTATAGAGGTTCAAAGTTTATATAAATGTCGTCTACAACGGCTTTCATTTCTTCAATATAATTTTTAAGAATAAGTTTGAAACCGACATAGAAGTTCCAAAAGCATGCAAATATACTCCGCCCTCGCTTCGATTCTATAGATAAAACTAACTGAATAATTTAGAAAAGGGTTTGCTGAATTTATAGAGGTTTCAAGTGTACTTAAAATCCTGCGGGGTCGGGTAAAATTTAAGAATATTGTCTAATATCGGAAAATATTATGGAACATCGTTGGTCCCGTCGTATTATTTGTTTTAATTGTGATGTGGACTGTAATCACGTAGTTTTAATGAAGACTCGAAGAATCTTATCAGCACATAAATTTATTATTACCGCTTTATCGGGTAATGTTGAGAGCGCTTAGCTTGCATCCCGCTGGGTCGGGGAGCGTTGTGCTAAATGTGAATTACAGGCATCTCGCCACACCAACATTGTGGCGCTGTAGTCGAATCTCCGAGACGGAACATCCCGCCTGGCTTCGAAAATTGCAAATTTTAAACTCGGTTACAAAATTACACACATAACACAATTATTACATACAAGTTACAAAAGAAATTCACACTATTAACAAACAAACAATAAATACTAAACACATTGAAATATATACAGTATTTACAATATTTACAAAATCCTAGTTGGTCGGTAGGATACAAATTTTTCCAATGGCTCGTGTGAAAACACCTGTGGCAGTCTTTATTTTTTACCACACGAATTCCAGGTGCCATCAGCACCTGGAACTACCTCTAACACCCTTGCAAGGGCCCACTTACAAGGAGGTAACCCATCTTCCTTCACTAGAACTAAAGTCCTAATTTCAACGTTATTTTTAGAAAACTGCCATTTATTTCTCTGTTGTAAGTGATTCAGATAATCACGTTGCCAACGCTGCCAAATAATTTGGACATACTTTTTCATCTGCTGCCAGCGCGATAATCTATTATCCTCTAAATCAATAATTTGAGGTTCTGGTATCATAGTAATTGGTCGCCCGATTAAGAAATGTGCTGGAGTCAACACTTCAAATTCATTTATGTCTGATGACAATGGTACTAAAGGGTGCGAATTTAAAATACCCTCTACCTGAATAACTATCGTTTCGAATTCCTTTAATGTCAGCTTATTGTTACCTAAAGTTCTTTGTAGGTGATGCTTAAAGGATTTTACTCCCTCCTCCCAAAGACCGCCAAAATTGGGAGAACCGGGAGGAATAAATTTCCAGTTAATTGATTCCGAAGAATAAAAATCTGCCAATTTTGAATCTGGAATTTGAACTAAATTTTTTAAGCGTTTCAATTCCGAATTAGCACCCTTGAAATTTGTAGAGTTATTCGACATAATTGTTGTAACCTTACCCCTACGGGCACAGAATCTCTTCAGAGCTGCAATGAAAGTCTCTGAAGTAAGGTCACTCACTGTCTCCAGGTGTATTGCCTTAGTAGCTAGACAAATAAAAATTGCTACATATATCTTATGAAAAATGCCCTTTCGTTGGTTACGGAATTTTATTTGAAAGGGGCCGCAAAAGCCTACTCCCGAATTTAGAAATGGAAGATTTGGAGTAACACGTTCGGAGGGAAGATTGCCCATCAGCTGATCTATTACCTTAGGTTTATTTTTAAAACAAATTACGCAATCATGGACTACCTTCAGGGCAATCCCCTTGCCGCTAATGGGCCAATATTTTAAGCAGATTTGATGCAACAAACCTTGAGCACCGATGTGCAGATAATTCCTGTGATAATGCTCAAATATTAGTTTTGTAAGATTATGGCTATTTGGCAGAATTATTTGATGCTTTTCTTCGAAGGGTAAATCCAAATTTTTGAGTCTTCCTACTCTTAAAATGGAGTCCTCATCAAGAAAAGGATCAAGAGACCTTACCTTGCTTGCCTTGGGAACACTGTGACTCCTTTTAAGCTCGGCAATTTCGGCAGTAAATTCCACCGATTGGACACCTCTAATCAAAAATTTAACACTTTCCTGAAGATCCCTACTTGTAAAGTGTGGGCCACCTATCTCCCTTTTTTTTTTGTCTTGTTAACAAATCTGAAAAGATAACTACAAATTCTAATTAATTTAAGAAAATTATTATAACGATGGATTAAGGAATTTATAAAGGCACTGGCTGATGTCTGCAGGGTAATGTTCACAAGTCCTTTTAATTCTTTGTCATAGTCATTGTCCAAACAGTTAGGCAAGTCTATAGGTAAATCTGTGGGTAGGTCGTGCAGAATAAAGTCCGGTCCGTGCCACCATAAGGTGTTCCCTAAGATATTGCTGGCATCTGAACCTTTGGAGATGATATCTGCTGGGTTGTCCTCGGACGATACATGTCTCCACTCGTAGCCCTTGCTCATCGACTGAATCTCTGCTACCCTGTTGCTTACGAATATCTTTAGCTTGTGAGGCTGAGAGTTTATCCAAGCCAAGACTATGGTTGAGTCTGTCCATAAAGTGACCTTGTGAATTGGTATGCAAAGTATAGATAGGGTCCTTTTGACTAATCTTGCTAGCAATAATGCCGCGCAAAGCTCCAGACGGGGAATGGTTAAGGTCTTCAAAGGAGCTACTCTGGATTTGCTACAAAGAAGCCTTGTTTTGAATTGTCCAGTCTTGGAGCAACATCTTACGTACAACGAAGCAGCGTAAGCCTTCTGGCTTGCATCTGCGAAGCCATGGACTTCTATCTGGATAGCATCTTCAATAAGGACATATCTTGGAACAGTGATTATATTTATCTCTTCTAACTTTAGAAGAAATTCCTTCCATTCCTTGAGTAAATTTGCTGGCAACGGATCATTCCAATCCAGCTTTTGTTGCCAAAGGCTCTGCAAAAACATTTTTGCCTTTGTTACCACTGGTCCCACTAGTCCTAAAGGGTCAAAAAGTCTGGCTATAGCTGAGAAAACTTCTCTTTTTGTGTAAACTTCCTTATTTTCGACGTTTACCTTGAAGTTAAAATAATCAGAATGAGGTTGCCACAGCATTCCTAATGCTTTCACAGAAATTTGCTGAGAAATTTCCGTAAATGAATAATCTGTACTAGAAACATCTCGTAACAGTTCTGGATCATTGGAGATCCATTTATGTAACTCCATTCCACCCCTTCTCAAAAGCTGAATTAGCTTAGATTGTAAAATCTTGGCCTTTTCTAAAGTATCAGCTCCACTTAAAAAATCGTCCATGTAGACGTCTCTACAGGTAATTTCAGCAGCTTCAGGAAAATTCTTACCTTCCTCCTCAGCCAGGGCTCTTAATGCTCTCATTGCTAAAAATGGAGCACTAACTGTTCCGTAAGTGACGGGGCATAAATTATAAATCTTCACTGGTGCGTCTTTACTTACCTTCCAAACAATGCGTTGAAGGTCTCTCTGTTTCGGATCTATAAAGATCTGTCAAAACATTTTTTTATATCCGCACTAAAGGCATATCTGTGTATTCTAAACCTATTGACGAGAGAAAATATCTTGCTGAATACTCTATTTAACAGAACAGAGTTCAGTGAGAGGCCACTAGTTGTTTTACACGACGCATCGAAAACTACCCTTAAGGGGTCGATATCTTTTAAAATTTTGCGAATTTTAAAATATCGTTGGCGATTCAAATTTTTCTGTCTAAAATTTTTCCGGATTTTGATTTTTCTAGTCAAAATTTTTTGTCTTAAAATTTCCCTAAAATTTTTGACCTTTAAAATTTCTCAAAAAAATTTTTTAGTCACTAAAATTTTCAAAAAAAATTTTTCGATTCTAAAATTTTGATTTTTAATTTAAAATTTTTTTCAAAAAATTTGGTCGACTTTTAAAATTCATTCTAATTTTTCATTTTAAAAAATTTTTTGTTTTTTTTCGTTAAAATTAAATGGTCCGACTTCGGAAATTTAGTAAAATTTTTTGACCGATTTTAAAATTTTCCCGAAAAAATTTTTGGTCCGACTTCAAAAATTTTCATGAAAAATTTTTGACCGATTTTGAAAATTTTCCGGGGTCGAAAAAATTTTGGTCCGACTTCGGAAAATTTTATGGGATCCGAAAATTTTTGACCGATTTTGAAAATTTTCCGGGGTCGAAAAAATTTTGGACCGATTTCGTATTTTCTTTTCGAAAAACTTTGTTGGTCCTTTAAAATTTTATCCGAAAATTTTTGACCGATTTTGAAAATTTTCCGGGGTCGAAAAAATTTTAGTCCGACTTCGGAAAATTTTCCGGGATACGAAAATTTTTGTCAGATTTTGAAAATTTTCCGGGGTCGAAAAAATTTTGGTCCGACTTCGGAAAATTTTCCGGGGTCCGAAAATTTTTGACCGATTTTGAAAATTTTAGGGGTCGAAAAAATTTTGGTCCGACTTCGGAAAATTTTCCGGGGTCCGAAAATTTTTGACCGATTTTGAAAATTTTCCGGGGTCGAAAAAATTTTCTTCGATTCGGAAAATGGGATCCGAAAATTTTGACGATTTTGAAATTTTTCCGGGGGTCGAAAAAATTGGACCGATTTCCGAAAATTTTCCGGTGGTCCGAATTTTTAGATTTTGAAAATTTTCCGGGGTCGAAAAAATTTTGGTCCGACTTCGGAAAATTTTCCGGGGTCCGAAAATTTTTGACCGATTTTGAAAATTTTCCGGGGTCGAAAAAATTTTGGTCCGACTTCGGAAAATTTTCCGGGGTCCGAATATTTTTGACCGATTTTGAAAATTTTCCGGGGTCGAAAAAATTTTGGTCCGACTTCGGAAATTTTCTCGAATTTTGACCGATTTGAAAATTCCGGGAATCGAAAAATTTTTTTGGTCCGACTTCGGAAAATTTTTGATCCGAAAATTTTTGCGATTTTGAAAATTTTGGGTCGAAATTTTGTCCGATTCGAAATTTCCGGGGTCCGAAAATTTTGACCGATTTGGAAAATTTTCCGGGGTCGAAATTTTGTCCGATTCGGAAAATTTTCCGTCCGAAAATTTTTGATTTTTGAAAATTTTCCGGGGTCGAAAAATTTTGGTCCGATTTGGAAAATTTTAGGGTCCGAAAATTTTTGACCGATTTTGAAAATTTTCCGGGGTCGAAAAAATTTTGGCCTGACTTCGGAAAATTTTCCGGGGTCCGAAAATTTTTGACCGATTTTGAAAATTTTCCGGGGTCGAAAAAATATTGGTCCGACTTCGGAAAATTTTCCGGGGTCCGAAAATATTTTAACGATTTTGAAAATTCCGGGTCGAAATTTTTTCCGACTTCGGAAAATTTTCCGGGGTCCGAAAATTTTTGACCGATTTCGAAAATTTTCCGGGGTCGAAATTTTGGTCCGACTTCGGAAAATTCCGGGTCCAAAAATTTTTGACCGATTTTGAAAATTTTCCGGGGTCGAAAAAATTTTGGTCCGACTTCGGAAAATTTTTCGGGGTCCGAAAATTTTTGTCCGATTTTGAAAATTTTCCGGGGTGAAAAAAAATTTTGGTCCGACTTAGGAAAATTTTTGACCGATTTTGAAAATTTTCCGGGGTCGAAAAAATTTTGGTCCGATTTCGGAAAATTTTCCGGGGTCCGAAAAATTTTGGTCCGATTTCGGAAAATTTTCCGGGGTCCGAAAATTTTTGACCGATTTTGAAAATTTTCCGGGGTCGAAAAATTTTGGTCCAATTTCGGAAAATTTTCGGGGTCCGAAAATTTTTGTCCGATTTCGGAAAATTTTCCGGGGTCCGAGAAATTTTGGTCCGATTTCAAAAAATTTTCCGTCGTTCGAAAATTTTTGACCGATTTTGAAAATTTTCCGGGGTCGAAAAAATATTGGTCCGACTTCGGAAAATTTTCCGGGATCCAAAAATTTTTGACCGATTTTGAAAATTTTCCGGGGTCGAAAAAATTTTGGTCCGACTTCGGAAAATTTTCCGGGGTCCGAAAATTTTTGACCGATTTTGAAAATTTTCCGGGGTCGAAAAAATTTTGGTCCGATTTGGAAAAATTACGCGGGGTCGAAAAATTTTGGTCCGATTTGGAAAAATTACGCGGGGTCGAAAAATTTTGGTCCGATTTGGGAAAATTTTCCGGGGTCCGAAAATTTTTGACCGATTTTGAAAATTTTCCGGGGTCGAAAAAATTTTTGTCCGATTTCGGAAAATTTTCCGGGGTCCGAGAAATTTTGGTCCGATTTTGAAAATTTTCCGGGGTCGAAAATTTTGGTCCGACTTCGGAAAATTTTCCGGGGTCCGAAAATTTTTGACCGATTTTGAAAATTTTCCTTGGTCGAAAAAATTTTGGTCCGATTTCGGAAAATTTTCCGGGCTCCGAAAATTTTTGACCGATTTTGAAAATTTTCCGGGGTCGAAAAATTTTGGTCCGACTTCGGAAAATTTTCCGGGGTCCGAAAATTTTTGACCGATTTTGAAAATTTTCCGGGGTCGAAAAATTTTGGTCCGACTTCGGAAAATTTTCCGGGATCCGAAAATTTTTGACCGATTTTGAAAATTTTCCGGGGTGGAAAAATTTTGGTCCGACTTCGGAAAATTTCCGGGGTACGAAAATTTTTGACCGATTTTGAAAATTTTCCGGGGTCGAAAAAATTTTGGTCCGACTTCGGAAAATTTTCCGGGGTCCGAAAATTTTTGTCCGATTTTGAAAATTTTCCGGGGTCTAAAAAATTTTGGTCCGACTTCGGAAAATTTTCCGGGGTCCGAAAATGTTTGACCGATTTTGAAAATTTCCGGGTTCGAAAAAATTTTTTTCCGAGTTCGGAAAATTTTCCGGGGTCTGAAAATGTTTGACCGATTTTGAAAATTTTCGGGTGTCGAAAAAATTTTGGTCCGACTTCGGAAAATTTTCCGGGGTCCGAAAATTTTTGACCGATTTTGAAAAATTTTCCGGGGTCGAAAAGATTTTCGTCCGACTTCGGAAAATTTTCCGGGGTCCGAAAATTTTTGACCGATTTTGAAAATTTTCCGGGGTCGAAAAAATTTTGGTCCGATTTCAGAAAATTTTCCGGGGTCCGAAAATTTTTGACTGATTTTGAAAATTTTCCGGGGTCGAAAAAATTTTGGTCCGACTTCGGAAAATTTTCCGGGGTCCGAAAATTTTTGACCGATTTTGAAAATTTTCCGGGGTCGAAAAAATTTTGGTCCGACTTCGGAAAATTTTCCGGGGTCCGAAAATTTTTGACCGATTTTGAAAATTTTCCGGGGTCTAAAAAATTTTTTGTCCGATTTTGAAAATTTTCCGGGGTCGAAAAAATTTTTGACCGATTTTGAAAATTTTCCGGGATGGAAAAAATTTTGGTCCGACTTCGGAAAATTTTCCGGGATCCGAAAAATTTTGACCGATTTTGAAAATTTTCCGGGGTCGAAAAAATTTTGGTCCGACTTCGGAAAATTTTCCGGGGTCCGAAAATTTTTGACCGATTTTGAAAATTTTTCGGGGTTGAAAAAATTTTGGTCCGACTTCGGAAAATTTTCCGGGGTCCGAAAATTTTTGACCGATTTTGAAAATTTTCCGGGGTCGAAAAAATTTTGGTCCGACTTCGGAAAATTTTCCGGGGTCCGAAAATTTTTGACCGATTTTGAAAATTTTCCGGGGTCGAAAAAATTTTGGTCCGACTTCGGAAAATTTTCCGGGGTCCGAAAATTTTTGACCGATTTTGAAAATTTTCCGGGGTCGAAAAAATTTTGGTCCGACTTCGGAAAATTTTCCGGGATCCGAAAATTTTTGACCGATTTTGAAAATTTTCCGGGGTCGAAAAAATTTTGGTCCGACTTCGGAAAATTTTCCGGGGTCCGAAAATTTTTGACCGATTTTGAAAATTTTCCGGGGTCGAAAAAATTTTGGTCCGACTTCGGAAAATTTTCCGGGGTCCGAAAATTTTTGACCGATTTTGAAAATTTTCCGGGGTCCGAAAAATTTTGGTCCGACTTCGGAAAATTTTCCGGGGTCCGAAAATTTTTGACCGATTTTGAAAATTTTCCGGGGTCGAAAAAATTTTGGTCCGACTTCGGATAATTTTCCGGGGTCCGAAAATTTTTGACCGATTTTGAAAATTTTCCGGGGTCGAAAAAATTTTGGTCCGACTTCGGAAAATTTTCCGGGGTCCGAAAATTTTTGACCGATTTTGAAAATTTTCCGGGGTCGAAAAAATTTTGGTCCGACTTCGGAAAATTTTCCGGGGTCCGAAAATTTTTGACCGATTTTGAAAATTTTCCGGGGTCGAAAAAATTTTGGTCCGACTTCGGAAAATTTTCCGGGGTCCGAAAATTTTTGACCGATTTTGAAAATTTTCCGGGGTCGAAAAAATTTTGGTCCGACTTCGGAAAATTTTCCGGGGTCCGAAAAATTTTGACCGATTTTGAAAATTTTCCGGGGTCGAAAAATTTTGGTCCGACTTCGGAAAATATTCCGGGGTCCGAAAATTTTTGACCGATTTTGAAAATTTTCCGGGGTCGAAAAAATTTTGGTCCGACTTCGGAAAATTTTCCGGGGTCCGAAAATTTTTGACCGATTTTGAAAATTTTCCGGGGTCGAAAAAATTTTGGTCCGACTTCGGAAAATTTTCCGGGGTCCGAAAATTTTTGACCGATTTTGAAAATTTTCCGGGGTCGAAAAAATTTTGGTCCGACTTCGGAAAATTTTCCGGGGTCCGAAAATTTTTGACCGATTTTGAAAATTTTCCGGGGTCGAAAAAATTTTGGTCCGACTTCGGAAAATTTTCCGGGATCCAAAAATTTTTGACCGATTTTGAAAATTTTCCGGGGTCGAAAAAATTTTGGTCCGACTTCGGAAAATTTTCCGGGGTCCGAAAATTTTTGACCGATTTTGAAAATTTTCCGGGGTCGAAAAAATTTTTGTCCGACTTCGGAAAATTTTCCGTGGTCCGAAAATTTTTGACCGATTTTGAAAATTTTCCGGGGTCGAAAAAATTTTGGTCCGACTTCGGAAAATTTTCCGGGGTCCGAAAATTTTTGACCGGTTTTGAAAATTTTCCGGGGTCGAAAAAATTTTGGTCCGACTTCGGAAAATTTTCCGGGGTCCGAAAAATTTTTACCGATTTTGAAAATTTTCCGGGGTCGAAAAATTTTGGTCCGACTTCGGAAAATTTTCCGGGATCCAAAAATTTTTGACCGATTTTGAAAATTTTCCGGGGTCGAAATAATTTTGGTCCGACTTCGGAAAATTTTCCGGGGTCCTAAAATTTTTGACCGATTTTGAAAATTTTCCAGGGTTGAAAAGATTTTGGTCCGACTTCGAAAAATTTTCGGGGATCCGAAAATTTTTGACCGATTTTGAAAATTTTCTGGGGTCGAAAAAATTTTGGTCCGACTTCGGAAAATTTTCCGGGGTCCGAAAATTTTTGACCGATTTTGAAATTTTTCCGGGGTCGAAAAAATTTTGGTCCGACTTCGGAAAATTTTCCGGGGTCCGAAAATTTTTGACCGATTTTGAAAATTTTCCGGGGTCGAAAAAATTTTGGTCCGATTTCGGAAAATTTTCCGGGGTCCGAAAAATTTTGGTCCGATTTCGGAAAATTTTCCGGGGTCCGAAAATTTTTGACCGATTTTGAAAATTTTCCGGGGTCGAAAAAATTTTGGTCCGACTTCGGAAAATTTTCCGGGGTCCGAAAATGTTTGACCGATTTTGAAAATTTTCCGGGGTCGAAAAAATTTTGGTCCGACTTCGGAAAATTTTCCGGGATCCGAAAATTTTTGACCGATTTTGAAAATTTTCCGGGGTCGAAAAAATTTTGGTCCGACTTCGGAAAATTTTCCGGGGTCCGAAAATTTTTGACCGATTTTGAAAATTTTCCGGGGTCGAAAAAATTTTGGTCCGACTTCGGAAAATTTTCCGGGGTCCGAAAATTTTTGACCGATTTTGAAAATTTTCCGGGGTCGAAAAAATTTTGGTCCGACTTCGGAAAAATTTCCGGGGTCCGAAAATTTTTGACCGATTTTGAAAATTTTCCGGGGTCGAAAAAATTTTGGTCCGACTTCGGAAAATTTTCCGGGGTCCGAAAAATTTTGACCGATTTTGAAAATTTTCCGGGGTCGAAAAAATTTTGGTCCGACTTCGGAAAATTTTCCGGGGTCCGAAAATTTTTGACCGATTTTGAAAATTTTCCGGGGTCGAAAAAATTTTGGTCCGACTTCGGAAAATTTTCCGGGGTCCGAAAATTTTTGACCGATTTTGAAAATTTTCCGGGGTCGAAAAAATTTTGGTCCGATTTCGGAAAATTTTCCGGGGTCCGAAAATTTTTGACCGATTTTGAAAATTTTCCGGGGTCGAAAAAATTTTGGTCCGACTTCGGAAAATTTTCCGGGGTCAAAAATTTTTGACCGATTTAGAAAATTTTCCGGGGTCGAAAAAATTTTGGTCCGATTTCGTAAAATTTTCCGGGGTCCGAAAATTTTTGACCGATTTTGAAAATTTTCCGGGGTCGAAAAAATTTTGGTCCGACTTCGGAAAATTTTCCGGGGTCCGAAAATTTTTGACCGATTTTGAAAATTTTCCGGGGTCGAAAAAATTTCGGTCCGACTTCGGAAAATTTTCCGGGGACCGAAAATTTTTGACCGATTTTGAAAATTTTCCGGGGTCGAAAAAATTTTTGGTCCGAATTCGGAAAATTTTCCGGGGTCCGAAAATTTTTGACCGATTTTGAAAATTTTCCGGGGTCGAAAAAATTTTGGTCCGACTTCGGAAAATTTTCCGGGATCCGAAAATTTTTGACCGATTTTGAAAATTTTCCGGGGTCGAAAAAATTTTGGTCCGATTTCGGAAAATTTTCCGGGGTCCGAAAATTTTTGACCGATTTTGAAAATTTTCCGGGGTCGAAAAATTTTGGTCCGACTTCGGAAAATTTTCCGGGATCCGAAAATTTTTGACCGATTTTGAAAATTTTCCGGGGTCGAAAAAATTTTGGTCCGACTTCGGAAAATTTTCCATGGTCCGAAAAATTTTGGTCCGATTTTGAAAATTTTCCGGGGTCGAAAAAATTTTGGTCCGACTTCGGAAAATTTTCCGGGGTCCAAAAATTTTTGACCGATTTTGAAAATTTTCCGGGGTCGAAAAAATTTTGGTCCGACTTCGGAAAATTTTCAGGGGTCCGAAAATTTTTGACCGATTTTGAAAATTTTCCGGGGTCGAAAAAATTTTGGTCCGACTTCGGAAAATTTTCCGGGGTCCGAAAATTTTTGACCGATTTTGAAAATTTTCCGGGGTCGAAAAAATTTTGGTCCGACTTCTGAAAATTTTCCGGGTCCGAAAATTTTTGACCGATATTGAAAATTTTCCGGGGTCGAAAAAATTTTGGTCCGACTTCGGAAAATTTTCCGGGGTCCGAAAATTTTTGACCGATTTTGAAAATTTTCCGGGGTCGAAAAAATTTTGGTCCGACTTCGGAAAATTTTCCGGGGTCCGAAAAATTTATGACCGATTTTGAAAATTTTCAAGGGGTCGAAAAAATTTTGGTCCGACTTCGGAAAATTTTCCTGGGTCCGAAAATTTTTGACCGATTTTGAAAATTTTCCAGGGTCGAAAAAATTTTGGTCCGACTTCGGAAAATTTTCCGGGGTCCGAAAATTTTTGACCGATTTTGAAAATTTTCCGGGGTCGAAAAAAGTTTGGTCCGACTTCGGAAAATTTTCCGGTTTAAGAAAATTTTTGACCGATTTTGAAAATTTCCCGGGGTCGAAAAAATTTTGGTCCGACTTCGGAAAATTTTCCGGGGTCCGAAAATTTTTGACCGATTTTGAAAATTTTCCGGGGTTGAAAATTTTTTGATCCGACTTCGGAAAATTTTCCGGGGTCCGAAAAATTTTTGACCGAATTTGAAAATTTTCCGGGGTCGAAAAAATTTTGGTCCGACTTCGGAAAATTTTCCCGGGTCCGAAAATTTTTGACCGATTTTGAAAATTTTCCGGGGTCGAAAAAATTTTGGTCCGATTTCGGAAAATTTTCCGGGGTCCGAAAATTTTTGACCGATTTTGAAAATTTTCCGGGGTTGAAAAAATTTTGGTCCGACTTCGGAAAATTTTCTGGGGTCCGAAAATTTTTGACCGATTTTGAAAATTTTCCGGGGTCGAAAAAATTTTGGTCCGACTTCGAAAAATTTTCCGGGGTCCGAAATATTTTCAAAGATTTTGAAAATTTTCCGGGTCCGAAAAAATTTTGGTCCGACTTCGTAAAATTTTCCGGGGTCCGAAAATTTTTGACCGATTTTGAAAATTTTCCGGGGTCGAAAAAATTTTGGTCCGACTTCGGAAAATTTTCCGGTGTCCGAAAATTTTTGACCGATTTTGAAAATTTTCCGGGGTCGAAAAAATTTTGGTCCGACTTCGGAAAATTTTCCGGGGTCCGAAAATTTTTGACCGATTTTGAAAATTTTCCGGGGTCGAAAAAATTTTGGTCCGACTTCGGAAAATTTTCCGGGATTCGAAAAATTTTTACCGATTTTGAAAATTTTCCGGGGTCGAAAAAATTTTGGTCCGACTTCGGAAAATTTTCCGGGGTCCGAAAATTTTTGACCGATTTTGAAAATTTTCCGGGGTCCGAAAACATTTTGGTCCGACTTCGGAAAATTTTCCGGGTCCGAGACCGATTTTGAAAATTTTCCGGGGTCGAAAAATATTTAGTCCGACTTCGGAAAATTTTCCGGGGTCCGAAAATTTTTGTTCTATTTTGAAAATTTTCCGGGGTCGAAAAAATTTTGGTCCGACTTCGGAAAATTTTCCGGGGTCCGAAAATTTTTGACCGATTTTGAAAATTTTCCGGGGTCCGAAAAAATTTTGGTCCGATTTCGGAAAATTTTCCGGGGTCCGAAAAAATTTTGGTCCGATTTCGGAAAATTTTCCGGGGTCCGAAAATTTTTGACCGATTTTGAAAATTTTCCGGGGTCGAAAAAATTTTGGTCCGACTTCGGAAAATTTTCTGGGGTCCGAAAATTTTTGACCGATTTTGAAAATTTTCCGGGGTCCGAAAAAATTTTGGTCCGACTTCGGAAAATTTACCGGGAACCGAAAATTTTTGACCGATTTTGAAAATTTTCCGGGGTTAAAAAATTTTGGTCCGACTTCGGAGATTTTACCGGGAACCGAAAATTTTTGACCGATTTTGAAAATTTTCCGGGGTCGAAAAAATTTTGGTCCGATTCGGAAAATTTTCCGGGGTCCGAAAATTTTTGACCGATTTTGAAAATTTTCCGGGGTCGAAAAACTTTTGGTCCGACTTCGGAAAATTTTCCGGGGTCCGAAAAATTTTGGTCGACTTCGGAAAATTTTCCGGGGTCCGAAAATTTTTGACGGATTTTGAAAATTTTCCGGAGTCGAAAAAATTTTGGTCCGACTTCGGAAATGTTTCCGGGGTCCGAAAAAATTTTGGTCCGACTTCGGAAAATTTTCCGGGGTCCGAAAATTTTTGACCGATTTTGAAAATTTTCCGGGGTCGAAAAAATTTTGGTCCGACGTCGGAAAATTTTCCGGGGTCCGAAAATTTTTGACCGATTTTGAAAATTTTCCGGGGTCGAAAAAATTTTGTTCCGACTTCGGAAAATTTTCCGGGGTCCGAAAATTTTTGATCGATTTTGAAAATTTTCCGGGGGTCGAAAAAATTTCGGTCCGACTTCGGAAAATATTCCGGGGTCCGAAAATTTTTGACCGATTTTGAAAATTTTCCGGGGTCGAAAAAATTTTGGTCCGACTTCGGAAAATTTTCCGGGGTCCGAAAATTTTTGACCGATTTTGAAAATTTTCCGGGGTCGAAAAAATTTTGGTCCGACTTCGGAAAATTTTCCGGGGTCCGAAAAATTTTGGTCCGACTTCGGAAAATTTTCCGGGGTCCGAAAAATTTTGACTGATTTTGAAAATTTTCCGGGGTCGAAAAAAATTTGGTCCGACTTCGGAAAATTTTCCGGGGTCCGAAAATTTTTGACCGATTTTGAAAATTTTCCGGGGTCGAAAAAATTTTGGTCCGACTTCGGAAAATTTTTCGGGGTCCGAAAATTTTGGTCCGACTTCGGAAAATTTTTCGGGATCCGAAAATTTTTGACCGATTTTGAAAATTTTCCGGGGTCGAAAAAATTTTGGTCCGACTTCGGAAAAATTTTCCGGGGTCCGAAAATTTTTGACCGATTTTGAAAATTTTCCGGGGTCGAAAAAATTTTGGTCCGACTTCGGAAAATTTTCCGGGGTCCGAAAAAATTTTGGTCCGACTTCGGAAAATTTTCCGGGGTCCGAAAATTTTTGACCGATTTTGAAAATTTTCCGGAGTCAAAAAAATTTTGTTCCGACTTCGGAAAATTTTCCGGGGTCCGAAAATTTTTGACCGATTTTGAAAATTTTCCGGGGTCGAAAAAATTTTGGTCCGACTTCGGAAAATTTTCCGGGATCCGAAAAATTTTTGACCGATTTTGAAAATTTTCCGGGGTCGAAAAAATTTCGGTCCGACTTCGGAAAATTTTCCGGGGTCCGAAAATTTTTGATCGATTTTGAAAATTTTCCGGGGGTCGAAAAAATTTCGGTCCGACTTCGGAAAATGTTCCGGGGTCCGAAAATTTTTGACCGATTTTGAAAATTTTCCGGGGTCGAAAAAATTTTGGTCCGACTTCTTAAAATTTTCCGGGGTCCGAAAATTTATGACCGATTTTGAAAATTTTCAAGGGGTCGAAAAAATTTTGGTCCGACTTCGGAAAATTTTCCGGGGTCCGAAAAATTTTTGGTCCGACTTCGGAAAATTTTCCGGGGTCCGAAAATTTTTGACCGATTTTGAAAATTTTTCGGGGTCGAAAAAATTTTGGTCCGACTTCGGAAAATTTTCCGGGATCCGAAAATTTTTGACCGATTTTGAAAATTTTCCGGGGTCGAAAAAATTTTGGTCCGACTTCGGAAAATTTTCCGGGGTCCGAAAATTTTTGACCGATTTTGAAAATTTTCCGGGGTCGAAAAAATTTTTGTCCGACTTCGGAAAATTTTCCGGGGTCCGAAAATTTTTGATCGATTTTGAAAATTTTCCGGGGGTCGAAAAAATTTCGGTCCGACTTCGGAAAATATTCCGGGGTCCGAAAATTTTTGACCGATTTTGAAAATTTTCCGGGGTCGAAAAAATTTTGGTCCGACTTCGGAAAATTTTCCGGGGTCCTAAAATTTTTGACCGATTTTGAAAATTTTCCAGGGTTGAAAAGATTTTGTTCCGACTTCGAAAAATTTTCGGGGATCCGAAAATTTTTGACCGATTTTAAAAATTTTCTGGGGTCGAAAAAATTTTGGTCCGACTTCGGAAAATTTTCCGGGGTCCGAAAAATTTTTGACCGATTTTGAAAATTTTCCGGGGTCCGAAAAATTTTGGTCCGATTTCGGAAAATTTTCCGGGGTCCGAAAATTTTTGACCGATTTTGAAAATTTTCCGGGGTCGAAAAAATTTTGGTCCGATTTCGGAAAATTTTCCGGGGTCCGAAAATTTTTGACCGATTTTGAAAATTTTCCGGGGTCGAAAAAATTTTGGTCCGACTTCGGAAAATTTTCCGGGGTCCGAAAATTTTTGACCGATTTTGAAAATTTTCCGGGGTCGAAAAAATTTTGGTCCGACTTCGGAAAATTTTCCGGGATCCGAAAATTTTTGACCGATTTTGAAAATTTTCCGGGGTCGAAAAAATTTTGGTCCGACTTCGGAAAATTTTCCGGGGTCCGAAAATTTTTGACCGATTTTGAAAATTTTCCGGGGTCGAAAAAATTTTGGTCCGACTTCGGAAAATTTTCCGGGGTCCGAAAATTTTTGACCGATTTTGAAAATTTTCCGGGGTCGAAAAAATTTTGGTCCGACTTCGGAAAATTTTCCGGGTCCGAAAATTTTTGACCGATTTTGAAAATTTTCCGGGGTCGAAAAATTTTGGTCCGACTTCGGAAAATTTTCCGGGGTCCGAAAATTTTTGACCGATTTTGAAAATTTTCCGGGGTCGAAAAAATTTTGGTCCGACTTCGGAAAATTTTCCGGGGTCCGAAAATTTTTGACCGATTTTGAAAATTTTCCGGGGTCGAAAAAATTTTGGTCCGACTTCGGAAAATTTTCCGGGATCCGAAAATTTTTGACCGATTTTGAAAATTTTCCGGGGTCGAAAAAAAATTTTCCGGGATCCGAAAATTTTTGACCGATTTTGAAAATTTTCCGGGGTCGAAAAAATTTTGGTCCGATTTTGAAAATTTTCCGGGGTCGAAAAAATTTTGGTCCGACTTCGGAAAATTTTCCGGGGTCCGAAAAATTTTGAACGATTTTGAAAATTTTCCGGGGTCGAAAAAAATTTGGTCCGACTTCGGAAAATTTTCCGGGGTCCGAAAATTTTTGTCCGATTTTGAAAATTTTCCGGGATCGAAAAAATTTTGGTCCGACTTAGGAAAATTTTTGACCGATTTTGAAAATTTTCCGGGGTCGAAAAAATTTTGGTCCGATTTCGGAAAATTTTCCGGGGTCCGAAAAATTTTGACCGATTTTGAAAATTTTCCGGGGTCGAAAAAATTTTGGTCCGACTTCGGAAAATTTTCCGGGGTCCGAAAATTTTTGACCGATTTTGAAAATTTTCCGGGGTCGAAAAAATTTTGGTCCGATTTCGGAAAATTTTCCTTTGCCCGAAAATTTTTGACCGATTTTGAAAATTTTCCGGGGTCGAAAAAATTTTGGTCCGATTTCGGAAAATTTTCCGGGGTCCGAAAAATTTTGGTCCGATTTCGGAAAATTTTCCGGGGTCCAAAAATTTTTGACCGATTTTGAAAATTTTCCGAGGTCGAAAAAATTTCGGTCCGACTTCGGAAAATTTTCCGGTGTCCGAAAAATTTTGACCGATTTTGAAAATTTTCGGGGTCGAAAAAATTTTTGTCCGATTTCGGAAAATTTTCCGGGGTCCGAGAAATTTTTGACCGATTTTGAAAATTTTCCGGGGTCGAAAAAATTTTGGTCCGACTTCGGAAAATTTTCCGGGGTCCGAAAATTTTTGACCGATTTTGAAAATTTTCCGGGGTCGAAAAAATTTTGGTCCGATTTCGGAAAATTTTCCGGGGTCCAAAAATTTTTGACCGATTTTGAAAATTTTCCGAGGTCGAAAAAATTTCGGTCCGACTTCGGAAAATTTTCCGGTGTCCGAAAAATTTTGACCGATTTTGAAAATTTTCGGGGTCGAAAAAATTTTTGTCCGACTTCGGAAAATTTTCCGGGGTCCGAAAATTTTTGACCGATTTTGAAAAGTGTCCGGGGTCGAAAAAATTTTGACCGATTTTGAAAATTTTCCGGGGTCTAAAAAATTTTTTGTCCGATTTTGAAAATTTTCCGGGGTCGAAAAAATTTTGGTCCGACTTCGGAAAATTTTCCGGGGTCCGAAAATTTTTGACCGATTTTGAAAATTTTCCGGGGTCGAAAAAATTTTGGTCCGACTTCGGAAAATTTTCCGGGGTCCGAAAATTTTTGACCGATTTTGAAAATTTTCCGGGGTCGAAAAATTTTGGTCCGACTTCGGAAAATTTTCCGGGGTCCGAAAATTTTTGACCGATTTTGAAAATTTTCCGGGGTCGAAAAAATTTTGGTCCGACTTCGGAAAATTTTCCGGGATCCGAAAATTTTTGACCGATTTTGAAAATTTTCCGGGGTCGAAAAAATTTTGGTCCGACTTCGGAAAATTTTCCGGGGTCCGAAAATTTTTGACCGATTTTGAAAATTTTCCGGGGTCGAAAAAATTTTGGTCCGACTTCGGAAAATTTTCCGTGGTCCGAAAATTTTTGACCGATTTTGAAAATTTTCCGGGGTCGAAAAAATTTTGGTCCGATTTTGAAAATTTTCCGGGGTCGAAAAAATTTTGGTCCGACTTTTGGAAAATTTTCCGGGATCCAAAAATTTTTGACCGATTTTGAAAATTTTCCGGGGTCGAAAAAATTTTGGTCCGACTTCGGAAAATTTTCCGGGGTCCGAAAATTTTTGACCGATTTTGAAAATTTTCCGGGGTCGAAAAAATTTTGGTCCGACTTAGGAAAATTTTCCGGGGTCCGAAAATTTTTGACCGATTTTGAAAATTTTCCGGGGTCGAAAAAATTTTGGTCCGACTTCGGAAAATTTTCCGGGGTCCGAAAATTTTTGACCGATTTTGAAAATTTTCCGGGGTCGAAAAAATTTTGGTCCGACTTCGGAAAATTTTCCGGGGTCCGAAAATTTTTGACCGATTTTGAAAATTTTCCGGGGTCGAAAAAATTTTGGTCCGACTTCGGAAAATTTTCCGGGATCCGAAAATTTTTGACCGATTTTGAAAATTTTCCGGGGTCGAAAAAATTTTGGTCCGACTTCGGAAAATTTTCCGGGGTCCGAAAATTTTTGACCGATTTTGAAAATTTTCCGGGGTCGAAAAAATTTTGGTCCGACTTCGGAAAATTTTCCGGGGTCCGAAAATTTTTGACCGATTTTGAAAATTTTCCGGGGTCAAAAAAATTTTGGTCCGACTTCGGAAAATTTTCCGGGGTCCGAAAATTTTTGACCGATTTTGAAAATTTTCCGGGGTCGAAAAAATTTTGGTCCGATTTCGGAAAATTTTCCGGGGTCCGAAAATTTTTGACCGATTTTGAAAATTTTCCGGGGTCGAAAAAATTTTGGTCCGACTTCGGAAAATTTTCCGGGGTCCAAAAATTTTTGACCGATTTTGAAAATTTTCCGGGGTCGAAAAAATTTTGGTCCGACTTCGGAAAATTTTCCGGGGTCCGAAAATTTTTGACCGATTTTGAAAATTTTCCGGGGTCGAAAAAATTTTGGTCCGACTTCGGAAAATTTTCCGGGATCCGAAAATTTTTGACCGATTTTGAAAATTTTCCGGGGTCGAAAAATTTTGGTCCGACTTCGGAAAATTTTCCGGGGTCCGAAAATTTTTGACCGATTTTGAAAATTTTCCGGGGTCGAAAAAATTTTGGTCCGACTTCGGAAAATTTTCCGGGGTCCGAAAATTTTTGACCGATTTTGAAAATTTTCCGGGGTCGAAAAAATTTTGGTCCGACTTCGGAAAATTTTCCGGGGTCCGAAAAAATTTTGGTCCGACTTCGGAAAATTTTCCGGGGTCCGAAAATTTTTGACCGATTTTGAAAATTTTCCGGAGTCGAAAAAATTTTTGACCGATTTTGAAAATTTTCCGGGGTCGAAAAAATTTTGGTCCGACTTCGAAAAATTTTCCGGGATCCGAAAATTTTTACCGATTTTGAAAATTTTCCGGGGTCGAAAAAATTTTGGTCCGACTTCGGAAAATTTTCCGGGGTCCGAAAATTTTTGACCGATTTTGAAAATTTTCCGGGGTCGAAAAAATTTTGGTCCGACTTCGGAAAATTTTCCGGGGTCCGAAAAATTTTGACCGATTTTGAAAATTTTCCGGGGTCGAAAAAATTTTGGTCCGACTTCGGAAAATTTTCCGGGGTCCTAAATTTTTGACCGATTTTGAAAATTTTCCGGGGTCGAAAAAATTTTGGTCCGACTTCGGAAAATTTTCCGGGTCCGAAAAATTTTTGACCGATTTTGAAAATTTTCCGGGGTCGAAAAAATTTTGGTCCGACTTCGGAAAATTTTCCGGGTCCGAAAATTTTTGACCGATTTTGAAAATTTTCCGGGGTCGAAAAAATTTTGGTCCGACTTCGGAAAATTTTCCGGGGTCCGAAAATTTTTGACCGATTTTGAAAATTTTCCGGGGTCGAAAAAATTTTGGTCCGACTTCGGAAAATTTTCCGGGGTCCGAAAATTTTTGACCGATTTTGAAAATTTTCCGGGGTCGAAAAAATTTTGGTCCGACTTCGGAAAATTTTCCGGGGATCCGAAAATTTTTGACCGATTTTGAAAATTTTCCGGGGTCGAAAAAATTTTGGTCCGACTTCGGAAAATTTTCCGGATCCGAAAATTTTTGACCGATTTTGAAAATTTTCCGGGGTCGAAAAAATTTTGGTCCGACTTCGGAAAATTTTCCGGGGTCCGAAAATTTTTGACCGATTTTGAAAATTTTCCGGGGTCGAAAAAATTTTGGTCCGACTTCGGAAAATTTTCCGGGGTCCGAAAATTTTTGACCGATTTTGAAAATTTTCCGGGGTCGAAAAAATTTTGGTCCGACTTCGGAAAATTTTCCGGGGTCCGAAAAATTTTGGTCCGACTTCGGAAAATTTTCCGGGGTCCGAAAAATTTTGGCCGATTTTGAAAATTTTCCGGGGTCGAAAAAATTTTGGTCCGATTTCGGAAAATTTTCCGGGGTCCGAAAAATTTTGGTCCGACTTCGGAAAATTTTCCGGGGTCCGAGAAATTTTGGTCCGATTTCAAAAAATTTTCCGTCGTCCGAAAAATTTTGACCGATTTTGAAAATTTTCCGGGGTCGAAAAAATTTTGGTCCGACTTCAGAAAATTTTCCGGGGTCCGAAAATTTTTGACCGATTTTGAAAATTTTCCGGGGTCGAAAAAATTTTGGTCCGACTTCGGAAAAATTTCCGGGGTCCGAAAATTTTTGACAGATTTTGAAAATTTTCCGGGGTCGAAAAAATTTTGGTCCGACTTCGGAAAATTTTCCGGGGTCCGAAAATTTTTGACCGATTTTGGAAAATTTTCCGGGGTCGAAAAAATTTTGGTCCGACTTCGGAAAATTTTCCGGGGTCCGAAAATTTTTGACCGATTTTGAAAATTTTCCGGGGTCGAAAAAATTTTGGTCCGACTTCGGAAAATTTTCTGGGATCCGAAAATTTTTGACCGATTTTGAAAATTTTCCGGGGTCGAAAAAATTTTGGTCCGATTTCGGAAAATTTTCCGGGGTCCGAAAAATTTTGGTCCGATTTCGGAAAATTTTCCGGGGTCCGAAAATTTTTGACCGATTTTGAAAATTTTCCGGGGTCGAAAAAATTTTGGTCCGACTTCGGAAAATTTTCCGGGATCCGAAAATTTTTGACCGATTTTGAAAATTTTCCGGGGTCGAAAAAATTTTGGTCCGACTTCGGAAAATTTTCCGGGTCCGAAAATTTTTGACCGATTTTGAAAATTTTCCGGGGTCGAAAAAATTTTGGTCCGACTTCGGAAAATTTTCCGGGGTCCGAAAATTTTTGACCGATTTTGAAAATTTTCCGGGGTCGAAAAAATTTTGGTCCGACTTCGGAAAATTTTCGGGGATCTGAAAATTTTTGACCGATTTTGAAAATTTTCCGGGGTCGAAAAAATTTTGGTCCGACTTTGGAAAATTTTCCGGGGTCCGAAAATTTTTGACCGATTTTGAAAATTTTCCGGGGTCGAAAAAATTTTGGTCCGACTTCGGAAAATTTTCCGGGGTCCGAAAATTTTTGACCGATTTTGAAAATTTTCCGGGGTCGAAAAAATTTTGGTCCGACTTCGGAAAATTTTCCGGGGTCCGAAAATTTTTGACCGATTTTGAAAATTTTCCGGGGTCGAAAAAATTTTGGTCCGACTTCGGAAAATTTTCCGGGGTCCGAAAATTTTTGACCGATTTTGAAAATTTTCCGGGGTCGAAAAAATTCCGGGGTCCGAAAATTTTTGACCGATTTTGAAAATTTTCCGGGGTCGAAAAAATTTTGGTCCGACTTCGGAAAATTTTCCGGGATCCGAAAATTTTTGACCGATTTTGAAAATTTTCCGGGGTCGAAAAAATTTTGGTCCGACTTCGGAAAATTTTCCGGGGTCCGAAAATTTTTGACCGATTTTGAAAATTTTCCGGGGTCGAAAAAATTTTGGTCCGACTTCGGAAAATTTTCCGGGGTCCGAAAATTTTTGACCGATTTTGAAAATTTTCCGGGGTCGAAAAAATTTTGGTCCGATTTCGGAAAATTTTCCGGGGTCCGAAAAATTTTGGTCCGACTTCTGAAAATTTTCCGGGGTCCGAAAATTTTTGACCGATTTTGAAAATTTTCCGGGGTCGAAAAAATTTTGGTCCGACTTCGGAAAATTTTCCGGGGTCCGAAAATTTTTGACCGATTTTGAAAATTTTCCGGGGTCGAAAAAATTTCGGTCCGACTTCGGAAAATTTTCCGGGTCCGAAAATTTTTGACCGATTTTGAAAATTTTCCGGGGTCGAAAAAATTTTGGTCCGACTTCGGAAAATTTTCCGGGGTCCGAAAATTTTTGACCGATTTTGAAAATTTTCCGGGGTCGAAAAAATTTTGGTCCGACTTCGGAAAATTTTCTGAGGTCCGAAAATTTTTGACCGATTTTGAAAATTTTCCGGGGTCGAAAAAATTTTGGTCCGACTTCGGAAAATTTTCCGGGATCCAAAAATTTTTGACCGATTTTGAAAATTTTCCGGGGTCGAAAAAATTTTGGTCCGACTTCGGAAAATTTTCCGGGGTCCGAAAATTTTTGACCGATTTTGAAAATTTTCCGGGTCGAAAAAATTTTGGTCCGACTTCGGAAAATTTTCCGGGGTCCGAAAATTTTTGACCGATTTTGAAAATTTTCCGGGGTCGAAAAAATTTTGGTCCGACTTCGGAAAATTTTCCGGGGTCCGAAAATTTTTGACCGATTTTGAAAATTTTCCGGGGTCGAAAAAATTTTGGTCCGACTTCGGAAAATTTTCCGTGATCCGAAAATTTTTGACCGATTTTGAAAATTTTCCGGGGTCGAAAAAATTTTGGTCCTATTTCGGAAAATTTTCCGGGGTCCGAAAAATTTTGGTCCGATTTTGAAAATTTTCCGGGGTCGAAAAAATTTTGGTCCGACTTCGGAAAATTTTCCGGGGTCCGAAAATTTTTGACCGATTTTGAAAATTTTCCGGGGGTCGAAAAAATTTTGGTCCGACTTCGGAAAATTTTCCGGGGTCCGAAAATTTTTGACCGATTTTGAAAATTTTCCGGGGTCGAAAAAATTTTGGTCCGACTTCGGAAAATTTTCCGGGGTCCGAAAATTTTTGACCGATTTTGAAAATTTTCCGGGGTCGAAAAAATTTTGGTCCGACTTCGGAAAATTTTCCGGGGTCCGAAAATTTTTGACCGATTTTGAAAATTTTCCGGGGTCCGAAAAAATTTTGGTCCGACTTCGGAAAATTTTCTGGGATCCGAAAATTTTTGACCGATTTTGAAAATTTTCCGGGTCGAAAAAATTTTGGTCCGACTTCGGAAAATTTTCCGGGGTCCGAAAACTTTTGACCAATTTTGAAAATTTTCCGGGGTCGAAAAAATTTTGGTCCGACTTCGGAAAATTTTCCGGGGTCCGAAAATTTTTGACCGATTTTGAAAATTTTCCTGGGTCGAAAAAATTCCGGTCCGACTTCGGAAAATTTTCCGGGGTCCGAAAATTTTTGACCGATTTTGAAAATTTTCCGGGGTCGAAAAAATTTTGGTCCGACTTCGGAAAATTTTCCGGGGTCCGAAAATTTTTGACCGATTTTGAAAATTTTCCGGGGTCGAAAAAATTTTGGTCCGACTTCGGAAAATTTTCCGGGGTCCGAAAATTTTTGACCGATTTTGAAAATTTTCCGGGGTCGAAAAAATTTTGGTCCGACTTCGGAAAATTTTCCGGGATCCGAAAATTTTTGACCGATTTTGAAAATTTTCCGGGGTCGAAAAAATTTTGGTCCGACTTCGGAAAATTTTCCGGGGTCCGAAAATTTTTGACCGATTTTGAAAATTTTCCGGGGTCGAAAAAATTTTGGTCCGACTTCGGAAAATTTTCCGGGGTCCGAAAAATTTTGACCGACTTCGGAAAATTTTCCGGGGTCGAAAAAATTTTGGTCCGACTTCGGAAAATTTTCCGGGGTCCGAAAATTTTTGACCGATTTTGAAAATTTTCCGGGGTCGAAAAAATTTTGGTCCGACTTCGGAAAATTTTCCGGGGTCCGAAAAAATTTTGGTCCGACTTCGGAAAATTTTCCGGGGTCCGAAAAAATGTTGGTCCGATTTTGAAAATTTTCCGGGGTCGAAAAAATTTTGGTCCGACTTCGGAAAATTTTCCGGGGTCCGAAAAAATTTTGGTCCGACTTCGGAAAATTTTCCGGGGTCCGAAAATTTTTGACCGATTTTGAAAATTTTCCGGGGTCGAAAAAATTTTGGTCCGACTTCGGAAAATTTTCCGGGGTCCGAAAATTTTTGACCGATTTTGAAAATTTTCCGGGGTCGAAAAATTTTGGTCCGACTTCGGAAAATTTTCCGGGGTCCGAAAATTTTTGACCGATTTTGAAAATTTTCCGGGGTCGAAAAAATTTTGGTCCGACTTCGGAAAATTTTCCGGGGTCCGAAAATTTTTGACCGATTTTGAAAATTTTCCGGGGTCGAAAAAATTTTGGTCCGACTTCGGAAAATTTTCCGGGATCCGAAAATTTTTGACCGATTTTGAAAATTTTCCGGGGTCGAAAAAATTTTGGTCCGACTTCGGAAAATTTTCCGGGGTCCGAAAATTTTTGACCGATTTTGAAAATTTTCCGGGGTCCGAAAAAATTTTGGTCCGACTTCGGAAAATTTTCCGGGGTCCGAAAAATTTTGACCGATTTTGAAAATTTTCCGGGGTCGAAAAAATTTTTGACCGATTTTGAAAATTTTCCGGGGTCGAAAAAATTTTTGTCCGACTTCGGAAAATTTTCCGGGGTCCGAAAAATTTTGACCGATTTTGAAAATTTTCCGGGGTCGAAAAAATTTTGGTCCGACTTCGGAAAATTTTCCGGGGTCCGAAAATTTTTGACCGATTTTGGAAATTTTCCGGGGTCGAAAAAATTTTGGTCCGACTTCGGAAAATTTTCCGGGTCCGAAAATTTTTGACCGATTTTGAAAATTTTCCGGGGTCGAAAAAATTTTGGTCCGACTTCGGAAAATTTTCCGGGGTCCGAAAATTTTGACCGATTTTGAAAATTTTCCGGGGTCGAAAAAATTTTGGTCCGACTTCGGAAAATTTTCCGGGGTCCGAAAATTTTTGACCGATTTTGATAATTTTCAGGGGTCGAAAAAATTTTGGTCCGACTTCGGAAAATTTTCCGTGGTTCGAAAATTTTTGATCCGACTTTGGAAAATTTTCCGGGGTCCGAAAATTTTTGACCGATTTTGGAAAATTTTCCGGGGTCGAAAAAATTTTGGTCCGACTTCGGAAAATTTTCCGGGATCCGAAAATTTTTGACCGATTTTGAAAATTTTCCGGGGTCCGAAAAAATTTTGGTCCGACTTCGGAAAATTTTCCGGGATCCGAAAATTTTTGACCGATTTTGAAAATTTTCCGGGGTCGAAAAAATTTTGGTCCGACTTCGGAAAATTTTCCGGGGTCCGAAAATTTTTGACCGATTTTGAAAATTTTCCGGGTGCGAAAAAATTTTGGTCCGACTTCGGAAAATTTTCCAAGGTCGGAAAATTTTTGACCGATTTTGAAAATTTTCCGGGGTCGAAAAAATTTTGGTCCGACTTCGGAAAATTTTCCGGGGTCCGAAAATTTTTGACCGATTTTGAAAATTTTCCGGGGTCGAAAAAATTTTGGTCCGACTTCGGAAAATTTTCCGGGGTCCGAAAATTTTTGACCGATTTAGAAAATTTTCCGGGGTCGAAAAATTTTTGGTCCGACTTCGGAAAATTTTCCGGGGCGTTCGCGAAAAATTTTTTTTACCGATTTTGAAATTTTCCGGGGCTACGAAGATTTTGGTCCGATTCCGGAAACTAGTCCGGGGGGTCCGAAAATTTTGGACCGATTTTGAAAATTTTCCATGTTCGAAAAAATTTTGGTCCGACTTCGGAAAATTTTCCGGGGTCCGAAAATTTTTGACCGATTTTGAAAATTTTCCGGGGTCGAAAAAATTTTGGTCCGACTTCGGAAAATTTTCCGGGGTCCGAAAATTTTTGACCGATTTTGAAAATTTTCCGGGGTCGAAAAAATTTTGGTCCGACTTCGGAAAATTTTCCGGGATCCGAAAATTTTTGACCGATTTTGAAAATTTTCCGGGGTCGAAAAAATTTTGGTCCGATTTTGAAAATTTTCCGGGGTCCAAAAATTTTTGACCGATTTTGAAAATTTTCCGGGGTCGAAAAAATTTTGGTCCGACTTCGGAAAATTTTCCGGGGTCCGAAAATTTTTGACCGATTTTGAAAATTTTCCGGGGTCGAAAAAATTTTGGTCCGACTTCGGAAAATTTTCCGGGATCCGAAAATTTTTGACCGATTTTGAAAATTTTCCGGGGTCGAAAAAATTTTGGTCCGACTTCGGAAAATTTTCCGGGGTCCGAAAATTTTTGACCGATTTTGAAAATTTTCCGGGGTTGAAAAAATTTTGGTCCGACTTCGGAAAATTTTCCGGGGTCCGAAAATTTTTGACCGATTTTGAAAATTTTCCGGGGTCGAAAAAATTTTGGTCCGACTTCGGAAAATTTTCCGGGGTCCGAAAAATTTTGACCGATTTTGAAAATTTTCCGGGGTCGAAAAAATTTTGGTCCGACTTCGGAAAATTTTCCGGGGTCCGAAAAAATTTTGGTCCGACTTCGGAAAATTTTCCGGGGTCCGAAAATTTTTGTCCGATTTTGAAAATTTTCCGGGGTCGAAAAAATTTTGGTCCGACTTCGGAAAATTTTCCGGGGTCCAAAAAATTTTGGTCCGACTTCGGAAAATTTTCCGGGGTCCGAAAATTTTTGACCGATTTTGAAAATTTTCCGGGGTCGAAAAAATTTTGGTCCGACTTCGGAAAATTTTCGGGGATCCGAAAATTTTTGACCGATTTTGAAAATTTTCCGGGGTCGAAAAAATTTTGGTCCGACTTCGGAAAATTTTCCGGGGTCCGAAAATTTTTGACCGATTTTGAAAATTTTCCGGGGTCAAAAAAATTTGGTCCGACTTCGGAAAATTTTCCGGGTCCGAAAAATTTTTGACCGATTTTGAAAATTTTCCGGGGTCGAAAAATTTTGGTCCGACTTCGGAAAATTTTCCGGGATCCGAAAATTTTTGACCGATTTTGAAAATTTTCCGGGGTCGAAAAAATTTTGGTCCGACTTCGGAAAATTTTCCGGGGTCCGAAAATTTTTGACCGATTTTGAAAATTTTCCGGGGTCGAAAAAATTTTGGTCCGACTTCGGAAAATTTTCCGGGGTCCGAAAATTTTTGACCGATTTTGAAAATTTTCCGGGGTCGAAAAAATTTTGGTCCGACTTCCGAAAATTTTCCGGGGTCCGAAAATTTTTGACCGATTTTGAAAATTTTCCGGGGTCGAAAAAATTTTGGTCCGACTTCGGAAAATTTTCCGGGGTCCGAAAATTTTTGACCGATTTTGAAAATTTTCCGGGTTCGAAAAAATTTTGGTCCGACTTCGGAAAATTTTCCGGGGTCCGAAAATTTTTGACCGATTTTGAAAATTTTCCGGGGTCGAAAAAATTTTCGTCCGACTTCGGAAAATTTTCCGGGATCCAAAAATTTTTGACCGATTTTGAAAATTTTCCGGGGTCGAAAAAATTTTGGTCCGACTTCGGAAAATTTTCCGGGGTCCGAAAATTTTTGACCGATTTTCAAAAATATTCCGGGGTCGAAAAAATTTTCTTCCGACTTCGGAAAATTTTCCGGGGTCCGAAAATTTTTGACCGATTTTGAAAATTTTCCGGGGTCGAAAAAATTTTGGTCCGACTTCGGAAAATTTTCCGGGGTCCGAAAAAATTTTGACCGATTTTGAAAATTTTCCGGGGTCGAAAAAATTTTGGTCCGACTTCGGAAAATTTTCCGGGGTCCGAAAATTTTTGACCGATTTTGAAAATTTTCCGGGGTCGAAAAAATTTTGGTCCGACTTCGGAAAATTTTCCGGTGTCCGAAAATTTTTGACCGATTTTGAAAATTTTCCGGGGTCGAAAAAATTTTGGTCCGACTTCGGAAAATTTTCCGGGATCCGAAAATTTTTGACCGATTTTGAAAATTTTCCGGGGTCGAAAAAATTTTGGTCCGACTTCGGAAAATTTTCCGGGGTCCGAAAATTTTTGACCGATTTTGAAAATTTTCCGGGGTCGAAAAAATTTTGGTCCGACATCGGAAAATTTTCCGGGGTCCGAAAATTTTTGACCGAGTTTGAAAATTTTCCGGGGTCGAAAAAATTTTGGTCCGACTTCGGAAAATTTTCCGGGGTCCGAAAATTTTTGACCGATTTTGAAAATTTTCCGGGGTCGAAAAAATTTTGGTCCGACTTCGGAAAATTTTCCGGGGTCCGAAAATTTTTGACCGATTTTGAAAATTTTCCGGGGTCGAAAAAATTTTGGTCCGACTTCGGAAAATTTTCCGGGGTCCGAAAATTTTTGATCGATTTTGAAAATTTTCCGGGGTCGAAAAAATTTTGGTCCGACTTCGGAAAATTTTCCGGGGTCCGAAAATTTTTGACCGATTTTGAAAATTTTCCGGGGTCGAAAAAATTTTGGTCCGATTTTGAAAATTTTCCGGGGTCCGAAAATTTTTGACCGATTTTGAAAATTTTCCGGGGTCGAAAAAATTTTGGTCCGACTTCGGAAAATTTTCCGGGATCCGAAAATTTTTGACCGATTTTGAAAATTTTCCGGGGTCGAAAAAATTTTGGTCCGACTTCGGAAAATTTTCCGGGGTCCGAAAATTTTTGACCGATTTTGAAAATTTTCCGGGGTCGAAAAAATTTTGGTCCGACTTCGGAAAATTTTCCGGGGTCCGAAAATTTTTGACCGATTTTGAAAATTTTCCGGGGTCGAAAAAATTTTGGTCCGACTTCGGAAAATTTTCCGGGATCCGAAAATTTTTGACCGATTTTGAAAATTTTCCGGGGTCGAAAAAATTTTGGTCCGACTTCGGAAAATTTTCCGGGGTCCGAAAATTTTTGACCGATTTTGAAAATTTTCCGGGGTCGAAAAAATTTTGGTCCGACTTCGGAAAATTTTCCGGGATCCGAAAATTTTTGACCGATTTTGAAAATTTTCCGGGGTCGAAAAAATTTTGGTCCGATTTTGAAAATTTTCCGGGGTCGAAACAATTTTGGTCCGACTTCGGAAAATTTTCCGGGGTCCGAAAATTTTTGACCGATTTTGAAAATTTTCCGGGGTCGAAAAAATTTTGGTCCGACTTCGGAAAATTTTCCGGGGTCCGAAAATTTTTGACCGATTTTGAAAATTTTCCGGGGTCGAAAAAATTTTGGTCCGACTTCGGAAAATTTTCCGGGGTCCGAAAATTTTTGACCGATTTTGAAAATTTTCCGGGGTCGAAAAAATTTTGGTCCGACTTCGGAAAATTTTCCGGGGTCCGGAAATTTTTGACCGATTTTGAAAATTTTCCGGGGTCGAAAAAATTTTGGTCCGACTTCGGAAAATTTTCCGGGATCCGAAAATTTTTGACCGATTTTGAAAATTTTCCGGGGTCGAAAAAATTTTGGTCCGAATTTGGAAAATTTTCCGGGGTCCGAAAAAATTTTGGTCCGACTTCGGAAAATTTTCCGGGGTTCGAAAATTTCTGACCGATTTTGAAAATTTTCCGGGGTCGAAAAAATTTTATTCTGACTTCGGAAAATTTTCCGGGGTCCGAAAATTTTTGACCGATTTTGAAAATTTTCCGGGGTCGAAAAAATTTTGGTCCGACTTCGGAAAATTTTCCGGGGTCCGAAAATTTTTGACCGATTTTGAAAATTTTCCGGGGTCGAAAAAATTTTGGTCCGACTTCGGAAAATTTTCCGAGGTCCGAAAATTTTTGACCGATTTTGAAAATTTTCCGGGGTCGAAAAAATTTTGGTCCGACTTCGGAAAATTTTCCGGGATCCGAAAATTTTTGACCGATTTTGAAAATTTTTCGGGGTCGAAAAAATTTTGGTCCGATTTTGAAAATTTTCCGGGGTCGAAACAATTTTGGTCCGACTTCGGAAAATTTTCCGGGATCCGAAAATTTTTGACCGATTTTGAAAATTTTCCGGGGTCGAAAAAAATTTTGGTCCGAATTCGGAAAATTTTAAGGGGTCCGAAAATTTTTGACCGATTTTGAAAATTTTCCGGGGTCGAAAAAATTTTTGTCCGACTTCGGAAAATTTTCCGGGATCCGAAAATTTTTGACCGATTTTGAAAATTTTCCGGGGTCGAAAAAATTTTGGTCCGACTTCGGAAAATTTTCCGGGGTCCGAAAATTTTTGACCGATTTTGAAAATTTTCCGGGGTCGAAAAAATTTTTGTCCGACTTTGGAAAATTTTCCGGGGTCCGAAAATTTTTGATCGATTTTGAAAATTTTCCGGGGTCGAAAAAATTTGGTCCGACTTCGGAAAATTTTCCGAGGTCGAAAAAATTTTGGTCCGACTTCGGAAAATTTTTCGGGGTCCGAAAATTTTTGACCGATTTTAAAAATTTTCCGGGGTCGAAAAAATTTTGGTCCGACTTCGGAAAATTTTCCGGGGTCCGAAAATTTTTGACCGATTTTGAAAATTTTCCGGGGTCGAAAAAATTTTGGTCCGACTTCGGAAAATTTTCCGGGGTCCGAAAATTTTTGACCGATTTTGAAAATTTTCCGGGGTCGAAAAAATTTTGGTCCGACTTCGGAAAATTTTCCGGGATCCGAAAATTTTTGACCGATTTTGAAAATTTTCCGGGGTCGAAAAAATTTTGGTCCGACTTCGGAAAATTTTCCGGGGTCCAAAAATTTTTGACCGATTTTGAAAATTTTCCGGGGTCGAAAAAATTTTGGTCCGACTTCGGAAAATTTTCCGGGGTCCGAAAAAATTTTGGTCCGACTTCGGAAAATTTTCCGGGGTCCGAAAATTTTTGACAGATTTTGAAAATTTTCCGGGGTCGAAAAAATTTTGGTCCGACTTCGGAAAATTTTCCGGGGTCCGAAAATTTTTGACCGATTTTGAAAATTTTCCGGGGTCGAAAAAATTTTGGACCGATTTCGGAAAATTTTCCGGGGTCCGAAAAATTTTTGTCCGACTTCGGAATATATTCCGGGGTCCGAAAATTTTTGACCGATTTTGAAAATTTTCCGGGGTCGAAAAAATTTTGGTCCGACTTCGGAAAATTTTCCGGGATCCGAAAATTTTTGACCGATTTTGAAAATTTTCCGGGGTCGAAAAAATTTTGGTCCGACTTCGGAAAATTTTCCGGGATCCGAAAATTTTTGACCGATTTTGAAAATTTTCCGGGGTCGAAAAAATTTTGGTCCGACTTCGGAAAATTTTCCGGGGTCCGAAAAATTTTTGACCGATTTTGAAAATTTTCCGGGGTCGAAAAAATTTTGGTCCGACTTCGGAAAATTTTCCGGGGTCCGAAAATTTTTGACCGATTTTGAAAATTTTCCGGGGTCGAAAAAATTTTGGTCCGATTTCGGAAAATTTTCCGGGGTCCGAAAATTTTTGACCGATTTTGAAAATTTTCCGGGGTCGAAAAATTTTGGTCCGACTTCGGAAAATTTTCCTGGGTCCGAAAACTTTAGGTCCGACTCATGAAAATTTTTCCCGGGTCGAAAATTTTTGACCGATTTTGAAAATTTTCCGGGGTCGAAAAAATATTGGTCCGACTTCGGAAAATTTTCCGGGATCCAAAAATTTTTGACCGATTTTGAAAATTTTCCGGGGTCGAAATAATTTTGGTCCGACTTCGGAAAATTTTCCGGGGTCCGAAAATTTTTGACCGATTTTGAAAATTTTCCGGGGTCGAAAAATTTTGGTCCGACTTCGGAAAATTTTCCGGGATCCGAAAATTTTTGACCGATTTTGAAAATTTTCCGGGGTCGAAAAAATTTTAGTCCGATTTCGGAAAATTTTCCATGGTCCGAAAAATTTTGACCGATTTTGAAAATTTTCCGGGGTCGAAAACATTTTGGTCCGACTTCGGGAAATTTTCCGGGGTCCGAAAATTTTTGACCGATTTTGAAAATTTTCCGGGGTCGAAAAAATTTTGGTCCGACTTCGGAAAATTTTCCGGGGTCCGAAAATTTTGACCGATTTTGAAAATTTTCCGGGGTCGAAAAAATTTTGGTCCGATTTCGGAAAAATTTCCGGGGTCCGAAAAATTTTGGTCCGATTTCGGAAAATTTTCCGGGGTCCGAAAATTTTTGACCGATTTTGAAAATTTTCCGGGGTCGAAAAAATTTTGGTCCAATTTCGGAAAATTTTCCTTTGCCCGAAATTTTTTGACCGATTTTGAAAATTTTCCGGGGTCGAAAAAATTTTGGTCCGACTTCGGAAAATTTTCCGGGGTCCGAAAATTTTTGACCGATTTTGAAAATTTTCCGGGGTCGAAAAAATTTTGGTCCGACTTCGGAAAATTTTCCGGGTCCGAAAATTTTTGACCGATTTTGAAAATTTTCCGGGGTCGAAAAAATTTTGGTCCGACTTCGGAAAATTTTCCGGGGTCCGAAAATTTTTGACCGATTTTGAAAATTTTCCGGGGTCGAAAAAATTTTGTTCCGACTTCGGAAAATTTTCCGGGGTCGAAAAAATTTTGGTCCGACTTCGGAAAATTTTCCGGGGTCCGTAAATTTTTGACCGATTTTGAAAATTTTCCGGGGTCGAAAAAATTTTGGTCCGACTTCGGAAAATTTTCCGGGGTCCGAAAATTTTTGACCGATTTTGAAAATTTTCCGGGGTCGAAAAATTTTGGTCCGACTTCGGAAAATTTTCCGGGGTCCGAAAAAATTTTGGTCCGATTTCGGAAAATTTTCCGGGGTCCGAAAATTTTTGACCGATTTTGAAAATTTTCCGGGGTCGAAAAAATTTTGGTCCGACTTCGGAAAATTTTCCGGGATCCGAAAATTTTTGACCGATTTTGAAAATTTTCCGGGGTCGAAAAAATTTTGGTCCGACTTCGGAAAATTTTCCGGGGTCCGAAAGTTTTTGACCGATTTTGAAAATTTTCCGGGGTCGAAAAAATTTTGGTCCGACTTCGGAAAATTTTCCGGGGTCCGAAAATTTTTGACCGATTTTGAAAATTTTCCGGGGTCGAAAAAATTTTGGTCCGATTTCGGAAAATTTTCCGGGGTCCGAAAAAATTTTGGTCCGATTTCGGAAAATTTTCCGGGGTCCGAAAATTTTTGACCGATTTTGAAAATTTTCCGGGGTCGAAAAAATTTTGGTCCTATTTCGGAAAATTTTCCGGGGTCCGAAAAATTTTGGTCCGACTTCGGAAAATTTTCCGGGGTCCGAAAATTTTTGACCGATTTTGAAAATTTTCCGGGGTCGAAAAAATTTTGGTCCGACTTCGGAAAATTTTCCGGGATCCGAAAATTTTTGATCGATTTTGAAAATTTTCCGGGGTCGAAATAATTTTGGTCCGACTTCGGAAAATTTTCCGGGGTCCGAAAATTTTTGACCGATTTTGAAAATTTTCCGGGGTCGAAAAAATTTTGGTCCGACTTCGAAAATTTTCCGGGGTCCGAAAAAATTTTGATCAGACTTCGGAAAATTTTCCGGGGTCCGAAAATTTTTGACCGATTTTGAAAATTTTCCGGGGTCGAAAAAATTTTGGTCCGACTTCGGAAAATTTTCCGGGGTCCGAAAATTTTTGACCGATTTTGAAAATTTTCCGGGGTCGAAAAAATTTTGGTCCGATTTCGGAAAATTTTCCGGGGTCCGAAAAATTTTGGTCCGATTTCGGAAAATTTTCCGGGATCCAAAAATTTTTGACCGATTTTGAAAATTTTCCGGGGTCGAAATAATTTTGGTCCGACTTCGGAAAATTTTCCGGGGTCCTAAAATTTTTGACCGATTTTGAAAATTTTCCAGGGTTGAAAAGATTTTGGTCCGACTTCGAAAAATTTTCGGGGATCCGAAAATTTTTGACCGATTTTAAAAATTTTCTGGGGTCGAAAAAATTTTGGTCCGACTTCGGAAAATTTTCCGGGGTCCGAAAATTTTTGACCGATTTTGAAAATTTTCCGGGGGTCGAAAAAATTTTGGTCCGACTTCGGAAAATTTTCCGGGGTCCGAAAATTTTTGACCGATTTTGAAAATTTTCCGGGGTCGAAAAAATTTTGGTCCGACTTCGGAAAATTTTCCGGGGTCCGAAAATTTTTGACCGATTTTGAAAATTTTCCGGGGTCGAAAAAATTTTGGTCCGACTTCGGAAAATTTTCCGGGGTCCGAAAATTTTTGACCGATTTTGAAAATTTTCCGGGGTCGAAAAAATTTTGGTCCGACTTCGGAAAATTTTCCGGGGTCCGAAAATTTTTGACCGATTTTGAAAATTTTCCGGGGTCGAAAAAATTTTGGTCCGACTTCTTAAAATTTTCCGGGGTCCGAAAATTTTTGACCGATTTTGAAAATTTTCCGGGGTCGAAAAAAATTTTGGTCCGAATTCGGAAAATTTTAAGGGGTCCGAAAAATTTTTGACCGATTTTGAAAATTTTCCGGGGTCGAAAAAATTTTGGTCCGACTTCGGAAAATTTTCCGGGGATCCGAAAATTTTTGACCGATTTTGAAAATTTTCCGGGGTCGAAAAAATTTTGGTCCGACTTCGGAAAATTTTCCGGGGTCCGAAAATTTTTGACCGATTTTGAAAATTTTCCGGGGTCGAAAAAATTTTGGTGCGACTTCGGAAAATTTTCAGGGGTCCGAAAATTTTTGACCGATTTTGAAAATTTTCCGGGGTCGAAAAAATTTTGGTCCGACTTCGGAAAATTTTCCGAAATCCGAAAATTTTTGACCGATTTTGAAAATTTTCCGGGGTCCGAAAAAATTTTGGTCCGACTTCGGAAAATTTTCCGGGGTCCGAAAATTTTTGACCGATTTTGAAAATTTTCCGGGGTCGAAAAAATTTTGGTCCGACTTCGGAAAATTTTCCGGGATCCGAAAATTTTTGACCGATTTTGAAAATTTTCCGGGGTCGAAAAAATTTTGGTCCGACTTCGGAAAATTTTCCGGGATCCGAAAATTTTTGACCGATTTTGAAAATTTTCCGGGGTCGAAAAAATTTTGGTCCGACTTCTGAAAATTTTCCGGGTCCGAAAATTTTTGACCGATATTGAAAATTTTCCGGGGTCGAAAAAATTTTGGTCCGACTTCGGAAAATTTTCCGGGGTCCGAAAATTTTTGACCGATTTTGAAAATTTTCCGGGGTCGAAAAAATTTTGGTCCGACTTCGGAAAATTTACCGGGGTCCGAAAATTTTTAACCGATTTTGAAAATTTTCCGGGGTCGAAAAAATTTTGGTCCGACTTCGGAAAATTTTCCGGGGTCCGAAAATTTTTGACCGATTTTGAAAATTTTCCGGGGTCGAAAAAATTTTGGTCCGACTTTGGAAAATTTTCCGGGGTCCGAAAATTTTTGAACGATTTTGAAAATTTTCCGGGGTCGAAAAAATTTTGGTCCGACTTCGGAAAATTTTCCGGGATCCTAAAATTTTTGAACGATTTTGAAAATTTTCCGGGGTCGAAAAAAATTTTGGTCCGAATTCGGAAAATTTTAAAAGGTCCGAAAATTTTTGACCGATTTTGAAAATTTTCCGGGGTCGAAAAAATTTTTGTCCGACTTCGGAAAATTTTCCGGGATCCAAAAATTTTTGACCGATTTTGAAAATTTTCCGGGGTCGAAAAAATTTTGGTCCGACTTCGGAAAATTTTCCGTGGTCCGAAAATTTTTGACCGATTTTGAAAATTTCCCGGGGTCGAAAAAATTTTGGTCCGACTTCGGAAAATTTTCCGGGGTCCGAAAATTTTTGACCGATTTTGAAAATTTTCCGGGGTCGAAAAAATTTTGGTCCGACTTCGGAAAATTTTCCGGGGTCCGAAAATTTTTGACCGATTTTGAAAATTTTCCGGGGTCGAAAAAATTTTGGTCCGACTTCGGAAAATTTTCCGGGGTCCGAAAATTTTTGACCGATTTTGAAAATTTTCCGGGGTCGAAAAAATTTTGGTCCGACTTCGGAAAATTTTCCGGGGTCCGAAAATTTTGGACCGATTTTGAAAATTTTCCGGGGTCGAAAAAATTTTGGTCCGACTTCGGAAAATTTTCCGGGGTCCGAAAATTTTTGACCGATTTTGAAAATTTTCCGGGGTCGAAAAAATTTTGGTCCGACTTAGGAAAATTTTCCGCCGGGGTCGAAAAAATTTTGGTCCGACTTCGGAAAATTTTCCGGGGTCAGAAAATTTTTGACCGATTTTGAAAATTTTCCGGGGTCGAAAAAATTTTGGTCCGACTTCGGAAAATTTTCCGGGGTCCGAAAATTTTTGACCGATTTTGAAAATTTTCCGGGGTCGAAAAAATTTTGGTCCGACTTCGGAAAATTTTCCGGGGTCCGAAAATTTTTGACCGATTTTGAAAATTTTTCGGGGTCGAAAAAATTTTGGTCCGATTTTGAAAATTTTCCGGGGTCCGAAAAATTTTGGTCCGACTTCGGAAAATTTTCCGGGGTCCGAAAATTTTTGACCGATTTTGAAAATTTTCCGGGGTCGAAAAAATTTTGGTCCGACTTCGGAAAATTTTCCGGGGTCCGAAAAATTTTGGTCCGACTTCGGAAAATTTTCCGGGGTCCGAAAATTTTTGACCGATTTTGAAAATTTTCCGGGGTCGAAAAAATTTTGGTCCGACTTCGGAAAATTTTCCGGGTCCGAAAATTTTTGAACGATTTTGAAAATTTTCCGGGGTCGAAAAATTTTGGTCCGACTTCGGAAAATTTTCCGGGGTCCGAAAATTTTTGACCGATTTTGAAAATTTTCCGGGGTCGAAAAAATTTTGGTCCGATTTCGGAAAATTTTCCGGGGTCCGAAAATTTTTGACCGATTTTGAAAATTTTCCGGTGTCGAAAAAATTTTGTTCCGACGTCGGAAAATTTTCCGGGGTCTGAAAATTTTTGACCGATTTTGAAAATTTTCCGGGGTCGAAAAAATTTTGGTCCGAGTTTGGAAAATTTTCCGGTTTCCTAAAATTTTTGACCGATTTTGAAAATTTTCCGGGGTCGAAAAAATTTTTGTCCGATTTCGGAAAATTTTCCGGGGTCCGAAAAAATTTTAGTCCGACTTCGGAAAATTTTCCGGGGTCCGAAAAAATTTTTTACCGATTTTGAAAATTTTCCGGGGTCGAAAAAATTTTGGTCCGACTTCGGAAAATTTTCCGGGGTTGAAAAAATTTTTGACCGACTTCGGAAAATTTTCCGGGGTCCGAAATTTATTGACCGATTTTGAAAATTTTCCGGAGTCGAAAAACTTTTTGACCGACTTCGGAAAATTTTCCGGGGTCCCAAATTTTTTGACCGATTTTGAAAATTTTCCGGGGTCGAAAAATTTTGGTCCGACTTCGGGAAATTTTCCGGGGTCCGAAAATTTTTGACCGATTTTGAAGATTTTCCGGGGTCGAAAAAATTTTGGTGCGACTTCGGAAAATTTTCCGGGGTCCGAAATTTTTTGACCGATTTTGAAAATTTTCCGGGGTCGAAAAATTTTGGTCCGACTTCGGGAAATTTTCCGGGGTCCGAAAATTTTTGACCGACTTCGGAATATTTTCCGGGGTCCGAAAATTTTTGACCGATTTTGAAAATTTTCCGGGGTCGAAAAAATTTTGGTCCGACTTCGGAAAATTTTCCGTTGTCCGAAAAATTTTGGTCCGTTTTCGGAAAATTTTCCGGGGTCCGAAAATTTTTGACCGATTTTGAAAATTTTCCGGGGTCGAAAAAATTTTGGTCCGACTTCGGAAAATTTTCCGGGGTCCGAAAATTTTTGACCGATTTTGAAAATTTTCCGGGGTCGAAAAAATTTTGGTCCGACTTCGGAAAATTTTCCGGGGTCCGAAAATTTTTGACCGATTTTGAAAATTTTCCGGGGTCGAAAAAATTTTGGTCCGATTTCGGAAAATTTTCCGGGGTCCGAAAAATTTTGGTCCGACTTCGGAATATTTTCCGGGGTCCGAAAATTTTTGACCGATTTTGAAAATTTTCCGGGGTCGAAAAAATTTTGGTCCGACTTCGGAAAATTTTCCGGGGTCCGAAAATTTTTGACCGATTTTGAAAATTTTCCGGGGTCGAAAAAATTTTGGTCCGACTTCGGAAAATTTTCCGGGGTCCGAAAATTTTTGACCGATTTTGAAAATTTTTCCGGGGTCGAAAAAATTTTGGTCCGACTTCGGAAAATTTTCCGGGGTCCGAAAATTTTTGACCGATTGTGAAAATTTTCCGGGGTCGAAAAACTTTTGGTCCGACTTCGGAAAATTTTCCGGGGTCCGAAAAATTTTGGTCGACTTCGGAAAATTTTCCGGGGTCCGAAAATTTTTGACGGATTTTGAAAATTTTCCGGGGTCCGAAAAAATTTTGGTCCGACTTCGGAAAATTTTTATGGGTCCGAAAGTTTTTGACCGATCTTAAAAAGTTTCCGGAGTCAAAAAAATTTTGTTCCGACTTCGAAAAATTTTCTGGGGTCCTAAAATTTTTGACCGATTTTGAAAATTTTCCGGGGTCGAAAAATTTTTGGTCCGACTTCGGAAAATTTTCCGGGGTCCGAAAATTTTTGACCGATTTTGAAAATTTTCCGGGTCGAAAAAATTTTGGTCCGACTTCGGAAAATTTTCCGGGGTCCGAAAATTTTTGAACGATTTTGAAAATTTTCCGAGGTCGAAAAAATTTAGGTCCGACTTCGGAAAATATTCTGGAAACCGAAAATTTTTGACCGATTTTTAAAATTTTATTGGGTCGAAAAAATTTTGGTCCGTCTTCGGAAGATTTTTCCGGGGTCCGAAAATTTTTGACCGATTTTGAAAATTTTCCGGGGTCGAAAAAATTTTTGTCCGACTTTGGAAAATTTTCCGGGGTCCGAAAATTTTTGATCGATTTTGAAAATTTTCCGGGGTCGAAAAAATTTGGTCCGACTTCGGAAAATTTTCCGGGATCCTAAAATTTTTGAACGATTTTGAAAATTTTCCGGGGTCGAAAAAATTTTGGTCCGACTTCGGAAAATTTTCCGTGGTCCGAAAATTTTTGACCGATTTTGAAAATTTTCCGGGGTCGAAAAAATTTTGGTCCGACTTCGTAAAATTTTCCGGGGTCCGAAAATTTTTGACCGATTTTGAAAATTTTCCGGGGTCGAAAAAATTTTGGTCCGACTTCGGAAAATTTTCCGGGGTCCGAAAATTTTTGACCGATTTCGGAAAATTTTCCGGGGTCCGAAAATTTTTGACCGATTTTGAAAATTTTCCGGGGTCGAAAAAATTTTGGTCCGACTTCGGAAAATGTTCCGGGGTCCGAAAATTTTTGACCGATTTTGAAAATTTTCCGGGGTCGAAAAAAATTTTGGTCCGAATTCGGAAAATTTTCCGGGGTCCGAAAATTTTGACCGATTTTGAAAATTTTCCGGGGACCGAAAAAATTTTGGTCCGACTTCGGAAAATTTTCCGGGGTCCGAAAATTTTTGACCGATTTTGAAAATTTTCCGGGGTCCTTAAATTTTTGACCGATTTTGAAAATTTTCCGGGGTCCGAAAATTTTTGACCGACTTCGGAAAATTTTCCGGGGTCCGAAAATTTTTGACCGATTTTGAAAATTTTCCGGGGACCGAAAAAATTTTGGTCCGACTTCGGAAAATTTTCCGGGGTCCGAAAATTTTTGACCGATTTTGAAAATTTTCCGGGGTCGAAAAAATTTTGGTCCGAGTTCGGAAAATTTTCCGGGGTCCGAAAATTTTTGACCGATTTTGAAAATTTTCCGGGGTCGAAAAAATTTTGGTCCGAGTTCGGAAAATTTCCGGGGTCCGAAAAATTTTGGTCCGACTTCGGAAAATTTTCCGGGGTCCTAAAATTTTTGACCGATTTTGAAAATTTTCCGGGGCCGAAAAAATTTTGGTCCGAGTTCGGAAAATTTTCCGGGGTCCGGAAATTTTTGACCGTATTTGAAAATTTTCTGGGGTAGAAAAAATTTTGGTCCGACCTCGGAAAATTTTCCGGGGTCCGAAAATTTTTGACCGATTTTGAAAATTTTCCGGGTCGAAAAAATTTTGGTCCGACTTCGGAAAATTTTCCGGGGTCCAAAAAAATTTTTCTCCGATTTCGGAAAATTTTCCGGGGTCGAAAAAATTTTGACCGACTTTGAAAATTTTCCGGGGTGGAAAAATTTTTGGTCCGACTTCGGAAAATTTTCCGGGGTCCGAAAATTTTTGACCGATTTTGAAAATTTTCCGGGGTCGAAAAAATTTTGGTCCGACTTCGGAAAATTTTCCGGGTCCGAAAAATTTTTGACCGATTTTGAAAATTTTCCGGGGTCCGAAAAATTTTTGACCGACTTCGGAAAATATTCCGGGGTCCGAAAATTTTTGACCGATTTTGAAAATTTTCCGGGGTCCGAAAAAATTTTGACCGATTTTGAAAATTTTGGTCCGACTTCGGAAAATTTTCCGGGGTGGAAAAAATTTTGGTCCGACTTCGGAAAATTTTCCGGGGTCCAAAAAATTTTGACCGATTTTGAAAATTTTGGTCCGAATTCGGAAAATTTTCTGGGGTCCGAAAATTTTGTGACCGATTTTGAAAATTTTCAGGCTTCGAAAAAATTTTGGTCCGACTTCGGAAAATTTTCCGGTGTCCGAAAAGTTTTGACCGATTTTGAAAATTTTCCGGGGTCGAAAAAATTTTGGTCCGACTTCGGAAAATTTTTCGGGGTCCGAAAATTTTTGACCGATTTTGAAAATTTTCCGGGGTCGAAAAATTTTGGTCCGACTTCGGAAAATTTTCCGGGGTCCGAAAAAATTTTGGTCCGACTTCGGAAAATTTTCCGGGGTCCGAAAATTTTTGACCGATTTTGAAAATTTTCCATGGTCGAAAAAATTTTGGTCCGACTTCGGAAAATTTTCCGGGGTCCGAAAATTTTTGACCGATTTGAAAATTTTCCGGAGTCGAAAAAATTTTGGTCCGACTTCGGAAAATTTTCCGGGGTCCGAAAATTTTTGACCGATTTTGAAAATTTTCCGGGGTAGAAAAAATTTTGGTCCGACTTCGGAAAATTTTCCGGGGTCCGAAAATTTTTGACCGATTTTGAAAATTTTCCGGGGTCGAAAAAATTTTGGTCCGACTTCGGAAAATTTTCCGGGGTCCGAAAAAATTTTGGTCCGACTTCGGAAAATTTTCCGGGGTCCGAAAATTTTTGACCGATTTTGAAAATTTTCCGGGGTCTAAAAAATTTTTCTCCGACTTCGGAAAATTTTCCGGGGTCCGAAAATTTTTGACCGATTTTGAAAATTTTCCGGGGGTCCGAAAATTTTTGACCGATTTTGAAAATTTTCCGGGGTCGAAAAAATTTTGTTCCGACTTCGGAAAATTTTCCGGGGTCCGAAAATTTTTGACCGATTTTGAAAATTTTCCGGGGTCGAAAAAATTTTGGTCCGACTTCGGAAAATTTTCCGGGGTCCGAAAATTTTTGACCGATTTTGAAAATTTTCCGGGGTCGAAAAATTTTTCGTCCGACTTCGGAAAATTTTCTGGGGTCCGAAAATTTTTGACCGATTTTGAAAATTTTCCGGGGTCGAAAAATTTTTGGTCCGACTTCGGAAAATTTTCCGGGGTCCGAAAATTTTTGACCGATTTTTAAAATTTTCCGGGGTCGAAAAAATTTTGGTCCGACTTCGGAAAATTTTCCTGGGTCCGAAAATTTTTGACCGATTTTGAAAATTTTCCGGGGTCGAAAAAATTTTGGTCCGACTTCGGAAAATTTTCCGGGGTCCGAAAATTTTTGACCGATTTTGAAAATTTTCCGGGGTCGAAAAAATTTTGGTCCGACTTCGGAAAATTTTCCGGGGTCCGAAAATTTTTGACCGATTTTGAAAATTTTCCGGGGTCGAAAATTTTTGACCGATTTTGAAAATTTTCCGGGGTCGAAAAAATTTTGGTCCGACTTCTGAAAATTTTCCGGGTCCGAAAATTTTTGACCGATATTGAAAATTTTCCGGGGTCGAAAAAAGTTTGGTCCGACTTCGGAAAATTTTCCGGGGTCCGAAAATTTTTGACCGATTTTGAAAATTTTCCGGGGTCGAAAAAATTTTGGTCCGACTTCGGAAAATTTTCCGGGGTCCGAAAATTTTTGACCGATTTTGAAAATTTTCCGGGGTCGAAAAAATTTTGGTCCGACTTCGGAAAATTTTCCGGGGTCCGAAAATTTTTGACCGATTTTGAAAATTTTCCGGGGTCGAAAAAATTTTGGTCCGACTTCGGAAAATTTTCCGGGGTCCGAAAATTTTTGACCGATTTTGAAAATTTTCCGGGGTCGAAAAAATTTTGGTCCGACTTCGGAAAATTTTCCGGGGTCCGAAAATTTTTGACCGATTTTGAAAATTTTCCGGGGTCGAAAAAATTTTGGTCCGACTTCGGAAAATTTTCCGGGGTCCGAAAATTTTTGACCGATTTTCGGAAAATTTTCCGGGGTCCGAAAATTTTTGACCGATTTTGAAAATTTTCCGGGGTCGAAAAAATTTTGGTCCGACTTCGGAAAATTTTTCGGGGTCCGAAAATTTTTGACCGATTTTGAAAATTTTCCGGGGTCGAAAAAATTTTGGTCCGACTTCGGAAAATTTTCCGGGGTCCGAAAATTTTTGACCGATTTTGAAAATTTTCCGGGGTCGAAAAAAGAAAATTTTCCGGGGTCCGAAAAAATTTTTGACCGATTTCGGAAAATTTTCCGGGGTCCGAAAAAATTTTGATCCGACTTCGGAAAATTTTCCGGGGTCCGAAAATTTTTGACCGATTTTGAAAATTTTCCTTGGTCGAAAAAATTTTGGTCCGACTTCGAAAATTTTTCTGGGGTCCGAAAATTTTTGACCGATTTTGAAAATTTTCCGGGGTCGAAAAAATTTTATTCCGACTTCGGAAAATTTTCCGGGGTCCGAAAATTTTTGACCGATTTTGAAAATTTTCCGGGGTCGAAAAAATTTTGGTCCGACTTCGGAAAATTTTTCCGGGGTCCAAAAATTTTTGACCGATTTTGAAAATTTTCCGGGGTCGAAAAAATTTTGGTTCGACTTCGGAAAATTTTCCGGGGTCCGAAAATTTTTGACCAATTTTGAAAATTTTCCGGGGTCGAAAAAATTTTGGTCCGACTTCGGAAAATTTTCCGGGGTCCGAAAATTTTTGACCGATTTTGAAAATTTTCCGGGGTCGAAAAAATTTTGGTCCGACTTCGGAAAATTTTCCGGGGTCCGAAAATTTTTGACCGATTTTGAAAATTTTCCGGGGTCCGAAAATTTTTGACCGATTTTGAAAATTTTCGTAGGTCGAAAAAATTTTGGTCCGATTTTGAAAATTTTCCGGGGTCGAAAAAATTTTGGTCCGACTTCGGAAAATTTTTCGGGATCCAAAAATTTTTGACCGATTTTGAAAATTTTCCGGGGTCGAAAAAATTTTGGTCCGACTTCGGAAAATTTTCCGGGGTCCGAAAATTTTTGACGGATTTTGAAAATTTTCATGGGGTCGAAAAAATTTTGGTCCAACTTCGGAAAATTTTCCGGGATCCGAAAATTTTTGACCGATTTAGAAAATTTTCCAGGGTCGAAAAAATTTTGGTCCGACTTCGGAAAATTTTCCGGGGTCCGAAAATTTTTGACCGATTTTGAAAATTTTCCGGGGTCGAAAAAATTTTGGTCCGACTTCGGAAAATTTTCCGGGGTCGAAAAAATTTTGGTCCGACTTCGGAAAATTTTCCGGGGTCCGAAAATTTTTGACCGATTTTGAAAATTTTCCGGGGTCGAAAAAATTTTGGTCCGATTTTGAAAATTTTCCGGGGTCGAAAAAATTTTGGTCCGACTTCGGAAAATTTTCCGGGGTCCGAAAATTTTTGACCGATTTTGAAAATTTTCCGGGGTCGAAAAAATTTTGGTCCGACTTCGGAAAATTTTCCGGGGTCCGAAAATTTTTGACCGATTTTGAAAATTTTCCGGGGTCGAAAAAATTTTGGTCCGACTTCGGAAAATTTTCCGGGGTCCGAAAATTTTTGACCGATTTTGAAAATTTTCCGGGGTCGAAAAAATTTTGGTCCGACTTCGGAAAATTTTTCGGGGTCCGAAAATTTTTGACCGATTTTGAAAATTTTCCGGGGTCGAAAAATTTTGGTCCGATTTTGAAAATTTTCCGGGGTCGAAAAAATTTTGGTCCGACTTCGGAAAATTTTTCGGGGTCCGAAAATTTTTGACCGATTTTGAAAATTTTCCGGGGTCGAAAAAATTTTGGTCCGACTTCGGAAAATTTTCCGGTCTCCGAAAATTTTTGACCGATTTTGAAAATTTTCCGGGGTCGAAAAAATTTTGGTCCGACTTCGGAAAATTTTCCGGGGTCCGAAAATTTTTGACCGATTTTGAAAATTTTCCGGGGTCGAAAAAATTTTGGTCCGACTTCGGAAAATTTTCCGGGGTCCGAAAATTTTTGACCGATTTTGAAAAGTTTTTCGGGGTCGAAAAAATTTTTCGAGTTCGGAAAATTTTCGGGTTCCGAAATTTTGACGATTTTGAAAATTTTCCGGCTTTACAAAAAATTTGGTCCGACTCGGAAAATTTTCCGGTCGAAAATTTTTTTCATTTGAAAATTTTCCGGGGTCGAAAAAATTTTGGTCCGACTTCGGAAAATTTTCCGGGGTCCGAAAATGTTTGACCGATTTTGAAAATTTTCCGGGGTCGAAAAAATTTTGGTCCGACTTCGGAAAATTTTCCGGGGTCCGAAAATTTTTGACCGATTTTGAAAATTTTCCGGGGTCGAAAAAATATTGGTCCGACTTCGGAAAATTTTCCGGGGTCCGAAAATTTTTGACCGATTTTGAAAATTTTCCGGGGTCGAAAAAATTTTGGTCCGACTTCGGAAAATTTTCCGGGGTCCGAAAATTTTTGACCGATTTTGAAAATTTTTAGGGTCCGAAAAAATTTTGGTCCGACTTCGGAAAATTTTCCTGGGTCCGAAAAAATTTTGGTCCGACTTCGGAAAATTTTCCGGGGTCCGAAAAAATTTTGGTCCGACTTCGGAAAATTTTCCGGGGTCCGAAAAAATTTTGGTCCGATTTCGGAAAATTTTCCGGGGTCGAAAAAATTTTGGTCCGACTTCGGAAAATTTTCCGGGGTCCGAAAATTTTTGACCGATTTTGAAAATTTTC